>VZTR01003673.1:209942-234462 GCA_013400775.1 Chaetops frenatus
TTTCCTGAGAGCCTCGCCAGGACACCGAGATCCACTGCTCAAGGGGGTTTGTGAAAGTAAAACTTCTTTTTTTTTCCATCCCTCCCCGTCCCGGCTGTGTGTGTGTGGGGGGGATCCACCACACCACCGCCACGAGCTCCCCGAGCTCGCGCCACCAGCGCCCCCTACCAGCTGTGACTGTCACTGCATCAGAAGTGCCTGCGAGCTAACAGGTTCTCACTGGGTTCCTGCTTCTGTTTGTTGTTAGTGCCTTTGTAGCTGTTGTTTCTTTGTTTTATTATAAATACTAGTAAAGAACTGTTATTCCGTTCCCCATATCTTTGCCTGTGAGCCCCTTAATTTCAGAATTACGATAATTCGAAGGGAAAGGGTTACAATTTTTTTTTCATTCCAAGGGAGGTCCCCTGCCTTCCTTAGCAGACACCTGTCCTTCAAACCAGGACACTGGCTATATTAGGGAAGATATTAGGCATAACCCCTTCTATTTAATTAAAACAGTTTTGATTTATAAATGCCTAACATTATCTTTAAAGAAAACCACTGCATTATGCAGTTAATTTGAAAGGGTATACTCAAAGCTCTGGGCATAAATTCAGGCCCTGATTCAGCTTAACCCACAAACAAGTCCAAGTTTCTCAAGGCCAGTTAACCAAATTCTTTCAAATAGCATCACTACCACAATTAAAACCACATTATTTTTAGTCTTCACAGCCAAAAGGCACATGTGCCCCTGTGCAAGCTGCCACCTGCCCTCTAGTGCCTCCAGGGTGTCTGAACAGCATTTTTAGTTACATTCAGGATAATAACCTAAGAATTTTTCCAGGTGCAGCGTTCATTGGATTATCATTGGGTTCTGCTAGTTGATAAACTCAATTATGAATGAATAGATGTGAATTCTGTGAATGGATCAGAGTTACTGCAGGTTCAATCAAAGTGCAAACTAGTAAGTGAACACTTGAGGAAATTGGCTAATCCACAAAATCTGTAAGTACTACATCTAAACAAATTGCTTCTGTATTGTAAAGCCAGGGGGAAAGGAGTCCTAGGATACCAACGTCTCTCAAAGATTTATTCTAACAAAAGACATAGCAAGGGTGAAAAAATGAAGCATTTCTTTCTAAAACAAGGGAGGTATTTAAGTCTCTTCCAATACCACAAGCATTTCCTACATTTCATTCAGATACAAACCAAAGCTGAAAAGACACCTATTTTATACATCTGGAAAGCATAACATGCTTACAATTAACTCACAAGTGTACAAATAAGGAGATTTTACTAACAGCCTTCTTCAGGAGACGTGTGATACAATGCTTTAGAAACCAGGAGAATGGTGATTTATTTGCACTTAATTAAAAAAGTACTAGGAATGTGTAATTTCTAATAAGTAAGCAAGTTTCTCTTTAAGCCAACATGTCTGACTTATCTATAAATTTATGGCAGCAACAAAGTAGATTTCAGAAGCAATAAAAAAGCTTCACATTACACTTTTTTGTTAAATGCTCCTATTAAAATGCAAAGAACTATAACTTTGTCCTTGTTGTGTATGCCTTCATAACTTTGTTGTTTGTGAATGTTACTGTGTATAAACACTAAAATCAGCATTATTTCAGCAGTAAATAAACTTTCATAACTACAATCAAACAGTGTCATTTGATTATGTACTATGGTTTTAATACATTAACTCAAACGACGACAAAGAGAAAACACCAAAATAAATTATCCTCCGAGGTGAAAAAACAAACAAAAAAATCATTTAAAGGTTTAAACACAATTCAGAAAATCACTTAAAAATTTCCCTGCTTAGGGGAATATTTAGGAATGTGCTCAGTTTTAAGTTCATGGCAGAACTGCATTTCCTGAAGTTGGAAAATAAAAATGGGTATTCTGGAAGGAAGGTTAATAGATCCCCACTTGTAAAGCAGAGCTGTAATGTCAGCAAAAAGCAAATTACTAGTACTTACTTGAAATTGTAGCCTAAGAAAAAGGTTGTACATTATCTATGTTTTATTTTTGCCCAAAAGAATATCTAACTCTGCTTTAGTGCTGTGCTTTGTTGGTTGGTAGTGATCAGATTTGAAAGGTTAACCACAGAGCTGAGGAGAGCTAAGAGTAGCATATAGAACAGTTGCAGCAGTTCATCTAGTGGGTGGCTATTTTTTAAAGTGAAGCCATCAGTCTACAATCTGCCAACATTATTAAAAATTATTCAAAGAAGAGTCTTCATTTAAAAAATATACAACAAAATTTCATTAGTAGACTTTCTTGCTGGATTCTTTAACGCATACTGTGAGTCACACATGCTTTGGCAGCCACTCAGTTTGATTTACTTGGTTTTGCTGGGAGGGAAAGGACTTCTTTCAAAAAAACAGTCTGTCAAAGGCACTGCTTTTAACTCCTACCCATATTTCACATCATATCTAAGTAAAGTTTACTGGTATGGAAACTCAAGAGCATAATAGGAAATTTGCATTTGCATGCTTACATAGTCATAAAACAATCTTATCAGGACTTGGACAAGGAGCCCAGAATTAAACAATATAATGGCACAGTGGTAACATCTTTTGGGAAGCCAGCATTATGAAAAGACCAGCATAGTTTTTGTGTTAGGCAGTGACTTGCAAAGTCAAGCAGCAGGTTCTCTTTTCGCCTGCGCTCCTCCTTTGTGGATCTTAACACAAGATTCTTTCTCCTTTTGATAATGAGAACAATACAACTGACATGCATACAGAGCTCAAGATCCAAATAGAGGAAGTTATAGAAAATCCTAGCCAATGAAATTTGTATTTCTGAGTTCAAAATGTCTGGTATGTTTCATGCTATACATTAGGAAGTTTCTACCAAAAGCCAGAGTTGTGTCAGGCCAGAATAAAGGCCACTGATTTCTCAGCATGAACCTACATTACACAACATGTGCCGAGGTATAACCAGGCATCATACAAACACACCAAAGACTAGCTTTAGAACAGTTAATGAGGCAGCAATAACAGCTCTGCTAGGACAGAACTGCCTTCAGCAAGGACAGGTTGCTTAGACATTTACTCAAAAGTCCCAGCCATGTCCTGAAGTACACACTGAACACAGAAACATTCCTGTTATAAAATTTGAGCTTGCCAATTGGCTACTTCGGCAAGTGTGCAAGACCAGCAGTAAGATCTCTAAATTTCAATGTAGATATACCATCTGTTCATAAAGAGTGCACTTTACACTGCCAGTAACACTTAAGGAACAGACTTATTTTAAACTATAACTTACATTTCTCTAATGAAATATTGCCTTTTTTTGGGCTATACATTTTTTCTACCTTACAAGCAAGCCAAGCACAAATTACATTAAGCTTCCCTAATTGCTATTATCCCTATGAAATCTAAATTTTAGCCCTAGACCTATCCAACTCTACTTCAAAATCAATTAATTTGAAATCCATGAATCATTTCAATGCTAACAGTAAATCATTTTAGATATCATTTTCAAGGTTAAATACATGCTTTTAATCCAAAAGTAATTCTGTTAAAAGGTATTTGAATAAAAAAATTATACTTCCATTCCCAAAATATGACAAATGATGTCATCAGCTTTGTCTGAAGCCATACACTTTCTCAGTCTGCCTGCAAACACAACAAACACTACATTTTGATTTCATGAGAATGCAGGAACAGGAGGATCAATGGTGATACTGACAGCAGCAAGATTAACATGCAACTGTTGAAATGCAGCATGGTACTTAGCTAGTACCATTTTGGAAGGATACTAGCACCCCATGAAGCCAAAATGGAAGTAATGTTACAACATGCATTTTATGCAAATATGTATCTATGTGGGGAGGTTCCTTGCATATAACAAGTGTCAGGAAATGAAGAAGTGTAAAATGCTTCTTTGAAATACGCAAAGTCATAATCTGAAGTTCATATAAAAATAAAATAACTGAAAAGCCTTAGAAAGGCTGAAACCCTGCCCTGAAGGGAGATATGGGTTCTTATTGGCCTGGCAAGATACCAGCTGTGACCTTAATGCAACCATTGAGCCCATTTATTTGATTGAAATGTTGGAAGACTAATAGCAGATGGGGAACAAATGTTTGAGGCTCAGAAAATTGGACTTTCAGCTGCCTACTGGGCTATGTTTTTTTGGACTCTGTGTAGTCACACTGGAGGCATTTGAACTCCTCTGTATCTTTCTTTCAGTAGAGAGATGCAGAACAGCATAAAAGAGAATTCAAGTTTGGGACCCCTTTTGTAGCAGGGAGATTTAAAACAGGCAATGCAACACACTCTGCTGGCTACTTTCAGGGAACACTGAAGGGTATGCTTCTTTTAAGTTCTTACAAACACATGTCAGAACCAACCATGTAGGGGACTGCACATACCTGTATAATTATGCTGGGATAAGAACTCCCATAATCCAGTGAACAGTCAATTTAAAAAAAAATGCATAAACAGCAACACATCCACAGAGAGTTGGAAGAACATTGAGTCCAACTCTTAAGTGAATGGTCCATAATACACTAATCGAACCCATAACCTTGGCATTATTAGCATCATGCTCTAACCAACTGATTCTGCATCATTGATGTGAATTTGATTTTAGAAGTTCATCTTCCTTCAGTTAGTATGACATTTAACATATGGCTCTAACACCTGGTGAAGGCTTCAGCAAGGGCATGTTGCATTCTGCCTCCATTCTGTCTCTGCATTCATGTGAAACAGAATGAAAAGTACTGGTGATGAAACTTTCCAATACTGGACAGTTGGGCAGTGTAAAATAGGGTGAATCACTCAAGATGCTTCCAGTTCTACTTACCCACCAGGCTTATGACAGTATGAAAGACATTTAGAAGGGCTAGAAGCCATCAAGAAATCCTGCCAAATTTCCACTATTTCTGTCATAGTTCTGTACCAGCCCACAGTGTCCATGACCAATGACTGAACAAATCATGATAGCAATTTCTTGTACTGTTCAGTGACAAAGAGGTTTTGCTGTCTCTCTGAAAATTAGTATTCCATGAAGAATGCAACACCTACCTGCAAGTTGTAGTCCTGAAGAATTTTCACTAGTGAGTCTCTCAAATTTGGAATCTCCATGCCTTCCTTAATGCGGTGGATCAAAAGAATAGGATCAACATGGGTTCCAATATTGTTCAGCAAACCAGTAATAAAAGCTGTGAAAACCAACAGGCAAAGAAATTAAGAAAACCAATCCAGGAAAATACCTGATTAAAGGATACTTTGGTGACAAGCTACAGGCCTCGGCTTACTCCTTGACAGTTCTCTACTAAGTGAAAACACTAAGTCTCTTTTACAGTCTTTGTACGTTTCTTGCAGTTGTACTTACTAGAATACAAGCCTTTGGGAAAACAAGGAAGATACAGTTTGGCAATTTACAGAGCTTCCAGCATATTTAGCAAAGTGGTAACTGAGTCTCCAGCACAAACTCACAAGTAAATAATGCATTTTGATTCAACAAAAAGAGCACTCAAGCAAACAGAGCGAGAAATTTAACTACTTTATGTGGTAATTTCATTCCCAGTTCCAGGGTTTAAAAACAAATTTTCAAGCACCTAATCTGATTTCAGTGTGTTTCTAAACATTGGTAAGAGTGACATGATAGAAGTTTTTTGCTTTTTGAAGAACATCTGACTAAAAAACACACTAGAATGGTAACTCACAGCTGTGTTTTTTCTTCAATCCCCCACAACAGGAATATCACTAAAGCTGCTCTGCATATAGGCAGAAACTGTAACACAGAGGAACTGAGAGAATTCTGTATACTTTGAATCCCTTTTGCTCTAAAGATGTCACTGACTAGCATCACTTTTAGTGATGCATTCAAGTATGGGTAACTTGAGAATGCCATTCTTCTTGAGGAATTAACAGATTCTGGTCACTTCTTTCTGTCAAAATTAGCAGCCAAGGGATGAAAAAAAATGTATTCTGACACTAATTCTACAAGACCTTCAATCTCCCAGAAAAGATGTCCCAAGACAGATTTTAAAGTCTTGATTTAAAGCCCCAGAAGAGGTTGCAAGAACTAATGGAGTAGATAGTTGTTGGAGGTTGGTTTTTCTTTCCTTTTGTTCCTTTTCAGTATAGAATTTTTTCCCATAAATTGTTAGGAATGCACTAATGGCTGCGTACTTAAGAAGAACAAAAGACCTGGCTGAGCCCTGTCTATCTGAGAGTTTTCTCTCAGGGGAATGGGGGATACCTCGAAAATCTGGCTGGTAGAAAGGCGGGGCTGTAGCAGCTGCTGGCAGACTTGCGCTGGGTTTCCAGGGAGAACATTTTGGAGCTGCCGCTCTTGCTGCTTTTGGGAAGAGGAGTTGGTGGCTGCTGCTGGACCCCTGCAGAGAGCTGCTTCTTCTGCCGTGGGGTGAGCCTCTGCCCTGAACTGGGACCTGTTACCATCTGCGCAGGTGCCTCATCTTGCATCCGCCTCTCCCTGCCCTGCGAGGAGCTGGGCTGCTGCTGCTGCCCTGCCCCCGCCGCTTCTCCAGCACTGCTCTGGGTTTCACTGCGCTGCAGCCCCTGCACCCCCTGCCTGCCGAGAACATCTTGCCATCCCAGGCTGCTGCTTTTCCGAGGGTCCTGCTGGGGCACTGGGATTGCCTGCCCAGGGGGTTTGTGAAAGTAGAACTTCTCTTCCATCCCTCTCTGTCCCGGCCAAACAGCCATTGCCACGTGCTCCCCGAGCTCGCGCCACAGCGCCCCCTGCAGCCGCAGGGGAATCATTGCACCTGCCCTGCCCACTGAGCGCCACCAGCGCCCCCTGCCGGCTGTGACCGGAACTGCACAGAAGGGGAAAGTGCCTGCAGGCCAGCAGGCTGTGACCGGGTTCCTGCTGCTGTTTGTTGTTAATGCCATAGGAGTTGTTGTTTGTTTGCTTTATTATAAATACTAGTAAAGAACTGTTATTCCTATTCACATATCTTTGCCTGAGAGCCCCTTAATTTCAAAGTTATGATAATTCAGAGGGAAAGGGTTTACACGTTCCATTCCAAGGGAGGTTCCTGCCTTCCATAGCAGATACCTGTCCTTCGAACTATTTTTTTAGTCATTTGAACTTCTTTCAATCTGCCTCCTTGACAACAATGATGCTTATGTTTCTGAATCCATCTAACCTTTTAACTTGGAGTAGCTACTCACAAAATGGATGAAAGGAAAAATGCACTCATTATTACCAATCCTAATTTTTTAACACAGAAACAAAATAAATTAGTTGTTTTACTGAGGGGAAAAAATGTGTAGGCTCTTCATTTTCAGAATCTCGAAGGGAAGGAGTTGTAATAACATACTACGTAAAATCCTCATCAGGGCTGCAGACTGTGTTTTGAGGCTGTCTAAAAATAAAGTCCCATTCTGCTAAACTAAAAGCACTACTGTCCCCTTGATTTGTCATTAAGGACATAACTATGCAGAGCTTATTCAATGTTAAGCCTCCAAGTATTCATTGTGTAGCATACCCTCACACTACCTTACTGCAAGTTTTTATCCACAGTAGGACAGCTGTGTTGTGCTTCACAAACCAGAACACCTCCCTAGCCCTACATAAACACCTTCCCTAACATACACGTGAATAATTCAATCCTTTAATTGCAATAGCATTCCACACATGCAAGGCTTCCCAGAAACTATCCCACTTACGTGGTTTGTCAATAGAATATAAAATGAGATCTTCCCAAAGTTCTCCATCATCTTGTTCCTTGGCAAATTCAATAGCTTTATCTACATCTTGCAATTCTTCCATTATCATCTTCAAGGCCCTGCGGCTATTACCCATTCTGCCTGGAAGGAAAAATAAGTAAAACAGATTATAAATGCTAATTGCTCCTCAGTGTTCAGTGCTCTTTCAATAAGAATTTTGTAAGTGTGAAGTTGACTCAAACTAATTCAACTAAGATCAAATCTAGCCTGTTCAGATATAGGAATCCAAATCAGTATAACCTGAACAAATGATTGGAGTGGTTCACTGGACTGGGACCTGGAGGCTTTCTCAAGGATGTGTTGGGTCATATTTGGGGTTCTGAACTGCAGCAACATCTAACATGAGGGGGAGTGTGTGTATGTGTATGGATGTGAACTATAACATGAAATACCAGCTTCAAGGGCCCACATGGGCCCTCTTAATTTGCAGTAAGTATAGTGCAGGTTAAACCCATGAAAAATAAGAGGAAACAGGAAGAAGTAGGAGAAATTATGAACTATTCTTTAAATAAATTCATTAGTAAATCCTACTCTCCTCTGAAATGGTCCACAAAATATTCTTCTTACTGAACCAGAGATTGTTTAAAAAAATGCTTACTATTCTGTTCATTTCTAATACATAAACATACATATAAGTTTTCCAATGCTTCTCATTCAGAGGTAGAATTCTTGGCCAGCTGGAAGTTAATTTACAACTAATTTTACGGAAAAATAAAATGAGAGAAAGCAACATAAGCAAATCTTTAATCTCAGCAAAAGATAATACTAAGCTTCTGAGATATACTCAGAATAAAATATTTGTTTTAATTTCTCCTCTTTTCAGAAACAACAGTATTACTCTTCTCTTGGAGATTGTATCAAAAATACCTCCCCACCCAACTTGTTCCCCATAGCCTTTGTAACACTTCCAGAACCCCAGAAAACCACCAAGTAAAAAAACCCAATAACACAATATATGAAGTTAAGACATCATATCCATCCAGTGCTTTGTTTTGTTTTCTAAATAATCTTATTTGGTTTAGATATTAGACAATATATTTTCACACCATAAACTTTATTACAAGTTTAAAAATGTTGTAATTTATCACAGTTATTTATTCTGAGTTACTTACTCAGAAGATAGACTGTCTCTTCTACAAAGTTCCTCTGCTGGCAGATCTCAAGAGCCTAGAATGTAAGGGAAGAGAGGAAAGAACTGAATATAGGAAACCATGCAACATGAAATTTTATTGATCACAAATGCTCCAAGAGGCTTAAAGTGATTTTTGCATGAAGTTACATTATTCATTTTAAATCCCTTAATAAGCACTGCCAAGAAAAGAAACTCCATGACTTCCATGTCTCTTTAAAATTCTTCTCTGAGACTGAATAAATCTGGTGACAGAACAGGTATTTCAGACTGGACTATGTCAATCTCTGCCTTTAATTCTACCAGCAACGTCTTTAATCTGCCTCGAAAACTCGGTTAATACAAAACATTAGGTTATCTGCTATCAAGACTTGCTTGATGTGGGTGGACTTATGTGGTTTCCGGTGATGGAAATCTGCTTGACATTCGTTTATAACACAAAGCTGAAAATCTCCTCAGGGTAACCAGAAATGTTTCAGGAGAGAGAATGCCCTCCAAATTTTGTACCAAGAAGACAATGCAAAATAACAAATATGAAAGAATATGGAGGAAGCATTTCTTGTAAATTTGGTTTAAAGACCTGAGGGTTAAGTATCTTTAGCAGCCACAGAATCTGTGTGTAGTTGGAAACCAGCATAATTATCAAAACTACCAAACTGATTACCAAGGCATTTGTAGTAACAGGAGATTGGCAGGGCTGGTATGCCATAAATAATGCCAATGTCTGTTGCAATTTGGAAACAGAAAGCAAAGTCAAGATTCACAGCATTCCTGTAAAGACCACTGTTCACCAATAAAGACTTTCACACTTGGAAATCCAGACTTTAAATACATAAAGTACAGCTACAACCAAAGATAAGGCAGGAATTAACTTTTCCTTCCAATTCTCATTATTTCATATGGGTTACTATGAAGATTAGAGATATGGACAATGAATATTGGGCTAGGGGTAAGTGAACTACCAACCAGATACTTCAGGTGAATGAAGGTATGAATAATAGTAATAAGTTATATACACAGCTGACAGCCTTCTTTTTCCTCTCCACTTAGAAGGTAAACTACAAAGCACCAGGTATTCAGTAGTTCTAGATACTGCACATTTCCTGACTGTCATGCTCTGTCTAGAGGAAAACAAGGAACATTCCTACTTCCCTTCCAGCTCATTTTTAAAATGTTTGCTGAACTACATTGAATAAAAGTAGTGTACTTCAAGACAGCACAAATTATTTATTCTTGATGAGTTTATAATTTTATTAGAGCAATAATAAGCATGGATTTTTTCAAACAGAAATTGCTTTTTGCAATTTATACACCATGTTGGAACTTGCTTAACAGAACTGAAAATAGTGGTAACTGAGAATTTCTTAGACTCCTCATTTTCTTAGAACATCTGTATGTCACAAGAAGTGCTACTGTATGACATGCATGCTAAAAAGTATCATTACAGAATTAGTTGTAATATCTTTTCCTCTGTTCCTTAGCTTCTTACTGAAAGATGTTAACATTTCAACATTAAGGTTAGAATGACACATTTTTTTCTGACAGCCTTCTCTCTTGACTTCAGTGATTACTGCACCACACCTTCCAGAAGCTGATGGGTCTCTGACCTGTTCTTGCTCATAGCCTGTATCTTCAGCAAAGCAGTGCCTGCATAGAGCATCAGTTTTACGCAGCATTTTTCTGCAACACCTGTCACTAAAGATAGGAGGCTGGATGTGCAATAACTAAAACTAATTTTCTTCAAAATTTAAAAAAAAATGCAGGTAAGTTTTTATAGATAAAACCATGATGACATGGATAATACATAAGGCAGAAACTAAGAATCAGAAAGTTAAAAACAAGTAAGCCAATAGAGCAGAACAAAGTCTGGAAACCTCTCAGGCTCACTGCCTAAACTAGTCAATCTAGTTTCAAGTAATGGTTTCAACAAATCCCAATTCTCCAATCCTAAAAATGTATTTTCCAGTAGGCAGAAGCATGCAAAACAAGAGAGGTACCAGGAACAGTACTAGTTTTCTTTAGAATGTTAACCTTGTAAAATACAACATTCAATATTACACTTGAAAACTACTCCACTGTATCATCATTATAGCTGCATATGGATAGGCATCCTTTCACAAGGTTTGCTCTGCTCAGCCATTAACAGCAACAAATACAAATAAAATACTGACCCATCTAAATAGGAAAACTTAGAATTTCCATTAATTTCACATTATTTCAAGCAGGGAAGCAACTCAAGATTGGCCTTATCTTTATGCATTTTGTAATTTGACAAGAAAGAGCAAGGAAGGAAAATAGAAAAAAAATTTAAAATATTAGAAGATGGAAACCTGGTACTCTGTAAAACCCCAAGTGTATTAGCCAAAGTACAAAGACAAAATACTTTTAGCCCTGTTAGTTCAGTGACTTATATTGTGTATATTATTCAAGAGAAACTTACGGCCTTACAATAAAGACAGAAAAACTACAGTTACAGCTACTGGTTTTTCAAGACCTAACACTGACAGCTCCTAGATTTGGCAAAATAATTGTCAATTTCTTGCAACCATAACCTGCTGTTCAGTCAGGCTAAGCACTGCTGAATAGGTATGCTGTAGCTACACATCAAATGTGAATTCAGAACTTCTGAATTAAAAATATTAAAAATATTTTATTAATATTAAAAATACCCATCAATTCCTGCCCTGTGAACTGAGATAGGAAAGACTCAGGTGTCATTAGCTCTGCAAACCAAACGGCAGGTGATGGTCGCAAACTCAAAGGATCCCTCATACGGGCAGTAGAGGGCAGTACCAGACACAACTTGAAATTCACAAGACTACAAGCTACATATCAGACATAAAAATCATGGACCTCTGCTTAGATTTTTGGGGCTTACCTTCTCCAGTGGGCAGTGTGTGCTGTCTCTGAGAAATGGAAGTAAGTTTGGTCGATCAAATTCAGCATAAAGGCTGATCTGTTTCTCATGATATCGTTGGCCTTTATGGTGGTCTCTTTTGAAAAGCTTGTGCAAATACTAGGAATCAAAAAAGAATCAGAATTCAAATCCACTTATTCAATATTATTAATGGAATAATAGAAACTCCTGAGTTGGAAGGGAATCACATTGATAATGAAATTCCAACTCCTGGTCCTAAACACGACAGCCCCAGGAATCCCACCATGTTCCTGAGAGCATTGTCCAAATGCTTCTTGAACTCATATAGGCTTAATGCTGTGACCACCTCCCTGTAGTGGGAGCCTGTTCCAGTGTCCAGCCACTCTAGAGGGCAAAGCTTTTCCTAATATCTAACTTAAATATCTCCTGACACAGCTTCATGCTGTTCCCTTGGGTCCTGTCACAGAGAAGAGATCAGTGCCTGCCCTGACGCTTCCCTTGTGAAAAAGGTGTAAATAGCTACAAGGACTTCCCTTAGTCTCCTCTTCTTCCAGCTGAACAAACCAAGTGACCTCAAGTGCTCTTTGTATGGCTTCCCCTCTAGACCGTTCACCATCTTCTTGCCTTCCTCTGTGTGCATCCCTTCTGGAAACTGACAGTCTGTTAGTTGCCTTTGCAAAGCTCTTGGGCTGTGGACTGCACTTTTCATAGATCTGCTTCCCATAATCAGATCTCTAATCTATAAATCACCTCTCTGCCAGATGAATACCTGAGCCCTATCTATAACCAGCAAGTTAAACTTCCCTCTCTAATACAGCCCAAGCCCACAGTCACACATTAAGTACTCCACTGAGAGAATATTCAAACCAAAGACGAGCTTTTGAAATAGCAGTGTGGAGCCACAGCCTTACAGGGATATTGTAATTCTGTACAAACAAGAATAATTCAACAGTGTATGGAAGTTACAGCTCCAGAAAGACAAGCAATTCACTTTCTCTATGGATCAGCAAAACATATTTTAGAGCTCTACCCACTAACCAACCCCATTTTTTGGGTAGGGAAAAAGGAGAAATAAATGCAAGAAGTAATTGACCAGAAAGACAAGTGCCTACAAGGCTATAAGGAGATGTTTATAAGCATGCAGTATGTTATCAAATTCTCACAGGTACACATTTTAAATCATTTAACTACTGTGAAGATGCTATGGCCATGCTGAAGAGCAAACTGGCAGAAGTAGCCACTTTGGCTCTGATGATTTGTGACATTTCAGTGTCAGGTGCACTTTGACAAAATAAACACACCTGCAAAATGTATGTCCAGCCAAGAGTTTATTCAGTTCAACTTGAAATCAACAGAATACAGGAATACTTACCACGTGCTGAAACTCAGGCCTGTTTTCTAATTCTTCGACAACTCTGTCAATCTGAAAGAAAACAAACCTGTGATAAACATCACATTTACAGGTGGGAAAGGAGGACAGGTAATAAAAGCTAGCATTGGACTGCCATGCCATGAACTTGTTATACTCACAGAAATTTTATCTTCATTATCCAAAAGCATGTCTACCGCCTTCTACAACAGAGGAAGAGAACTCAAGTAGGAAACAGGTACACATATTTTCTCACACTCTATATTATGCTTATTCACTGATGGGTGTCAGATGGATATTGCAGACCTACTCTTCTCAGCAACAGAAATTCAGAGAGCAATTTACATAACATCGGTATACCCAGACAGCACAGCATTGCAGTATTCTTCCAGAATACTTCTAAGTTTCCTCACTCATAGCAATAAATGCTGTGCACGTACACTGCAGGTGAAGTATGTCCAATGAATCATCACCAGTCACAAAAAGCCACTGCTGAATGATGTAGAAATACTATTTGTTCCATTGCAAAACTGAACTGCAGGGTGATGGCTATGTAAAAAACACACAATTTAACCTGCCTTACAACTGGATTCTTCCAAACTACCTGCACACCAATACCATTAATCAAGCAGACAAGACCATGTAAGTCACATGGTCACTGTGGAGTTCTGCTTCCTCTTTCAGGAGCAAACTTTTGCTTAGCTTTCAAAAAATATCAAACCACAGATTCCTGATATGACTTATTCTATTGGATTAAAAAAAAATACTTTTTTTTCTCCATGTAGTTTAGAATGGGCATACTAAAGATGATCACCAATAGTAGAGATCCGTATTTTAGCTACAGTGCTTAAACAACTATTGCACTGAAAAAAGAGACAATTTACTTGGTTATCTTGCCAGTGATCACACCAAAATTCATTTGCTCAGGTTTTATAGCTGGAAAGAAGGAAGATAGAATTCCTGATTTTTGGAATTTAGGTTAATAACCCCTCAAACTGTCAGAAGCAGATTAATTGACTGTGGTGAAAGGAAAATGGCAAGTACATTTAATATAGGCCTAAATAAATTCACAATCTCCTTAGGCTTATTAATACATTATTTGATTCAAAATACATAAAGAATAACATGGTGAAATGATACTCTGTGAAATCATACTTAATGTTGTGACTTGAGAATCACAACAATGACCTCAAATGATGTGGACACTCACTTTTCTCACTGAGAGTGACAAACGGAAATGGAAAGGAAACACAAATGGAAATATCAAGGAAAAAAATAATCCCCGGGTCAATTATTTTGCAATTTAGGCAAACAATCTTCCTTATCTCAGAAAGTATCCAGTGCAGCAAACGCACTCTCTGTCTCAATGCTATCTTTAGCTCATTCATTTTTAATCTGTTAAAATATATCGAGAGGAAAGTGAATATAAAATCATTAAGATCACCATACCTCTGAATCAAAGTCCATAAGCAGAACAATTTTGTCTCTGATAGAACTGAAGAGATTGTGCTTGTGGATCAACTGGAAGACATCTTTGTGCCTCAGAGTCAGGTAGATTTCTAGGGCTCTGCCATAGCGCTGATCATAAGTGTACCTGATAAAAACAGGATTATAATACATGTAATGTTACATACTTAATTGTAGGAAAATCACCTATGAGACAAAATATAAACATACTCTAGTATGTAAAACATGTTAGGATACTACTTGATTTTATAAATATCTAAATAGAGCTGTGATTCTTTTTTGTAAAGGGAAATAAACATCAGGCAACATTAATTTCACCTCTGTTTATATTGGCCTTCATTTGTGTTCTGACCTGCAGTTTTCTGTATTTTCATTTTCCATTTTCAATTCACATGGGAAGACACACAAAATGCTAGCTTTTCAATTCTTGGAAACCAACTGGAACACTTTTCAGAGCTAAAAATACATTGTTGTCTGAAAACTTTGGGGCAGATTGTAACATAGTAATAGACAGTAACTTTTCTTTCTTCAAAGAAGCATTATGAAAATAACACAGTGATCAGGCTGAGAAAATAAAACAGCTTTATCCCTGTACAAAGTGACCTAGAACCAGATCAGTGCTGGCACATTTTCCAGTCATGTATTTCCAGCCATGCAGTAACCTAAATACACTGCTGCTTAAATAGTGGGCAATTCCCCCCACCATTTTATTTTCACATGGGTAATTCTGAAATGCACACTTTACAAAAGAGGTTTCCTCTGATAGCATGAAGAGGAATGCTAGCTATTTACTTTTGAAAGAGGAGTAGGAAATCTAATCTCATGCTTAACAATTTGCTTTCATGCTCAAAGTGAACTTTACAAGGAAGGGTAAAGAATTGCTAAGCTGTGCAATCAGTCGAGTGGAGAGGAGAGAAAGCCAATACTCTAGACTGCAGCAAAGAAGATTTCTGTTAAGAAAGCTAAGCAAATATGGATAAACAACAGTACCCTATTTTAAGTGTACTTTTTGTAGCAGGAATTTAAAACCATACTCACAATTCTGCAAGTGTTTGTAGCAAAGTCCTGTTTTGTGGATCTTTCTTCAGGTGATCCACTACAGCTTGAACTATGATTGTGTTGTTGTACAGATCTCCAGGCCACTCTTTTATTAGGGTTGCAAACCCCTGAAAGTAAAAGAGATTTTAACACCAATAGAAAGAATCGCCTAAGGAGCATTTCAAAACATCAAAGCTTCAGCTAAGCCTCTGAGATAACTGCTGTCCCTAACCTGTAAGGAACTTTCAGGTGCCCACAGACAGAACAGTGCAGAACACAGATTTTTCCTTCTTAGGGCAATGTTATTAAGAGTCATGAGGCTGAGTCTCTTTAAGGTGCTCTAGGCTTTGTGCATCACCTCAACCACTTATGTTACACTAAACAAACTAAAAATAACAGTCTAATAAATAATCAATCTCACAATATGTGCATGCTCTGAAGATCATTCTATTTATTTTCTTAAAATTAAAATTCAACTTTTAAATATTTTCATTATTGTGGAACTGTCCACTGATATTCTGTTTAAATACATCTGAGAATTTGCTGTCAGAATTCTGCACAGCTAAGGATATTGGCTGGCAAGAACTATTGGACACATAGATGTGGACACAACAGAATGCAGTACCTCATAGTCACTTTCCAAAAATTCATGCAGAACCATTTCATAGATCAGAGGTTTCAAAACTGGATCTCGTCTTGGCAAGTAACGACTAATTGCCTATAGGAAGAAAGAGAATGAAGTGTCAGATGGGGAATGACATGTAACATCCTGGTATACTGATAGAAAAAAAAATGTTGTGAAACAAAAGAACAAAGCTATATGCAAAACACGTCCCCTGGCAATCACTGGAAGCCTTATAAAGTCATACGTGTAAGCAGCATCCCAAAGTTATTTCCTTTAGGATTATACGGATAGGAATTGTATAACTCATTTAAAAGAACTTTAATTTGAGAGACAGGTGGCAAGATACTAGTTAGAATGGCAGAATCAGCCACTGTCCTTAAGAGACCAGTAGTCATTTAGAAAACAAAACCCTTAAAAGACCCCTCAAAACAAGAATGTTTTCAGAATTCATTTTGCTAATTTTTGGCCTTGTAAAAAAGTATGAGGATTCATTAGCTGAAAAATGTGTTGTAGTGGGTTGACCCTGACTGGATACCAGGCACCCAACAAAGCCACTCTCTCACTTCCCTCTGCAACTGGACAGAGGAGAAAAAATACAATGAAGGGTTCATGAGTTAAGGTAAGATCCAGGAGGGATCACTCACCAAATACCATCACAGCAAAACAGACTCACATTTGGGATAGTAAATGAATTTATTAATCACCAAACCAGAGCAGGATAATAAGAAGTAAAATAAATCTCAAAAACACCTTGCCCCATCCATTCCTCCTTCCTGGGTTCTACCTCCTTCACCCCAGAAACACAGGGAGACAGGGAATAGGGGTTGTGGTCAGTTCATCACACATTGCTACTCTTGCTGCTCGTGTAGAGAAGTCCTTCCCCTTCTCCAGCGTGGTGTCCCTCCCACAGGAGATAGCTCTCCATGAACTTCTTTAACATGAGTTCATCCCATGGCCAACAGTTCCCCAAGAACTGCGGCAACATGGGTCACTCTTCCATTGGATGCAGTCCTTCAGGCACAGCCCGCTTCAGCGTGGGCTCCTACATGGGCTGCAGATGGATCTCTGCATCCCCTTTGTCCTCCACGGGCTACAGGGACACAGCTGCTTCACCAGAGTCTTCACCACAGCCTGCAGAGGAATCTCAGCTCTGGTGCCTGGAGCACCTCCTTCCCCCTCCTTCTCCACTGACCTTGGTGTCTGCAGAGTTGTTCCTCTCTCATATTCTCACTCCATTCTTCTCTGGTCTCAATTACAACTGTGCAATAACTTTCTTTCTTTCTTTTAAAATCTGTTATCGCCGAGGTGTTCCTATAATTTCTGATTGGATTGGTCTTGGCCAGCAGTGGGTCCATCCTGGAGCTGGCTGGCATTAGCTCTGATGGACACTGGGGAAGTTTCTGCCAGCTTCTCACAGAAGCCACTCCTGCAGCACTCCCACTACCAGGACCTGACCATGCAACCACACTATATATGTAATTTTGAATTATGACTTACTTTGGGGACACCACATTCTGTGCAAGGCTATTTTTACATACCAGATTGAAAATTAATTTGAAAATATATCTCTCTATGGAAAGGGTGAAGGCATGTGATCTGTTACTGTATAGAAGGTGTAAAGGGATTGCATTCCAGCAAGCAGGAGATGAGAAGTTGCCAGAATAAATCAGCTCATATCCTGGAATTTCAGCACAGTGTCTAATTAGCACTACTAGTCCATGCAACTAGAGGCCAAGGTTATTTCCACCTGCCAAAATAAATCCTACTGCTACCATCTGTCTGGGTATTGTAGGGTTTGTAGCTGAGGGACCAAAACCAATGAAATTCCTCCAAACACTCAGAGATATTGCCTGTTGCCCACTATTGGCACATGGTACAATAGTATTTTGTTACTGAAGTTGCTTGAACAAAGCAGGAGAAACAGCATCTCACTACATTTTAGACCTCTCCTCTCCCTCTGCTTATTGGACTTGGCCAGTTTTTGAAACGTATTGCTACCAACATCAGCTCCCACCAGCCACAGAATTTATCAGTTAACTTAGGGCACAGTCTTGCCAGCTGCTCTGGGGTATCATATTCCTGACCTCTTCGTAAAAAGTTTCTTTTGACCACAGAGAAAGTGAGCTGGACATAACTGTACACTCAAAGGCAGAAGACAATCTCCAATGGCTGTTTTCACTCCCACTTTCCACTTTCCTGCTACCTCCTAAATGAACAACCTACCCCAATAGACTGTTGCAACTCTTGGCTACAGTTTGGACACAGAGTGAGCTCTGGAGAGATGCAGTTGCCTTGTGTGTGAACCAGGGTGCTTCATGAAGGAAATTTCTCCTGCCCCATGTCCCATGGCTTTGAAGAAAAAACACAACCTCCTCCTGCAGTTTGACTACCATGCTCAGCAAAAACTAAGCATTCAAGAAGCATGTAAGAAGCATACAAGTTATTTTTAAGCCTTGGCACAACGGTGAACTAAGACCCATGTTGGAGGTTACAAACTCCTTGTATTTTATTTTTAAGTTGCAGTTAGGGAGCAAGGTCAGACAAAAAAGCTTCTGAATCAGACTACCTTTTGAGCTATGTGGTAAAATGACTTTAAATAAAAAAAAGGATACTATACACAGAAGTATTTTCTTCCCTTGTTTCTTTTCAAAATCTGCTTTCAGATTTTTTATCAACAAATGTTAAAGATGAGGTATACACAAGAAAGCCCATATGAAAGTTGACATGAGACAGCCTAAACCATTTCATAATAAGCCAGAACAACAATTACTTATTCCTCAAAGGATATCTAAGAGATGAAAGAGCCTGCCAGGATAGTGCTGCTCTCTGCTAAGCCTGCTACAGTCAGGTGAAGTCTTTCAAATGTCTTCCAGCTGATGTTTTGGTTAAAGCACTGCTGTTGCAAGCTGATCATCCTGCACCACTGCTGAAAGTCACTGCTGTCACAGCAAACAGAATGGAGCATATCCCTCATGCCACAACAGCCAGCACTCACAGAGTTTGAAACCTTCCTTTGAATCCATCCACCTTCCTCAGCTGCTTGAGCTGAGACATTAGATTTTATACTGAAGTGACTTGAGCAGAAGCATGTAACTCCCTTAAGCCACCACTGCTGGAGGAGGAAAGGAACAGATCACTGCAAGGCTCTAGAATCCTGAAACTGCCACAACTAGGTTTGCTAGAGGATATTCAGTGAAGATGAGGGACATCAAGATATCAAAACACAACCTTTGGTAGCCAAACAGAACACTCAAAAACTCTCTAAAATCACATACAAACAAACAACACCCCACAGACTTTGACACTGAGGTATCTGTGCAAGAAGGAAATTTCAAGCCTTTAGTTTACTGTCACCTTAGTTATTGGCCAATACACTAGATTTGAAACATCAGATTTCAGGCAACAACTTATATGCAGTGCAAATTCTTCCAAGACAATTCTGTTTTGAAATAAACTGTTTCCACATCTCAAATAGTCTCCTCATCAGGGCTTAAGGCCATTATAGGCCAGTTACAATATGGTGTTTAATATCTGCTAGTCACGTAAGTAGGTAAAAATTCCACACAAGTGATCCCAAGCATTACAAGGACCCCTTCATTTAGACCCAGCTTAACTTAGTTCATCCTTTATGATACTCAGATATCTTCAGAAATCTGGGAAAAGTTATATGTGATTGAAATAGTGAAATAAGGCAGGTGTTTTCTAGAACTGCAGTTTGAAGCTGAATAATGTCACTGACTGCATCTCATGTTTTTATGAGAATTCCTGGGCCTAGGCTCTAAGAAAAAAAAAAAGATATTCTAAAGGCTGAAAACAGCCAACTGTTTAGAAATTGAGCAGAGATGTTTTTGCAAGAAACCTGCAAATATTTTTGCATTTTACCGTCTGCTGGATGATGTAAGTGGAGACAAGACAAACATTCCTTCCAGACATTTGCAGCTAAAAACCAAAATGAACCCAAAAAGATTAAGGAGCAGTGTATCAAAAATTCACCTGTACTTGAATTCAGGTCCTTTATTGGACAGAAATAAAGAAACAGAAACACAGGATTTCACCTTCCAAAGTACTTAAGAATGCACCAAACCACAAAGAAGTCATACTTAAGGAAAGGCTGATTTTGCACTGGAGTGGCTCTGAAACAGAAGTCAGACATTTCTGAAATTTGTAGTGCTGAAACACTTTTGGTCTTTGAACAGAATTAAATAGCTCAAAACCAGCAAGGGACTGCATGCTGTGAGATCTTAATAGTATGTCCTTTTTGGCTCATTGAGTTTGAATAGGAAGACATAAAATTCAGAAGTAAATGTACATGTTACCAAAGGGAATATGCATAATGTTTCAATTGGTTTAGCAGTGACAGCACTAGGTTTTATGTCCTGGGCAATTTATTAACTGAGACTCTCACATTAAATGTGTACTGTTGTAGTATCTGGCTTGTGACTAGGGAAAACACCAGACAGCGCAGACTGCTCCTCTTTATTACCTCCATTTCTAGCACACAGCATTTGTCTTCACTGTTGCTTTGCAATTCTTTGACACTTAAAGTTGTGTACCTGTTGCAACGGACCTGGATTTGCCAGAATTACTAGCACCCTCGGAGTCTATTTTCCTTAAGATTTGGGGTAGGATTTTTACGACATACTGGAAACAAATGAAAAGTAAATGGGAAGGATGTATTTAACTGTGAGCATCTTTGCAAGTAAAAGCCTTTCACATGGAGACTGCCAACAAGTAAAATACATAGCACTATGCCTCCAATCTTGTTTTAAGACATATACACATCAATCAGAAAGACAACTGTCTAGAAACAGAGATCTGGGGCAGCAATACCAGAACAGGGACATTAAATGTGATGCTTTAGATACTTGGTCAATACAAACAGTAAGTACAGCATACAAATTACTTGAGCACAGACAGAGAAATTAACTTACTTTAAGCTGACCTATTTCTTTAAACTTGTAAACTTCAAACTCCCAGAGTTCTGTGTTTTTGCCAAGGATTTTCTGGCACTTTCTTGAAGAAAAATGAAAGAGATGAGAACAAAAGTAGGTACAGAAAGTAATACAAATGTGACAGCATTACTACAAGGATTCCTTTCTTCTTCTCCCCATCATAACACTTAGTCAAAAAACTGACTTATTTTGGCAATCACCACTTTAAGTAGAGTATGCCAGCTTCTCCTCCTGTCAAACCTTAAAGTTTTGTTGCATCCAAGATGACTAACTGCTTATTATGCATTCAACCTTAGTGATTAGGGCCATATTAGCTTTCATAGAATCACAGAGTGGTTTGGATTGGAAGGGAGCTTAAACATTATCTAGTTGAAACCCACACACCATGGGCAGAGGTGCAACCTTCTCGGTCAGCTTTATGAGTGAGGTTTTTAAATCTCAGCTGAGAAAAACCGAACTGATCTTTTTTCTTAAAAAGATAAGCTTACACTTACATGTATATGAAAACAAAAACCTTGGATAATTTCTGATCCTTACTTTAGATTCCAAATTTGACATTTTTGTTTATACCCATGCAAAATCAAATTATTTCCTGATGGTCTTATGTGCAACGACACACTAATAAACTGAGATTATCAAAATCCAAAGAAAACCTTAGTTTTGAAAATATAGTGTGACTTTGAAAAATCAAGGCTTACTTTCAAAAATATATGTCTTAATTCCAGGTAAAGTTTACAGTAACTTTTAGGTCACTACAGGCAAAAAAAATTATGGCACTGCATTACATCTCTATGTTTGAAACTTCAGAAACTCCAGAACACAGATGGAGAATCATCTGCAAATACTTCAGAATCAATAATTTGTTTTTTGCTTTTTCCCCACACAGACACACTTTAGCCAGCAAAGAAGATCTTTAATACTAGCTTACCTAGCAGCCAGGTCATACTCTCCTTTCTCCACAAGGTGATTTATATAGGCTAAGCCAATGTCCTAGAGGGAATAGAAACAGAGAATTAGTTATAAAAATGCGGAAGTGAACTACTTGATTACCACAAGAACTACCATAACAGCAGTGCATACAGCTGGAAAATCAAGGCTCTAAGTGTATCCCCTGATTCTCCTTTACATGTAGGGCCCATAGTCAATACAAAATACCTGCGTAGACTGCTCACAGGTTCAACTGAAAGTGCTCTTTTAAATAATTCTCATAACCTCACTGATGCTGAGAAGACTACCACCTCTAATTATTAAGGACTGTTTGAAATGCGTAGCTGATCTTGCAGTGCTTGAATTAGCTCAAAAAGAAAACCATCAGTCATTGTATGAGATATGCTCTTCGTCAACACAAAGTTTGCAGAGTAGGGCAAAAGGTTTTTTGAGAATGTTACAGTGCAAAGCTGGAATTCAGCCTCTGTCTGGCTTGTCTATCAAAACCTCTACCAATCAGACACAACACACATCACCAGTCCAGGGATTTCTTCAAGCTAGAACTCAACCCAATCAGGGAGCAAGGCAGGAGCTTCAAATTCCCCCTCTATAAAAGAAAACTGAAACTAAATCAAGAGAACTGCCTTTTCCTGCTGCACCAACACCACGAGGCCTCAGCGTTCCCTTTTTCTGCCCCAGGACCCACAAACTAACATAGGGTAACCCCGACGTGATCTTATCAGCCTTCTGAACTGAAAAAGACTTTTGGACTTTTAATATCATGGGGAATGCCTTCTGCTGTAACCAAACTACAATAATTGAGGTATGGGAATATTATCTTAAAAAAATCAGAATATATTATGATAAATCAGAACTCTTACAGCCTTTAAGGTGGTCCAAACACCACGGATTAGGTATTTCTGAAGATAACGCATTGAATTTAAGGACCTGGTATGTTGTTAACAATCTTATTCTCTATCATGCAAATAACAATAATTTTTCGGCAATAAAAGTTGCGAGACCCTGCAAACTTGTTTTAAATCTCATTAGCGTTACTAATGGACTAGAAAGGGATTTTAGCACCACCACTTATCAGAGGGGGTGCTCAGACATACCAATCCAAACTCCCTCGCCGAGTTTTACCAACCCGAGCAGCGAGGGACAAACTGGGGAAAAAGCTATGCGGGGGAGACAGATTGGAGCCACAGGGACCCAAGTTCTGATTGCAACTCAGCCCCAAGTCACAGCAGCTTTGCGGACGGCGGTGGAAGAGCGGGAGTGGGGCGGCTGGCAGAGCAACCCAGCTCCATCACATTCGAGTGTCCCGGTGCTGGAGGTGCAGCCGCGGCAGACCAGGAAGACAGAGTGGCTCTGGCAGGGCGGGCTGGCCAGTGGCTCCGGCTGCGTGGCGAGACTGGGGAATTCGTAATCGAGACCCCTCAGCCCCAGGGCATGGATTTCCAAGCAGCTGCTGAGCCTAGCAGCGTGGCAGCGCGAGTCCAGGGCAAACAAGTCTGGACATGTAGCAGGCGCGAACCAAGTGAACAAGTCTGGGTGTGATGCAACGCGATCAATGTCGCAACACCACAACGCAAGCAACTGAATGACGTGGCAGGAGATGGCGCCGAGCCCCAGCGCGGCAGCGTGGCAGCGCCAGAAAGCCCCCATGCTGCCAGACCAGTGTGGGAGCAGAGACCCCAGGGCCAGGTGGGCTCGAGTACCAATGCCCACAAGGCAGCTGCCGCTGCCAGCGGTGCAGGCGCCGTGTGGACCGGGGGCGTGTCCTGTGGAGCCGCGAGGCTGGGCGCACCGCCCCAATCTCAGTCGATTACTCCAGTGCCGCAGTATGGCATGACCGACACCGCCACAGCCCAGGCACAGAATGGCACCAAGGGGCCCCGATCCCACTCTCCTTGGTGGGCGAGCGGGCCGCTGAGCCTGGCAGCATGCCCCGGCACAGTGGCATGGAGGCAGCAAACGACATTGCCCCAGCACAGGGCAGTGGGGCCCCGGCATGGGACGGAGCAGCCCCAACCAGCGGCATGCTCCGAGACAGCCCGACACCAGCCCTGCCGAGACTTTACAACACTACCAGAACTCCACCAAACTGGCTCCATGAACAGCAAAGCCCCAGCACAGTTCCGGAGCACTGGCACAGCCCAAACAGCTCGTCCACCATTAAACACATGGTTGGACAATCATGGAGCCCACCATCTTCGCCATGTGGTGTGGTTTCATCCCAAACCCCGGCTGGGAGGGGGGTGAAAGCACACTCCTGAGACAACTCCCTCTGGAGGGGAGAGGCTTCACTACACCCCCAACCCAGCTTTTTATTGTAGCTTCAAGCCAAACCGGGTGGAGTGCAGCTCCACCAGCAACCCAAACTCCAGAGCCTCTGATGTTCCAGCAAAAACCCATTCCTACCTGTAATCCCATAG
>VZTR01003673.1:235139-245836 GCA_013400775.1 Chaetops frenatus
TTTAAGTTGTAACAGTTCCTAAGTTAAATTGAGTTCACTTTGTTACAGTTAAGTTAAAACTAGTGCCAATCCAGAAAAATGTTGAGTTTAACCTGAACAATCCTGACATCAGTGACACATATAAAATATCTCCAACTGGAAAAGAAAACCTAATTAGTAATTGGATGCAAAATCAGACAAAATGAGAATGTATAGTGTCTTGTGACACTTTGTAAGAACTTAGGCCCCTGCTTATGGAGTCCCTTAAGTACACTTTGCATTTTCTCAAATTTTTTATAAAAGGGTGAAATGTTACAGTGCAAAGCTGGAATTCAGCCTCTGTCTGGCTTGTCTATCAAAACCTCTACCAATCAGACACAACACACATCACCAGTCCAGGGGTTTCTTCAAGCTAGAACTCAACCCAATCAGGGAGCAAGGCAGGAGCTTCAAATTCCCCCTATATAAAAGAAAACTGAAACTAAATCAAGAGAACTGCCTTTTCCTGCTGCACCAACACCACGAGGCCTCAGCGTTCCCTTTGTCTGCCCCAAGACCCCCAAATCAACAAGAATATAAATCCTAGTGCTGCTCAATAACGTGCTGGAATTACTGAGAACTCAGCAAGATTATTATTTATTACACACTAAATTTCCCCTCTCAAAGTTTATCACACAGGTCAGTTTTAAAATGTTTCTGGTAGGCATTTAATATATATTAAAATTTTGCCATGAGCCTCCTGCTGTAATCTCTCCATTTTGACACAACCCAGTGTACTCACTGCATAACTTAAGAATCACATCACTTAAAAAAAGCACATTGTTTCTAGAAAGAAAAAAGAAAAGAGAGAGAGAAAAAAAAAAGCTGTACAACGAAAAAGAAGTTCTTGTTTCTTAAAAAAACTTAAACATTTGCATTTTCTGAGGCCAATATTTCTTTGATCAGTATCAAGGACAGTACTAACTACAGCAGAATATTAACAGGGGTATACAACAACTTCAACTAGTCAATCTACTACAAAGTTAGAAAAAAATTTCACATACATAAGATTTTAGGATTTCATTACCGTATAGGAACCACCTTTGTATTTTCAATTTCAGCATTCTCAAGAAAGAGGCTGACAGAAATCTTCATTATCCTGTGGACCAGCTTCCCAGTGAGCAGAGACAATGTGTAAGGAAAAGAGATGTAGATCTGGTTGTTTAGGACCTCTGTCCTCTGCTCAAGAGGTACAGAGAAGCAGTGACAATTACTGCCATCTAAAAAATCCCCAAGGCTACCAGACTTGTCAGGTATCTTGACTGTGGTGTCACTAGGCAGTAAGAGCATGAGTTTTAAATCAGTGTACCACTAATCCTTCACTTAGGGCTTGATGTCAACATGTTGTTTCCTCAACACATTCTGTTGGCTTTTGCTTTAGAGACCAAACTCAAAAGCTGCTTGTATTTCACTGAATTTAATTATTTATTGCAGAGCAAATTTCTACAAACCAAAAGAAAAGCTGTGGGGTTTTTTTTAATTTAGTTCGGTTTTTATTTGTTTGTGTTTCTTTTTTTCCTCCTAATATATTGCCAGGACCCCCTTTAACAACTCTTTACATCTTTTGCAAAGGTCATAGAGAAGCTTTTTAAGTGCAAACTCTGTGATAGGTAATGGCATGCCATTTAAATCTCGATTCAGCTTCTGGACTACATAAGAATATAAGATTTTAAGACATACTGATACACAGCATGCTTATTACACCAGCAGTCTGGCCAAAAAATTAAACACATCTTTGAACACTTTGTACAAATTTCAATTTAAAGCAGCAGCAGTGTTAGTGAATTTTAACAAAAGCAAACAAACAAAAGCTAAAATTAGTGACGCCTTTGTGTCTATTACACCATTCCCCCTTTTGTTTAAACATGGACACCCTTTGTTGCTCTGTGAAAAGAACTATAAACATGGGAAATACCTATATGTGAGAAAAGGAATGTCTCTTAAACTCTTTACAAAATTCTGTCACATGTACAAGGTATAAGTTAAGGAGAAATTTGTCATAACCACCTGCAATCTCTAATAGTGCAATACTGTGTGTTACTTCAAACAACAGTAAATTTAATACAAAAGTAAAAGCAAACAAAACCCCCCATCAGCAATCAGAGAAATGGAATTCTCTTCCTTTCAATGTCAATAGTACCCTCAGAAAATGCAGATCCTTTCACATTTCACAGACTAACATTCCTGGTTCTGCAGCTGAAACCAAGAAATCAGATTGCAGTTAGAGTATGCCTAATAGTTATTGCCTAATGTTATAAAAATCAGGAAATTTATTTGTTGCATCTTACAGCATTCTAAAAGAAAGAAGATACTTTGTTTTGAATAGAAGTTTTGAGACTTACCAAAATCTTGTGCTTTTTTATGGTTTTTTGACTGATCTCAGCTGCCATCAAAGCTTCCTATATTCAAAAAGGAGAAAACAGAGATACTAGTCAAATACACAAACTTTCAATATAGAAAGCTCTAGAACTGTATAAATCAACTGTTTTTCAGAGTAGGGTGTTTGAAGCACTAGAATTTTTAATGCCATGGTTGGATGAACAGCTTTGAATTCATACTCAAAAGCAGTCAAGCAAAGAGAAGACTACTTTTGTTTCCATCTGGGTTCACATTATTGTATTAGGATCAAATCACAAGATTACAACAAAACACACAATGCAATCACATTTGATCATTTTCAAATGAAACCACTTCAAGACCACTTCACTACCAAAATCTGTGAAAAAATCAACAGGAAAAGGGGAAAATGGGGAAAGGCTACCTTCCAGTTCCCCAGCCCAAATGTCTTCTTCAGTCAGAATGATTTATATTTTAGTGGTATTTGCTGTTCTTCTACTTCTACTTTTTTCGAATGTACAGAAAAAAGCTGGCACTTTTAAAAATAGAAATAAAACCTTAAGATACATTGTAAGATGCCTATCTACTAACTTGAATGGCTTTCATAAAGGCACACACACAGCTGTCACTTGCAAATTACTGGAGTCTTCAGGTACCAAATACTGTGATTTACATATACTGCACTCATCATACAAGTTTGCTATTCAAATGCAAAAGCATCCACATGGATTTAAACAAATCTGCTTGAGGAATATCATGATTATGTTAGCAAAAGCAATACATGCTGAATGGCTTTTCCACATTTTTTTTTCTTATAATGGGCACATAATAAACCTAAATAAGAATTTGCAAGTTAACTTTATGCATCATAACAAATGTTCTAAGTCAATAAATGCAGGACATTAGAATTCAGACCACTGTGTGCATGTTGATATGGTACGTAAGAATTTATTATTGTTGTTTTAGGTGTTTAGATATACATACTCAAACACCAATATTTATGCAACCAAATACTGAGCTGTTTTTTTCCAAGAGAGCTGAATACCCTTGTCTTTTAATATTGGGTCAGCTTTACTGTGAGCAACACTACTTTCAGCATGCATAGCTACAGTTCAAACCCAGAGTATTTTACTTTTCAAAGCACAGCTCATTACTTAACTCTTCTGCTGTTCTAAAGCCAAAATCCACTTTAAATAATTTTCAGTGCCAGCTAATACATTTCATAACTGATGGTGAGAGCAGTATTTTCAGCATCTAATTCAGCTACCTCACCTGGGTGAAATTTTGATTAGTTGTTTCAGTAGCAAGACTAACTCTGTAAGGAGGGATGTATAGTTATCTCCCACCCTTTAATCAATTTAGCACCCTTTAGCATTTAGTCAATGACTGTAGGAACAGAAACTTTCCAATCCAAATGACCTAGCAAAGTCCATCATCCTACTCCAATTTCCAAACAAGGAAAGTCTGAAGGAAAGAACGATGTAAAAATTACTTCATATTTCTTCTTTTCAAGAAGCCAGTCAATGTGGTCATCTTGGTCCCGCTCTTTAGCTACAACCACATCTCTTGGGCTGATGATATAAAAAAGTGATTCACCTTCTGAATACTCTGCAAATACAAATACAGCTCTATTATTATTATATTTTCTTTAAGTAAAGTTCTGCTCTTTAGTATACCCTTGAGGGGAATTTTAAAAGAGGAGATGCAAGGAAGACAGCAAGGCTACTCTGGCATACTTGTTTGGAAGCTGTATTCTTCAATAAATTAAAACTGGTTTAAATGGCAAAATATCTTTCAAAAATCACTACAGCTTATTGCAAATTCTGATTCATCCACTATGTGTAAACTTTATGATGGTTTAGAACCCATTATTATACTTTTAGAGGGCTATTACACTACACAGTCTTCAATAAACTTATCCTTCCCATCAAGGTCAAGGCCATCAAAAGCATAAATGATAGATGCCATAACCCCTGGGGACACAGCACATCATTACAGCAATGCATTTGCAATGCTGCAAATTAAGGCTATATGTATAATGCATTTTCTTATACCATAAGCCTTTATTTTTGAGTAAGCTCAAAGAAAAAGTACTAAAAGGTAAAACCAAATGCAGAAGATGACTGTTCTGAATAGTTATAATTTGAAAAGAACCATGAAGAAACACCAATACTTTGCAGGTATAGAATAGAAAACCATTCACTGTCCAGATCAGTTTGAAAAACACATACAAATACATTTCTGAAGTGATAAGCAATTCACAAAATAACATTTGTCTTAAAGCCATACAAAACATTTAGATTTTTCAGGTAAACTAGAATATTCATAAAGCATAAAAGTTCAGCTGTAGACATCAATGTTCTGCTTTGGAAGACATAAAGAAACTCCAATTCTATTAATAGCAGCACCAGTGTTTTTGAGGTCAGGAGGAGATATACTGTATTTCTAGTGGCTTAAGGGCATAGATGTACACAAAGAGGTTTGCCAAGCCTATGATTTGAAGCGTGCTGCCAGAGGAGATCCTTAAATTCAGATTCATGGATTTTAAAAGCCAGAAGAAATGCTTCTGTATAACACAGGCTACATAATCTTCACCAAGAAATTCTGCATCAGCTCTGCCATGCATTTTTCTGAGCTATAGCATATAGATCAGAAAACTATTTCATCTTTAAAAGATGGTATATATTGTGCCAGATATATATTGTGACGATATATATATATATGTCCCTTTCCTGTTACATGATTAAACCTATTTTCTAGGTGGAACTTGCCAAAATCCAGATCCTATTAATTCCATTTTACCATTCAGAGGTCTGTTATATAACTGGCAGCTTTGTCAGTACAGGGAAGCTAAATATCAGTGTGCCCCTTATAAGTTGACCCATGTACATCTTACTGCTGAAATGACACTTATTCAGTCTTTCCCTCTAAAGCAGCATCTCCAGACATTGTGCCACTCATTTTGTTATTCCTGAAGCCCTTTGTGTAAAAACAGCTTCTATGGATCACACGTTGAATAAATCTCCATCAAAGATATTGCCTTCCACAACACTGGTCATTACATGAGATATATACTGCTGCCTTCTCCAGTATGTCTGACCTAATAGATGGCATTAAAAATCATTATGTTTAAATACACACATTTGTTTTCTTTAATGTGACTGGTTCTTGTGGATTTCCACTGTACACTTCACTGTCATAAGCAGTTATAGATATTCAGGGAGATGACAAAAAAATGACATGAAAATGAAAAAGGAGGCTAAGTACTCCTAAATCAAGTTTTTTTCAGCAAGGTATGAAAACAAAACAAAACAATATTGAGAACACCTACCTAAATGATAATCACGACATTCATTTTCCTGAAATCCTCGTACTGTTAGTGCATCAGAAGAGATCTCTTCACAGGACTCAGGCAGGGGTTGTACAATATCGAGTCTAGGCCTTGCACAACACTCCACTTCCTAGAAAAATGACATGTTAGCTGCTTCCTACACGATTTACCTTAGCAATACCTGGCAGTTACTTAGCAATTACTGGCAGTTTAGCCTTCAACATGCTGCAAACATTCACAAAGATCCAGTACTTTGCAATGGGTACTCAGCTGCAAATCATACAAGTTGCAAAGCTGTGCTCCACAGAGTAATTGCATGTGGAACTCAAAGGAAAGTTAGTCCAAGTAATCCAAGTTATTCTTGGATTGCTTCCCTTGAAGAGATCAGTCTGGAGAAGGAGGTATAGGCAAGACATAGGTCCAGAGTTTGCTCACTGCTTTTCTGCTCTTTGTCACAAAAGTTTTCAGGGTTATCACAGATTATTATCAATTGCTTCATTCAACAAGCAACAGAACAATTCAGAACCCATACCCAGCTGGGCTCATGCCCTCAAGGACAGAACTCTATGAGTCATTGATATTCGGGTGTTAAGATGAATTTGGATTTTTTTAAGCTGGTGTTTGATTTTAAGCAGCCAGCAGCAGCAGGAAGAAAATAATCTGAGAATAATACAAAAGCTTTGCTGTTCTGATGAACTTAGAGTAAAATGAATTTTCAAGTGCAATGTAGGTGATTATGGTCAGATGACATAGATTTTCACCTTCTGTCCAAGTGAAACTTCTGTCTTCAACTAGCTGCATTTTTAATTAAGTCAAGGTTCAAGAAAATCCTATATTTTCTACTTAGCTTTTGAATTATAGCAAAACACAGAATAAAAGAGCAAGGACATATAGGAAATGGATTTAAACAGCTCTAACCTACCCATTTGGATGTAGCACCACTTGGGTCTTTTTAAATTTAACTCTTCCATGAAAAAAAAACCTAAACCAAAAAATCTTTCAAAGCAAGTTCAGTTGTGACCTAATTTGTAATAAGTAAGAAGCTGTCATTTGCAAGCTGCGAAATCAAGTGTAGGAAGACCAGTGTTCCTTGCAACTAAAGGACATTTGTAGTGAGCAGCAATTCTGCTGCAAGCTCAGGCAGTTTGGGCTCCACACTAAACAGACAAGTGAGCCAAGACACTAAAAAAAAGTTCCCATCACAACAGGACACAGATGCATCGTCAGGAACAATTGTACTGCTGTTCCTTCTACAGCTACCCAGAGAAGTGAGAAGTTAGTGAAGTCCAGCATTTGGAGTTTGTTTAATAGGCTAATTAAAACCAAATACATTAAAAAACCTTTTTTACTGTGTTCAGTTACCATTATATCATCTGAAATTCCCTTTTCATCTTTCTTTCATATTGCAATTAAAATTACTTCAACCTTTAACAGTCACTACCTCCTTTATACTTGCTCCTTTTCTTTACTGTTTTTTCATTAACAGTGGCTTCCCAATTTCCTTGCTCCCTAAATTTTTAACCCACCTTTTCCTCCCCCTTCCTTATCCCATTTGTCTGCTTTCTTGTCTTTCACCAACTCTCCCACACTGGACTACTGTGCTGACTCTTCTGGGAAACATTGCTGTGACATTATTTTTCTCCTTAATATAAATAAAGAAATAGTAATCTGACATCCTGATGTAGAACTAGAAGCTAACCCCATTGATTTCAGAAGGCTCAAGTGTTTGTTTGAACCTACAACATTTCATTGCCTAGCAACTTGTGCATCAAGTTTCTTAAGGGTTACTATGGTGATGGTTGTCTAACGCAGACATGCTTATCAAAGAGATGATCAAGAGCATCTGCCATTCTCACACTGCAGCTTCAAGGATTTCCTCCACTGCCTTGCCTTTTATTTAGCAATATGAAATCATTGTCAGTGACAGACACGGCACTTCTTCATGCACAGTAAAAACGGCAGACATGAATTCTAATTTCTACATATCCACATATGGATCTGGGTGTACACAACTAAAGATCTTAGAAGAAAGGGAGATGATGCCACTCACTCACAATCATTCATTCCACCCCACAGTGACTCTTATTGCTTGAGTTGATCAACTTCACTACTCTCATTTCTTTTGAGATGCAGTGTCAGCAAGCTCCTCTTATGGCTAAACAAGATTCTTCATTTCTTCTGGTGCAGAACCATCAGGAAGAAGGAGAGTAAGGGAGAGAAAAAATGGGGCAAACGGGGAAAAAAAGAAGGGAAAAAGAGCAAGAAGGGCTAGCTAGAGATCTGTTCTGCATTCTGTAAGAAAAAAGGGAACCCATACATGATTTCTGAAAGGTAAACATATTAGCCTTCAACATCACCTCCACTTTTTTATGGACCTTGTTTTATGGAGCTGGTACGTTTCAAGCACTGTTCACTACCAGCAGACTACAGATTTTTTCTCAGATAACCATATTTGTATGACTAGTTTAATGCCCAACTCACGGGTCAAATTAATGTTGTGAAGAAACTCTGAGAGAAAAAAAAACCTACTGTTTTTTCGGAGATCTCCTTTACATACGACAGTATAACAAGCTGGTCACAGATAGGCGCAAGTCCACTGATGTAGAATTCGGTGTCAAATTGGAAAACTGAAATAAAGGAAAGAAAAACAGACTTAAAAACATGAATAGGTAGGAACTACTACCTAAGAAAAACTCACTGATTCTCAGTGACAATCAACAGCATACAGCAGCACTTCAGAGAACTGAAGACTCAACACATATAACAAACCCACAGATTTCCCAATTGAATCAGATGAAAATCTACATTTAAGAGATTAAATTACATTAAAGCTTGCAAAAAGAAATGTTTGTTCTCCAGGATATGCTACAGATGAAACATGGAAATGAAGGTTCAGTCTGATTTTCAGTAATCACATTGAAAAAGAAAGCAAAACCAAAATCAAACTCAATAAAAGAGGCAATAAGTAGCACAGCTTCATTGGTTTGCATATTCACAGCAAGTTCATGTGGCTGTAAGAGAATCACATCTGCTATATGTATTGGTATATATGAAAACACAAAGATCATTATTTATTTATCATCACTTTAAACATCACAGAATAATTTACAGGTACATCCATTACCAAAAACCACAGTTAGTAGTATCTTTTCTTGTTCATAAAACTAAAAAAATAATTTTCTAAAATTGGTCTTGAAATCAAGATCGTTACATGAGATTATTTCCAGAAAAAGAAAAACAGAGTGCTGAACAGCATTTACTAAAAGACTTAGTAAATTAGACCTCTGCCACAGAAACAGCTATTTATTTTTATTCTGCTGGATTTACAATGGACCCTTTTTTTTGCGAGCTCCTCTCTCATGGGGACCAAAGCAAGAATCATCCAAGTGTTTACATTAGAAAGCCTTGTAACCATAAGCTTTTAAAAAAGTATCAGATACTTCCTTATTTTCTCCCAAAACATGGTTTTAGGAGAATCTAAGCATAAGTAGGAAAAAAAAGTTTCCTTCCTTACTGTTTAGCATATTATATTATTAATATATATATATGTATATATTTACTAAAAGTTACTAATTATTTCAGCGAGGCAAACAGAAAATACAGCATAATGACATTAAAAATAAAGCTTATTTCCTTTAGCTAAGATAATAAGAAGGAACAGGAGAAATAATTGTCATTCCACAAAGGAAGAAAAAATACAATGAAACAGAGTATATATTTGACACCTGTCTCCCAATGAATGAGCAAGCACTGTTTTTCTTTTAATGGCTGCTGACACTTTGGCATCACTGAAGGACCACACTACAACACAAGGGTAGAGCACTCAATGCATTTACAGAGAAGAGGTTCACATTTGTAACCACATACATAATTATCTTGTTCTAGCTTACAACACAGATTACTTTGACTGAGTCACATGTTGCTCTCAGTGATGATTTAAAACAAATCAGTTCAAAAACAACTACATATCTTATTACTAGTTTACAATTTAGTATTTGGCATTTTAAATTAATATGGAAGGCAGAAGGAAAAACATGGAAAGGAAAAAACAAAGTGAAATCCGTAATATTATCAAAGAAACTTTAAATTCAGCTTTTTAGAAGGGCCAAGAGAATGCTCTCAAAGGCATTTAAAATACTGTGGTTTGTGTTTGAAGAGGAAAATAGCATGGTGAATTGTCATTTATAGACATTTATAGAGATGGCTTTAAAACCCATGTGTGTTTCTTTGTCTTATACTAATACTAGAACTTTAGTCTCTTTGCCAGTAAAAATGCTTGCAATGCCCAATGTAATGGTGTATTTAAGATCAAGCAGAAGTATTGATCTGTGAAACGTAAATAAACAAACGAATAAAAATCACCACTTCAAGTTTTGGTTTTGAATAGAGTTTAGTTTCCTTGGTTTCACTTTGAGCTTTCTCTCAGTTCATCTTTCTCAAGTGGCGTTGTTGAAACACAATGCTCTAGCTCTGCTGCTACAGCCTTGAACAAAGAATAACTGGCATAGACCAGTGCTTCTTGACCTGATGAAAACCTTTGATGCTGCTAATCAAAAAAGTCTTACTGAAAAAAGAAGATGGAAGTTATAGCTGCACAGAACAATAATAGGTTAATTTGATTTACTGTCTGGACACTGTGTTGTGATCAAGGAAGAAAAGAAATCCAATATAAAGGCAATGCAGAAATGCTGTTAATTTGAAAAAGATCCAAAATAATTAAAACAGACGTTGTATTAAAGTAAATGGAAATGACTGAGGTATGGCCACGTGTTACACAAGTTTATGTCTGTCATTAGAGAAGATAGAAGACAGGCTGACTGTGGATCTACCATGTTGTCCTGGTTTGAAGGACAGGTGTCTGCTAAGGAAGGCAGGGGACCTCCCTTGGAATGGAAAAAAAAATGTAAACCCTTTCCCTCCGAATTATCGTAATTCTGAAATTAAGGGGCTCACAGGCAAAGATATGGGGAACAGAATAACAGTTCTTTACTAGTATTTATAATAAAACAAA
>VZTR01003674.1:18558-31783 GCA_013400775.1 Chaetops frenatus
TGATATGACACAACCCAAACTTGAAAGTGCAGTAAGATCCCCATTAAACTACACTAATAGTCACCTGAGTTTGCAGCTCAATTAATTTAATGACATACTGGTTTGGCAGCAAATATAGACAGCAGCTTTGTTTCTATACAGGAGGAGAAAAATAGCATTAAATAGATTACCAACACAATCCACTGCCTTTCCCTACAATGCAAATTGAATGTCCTGTTTGCAAAGTGGGCATACCACAGTAAGACCGAAAAGTAAGAGTCTCCTTATTGCCTGCATTCCTAACTCCAAATACGTATCCAAGGCACAATTTTCTGTTCCTCAAAGGAAGGCTGTTGACAGCATAGTCCTATCAAACTGTGGCACAGTGGACAAGGTGGAAGAAAGAAAATTTTTATTAATATGAAAGCTATGGGAAAGAGTAATTAATGAAGCTTACAAACTCACAATGGAGAAAAATAATGCTCTCTGTAGTTCATGCTCATTAAATTAATTTCACCCTATTGATTTCTCATTTCTGATTGCTCAGTATTTCTTCCACAGGTTTGTACAGTTCTTCTGTGCTGTTTTTGCTGTTTTGACTTTTTTCTGTCTCAATAAGAAAACACAGTGAAAGAACTATCTTCAGGTTTATTAAGAATTTTCAAATGGGCTCTAAAACACTGTGATGCTTTGTGAGCTTTTCAAACACAAGGAATTTGACCAATAAAAGAAAGTAGTGAGAAGTACACATTTGAATGCAAAGAAGTCTGTGTATATATGGTGAAGTTTTGCCACCATTGCAGGCTTTTCAGGAGAAACATTTGAAAAGGAACATTTTTATTTAAAAAAAACCACAGTCTCTAACCAACACTTTTTTAAATTCTGTCACTCCACACACTACAGTAAGAAAAAACCTGCCACTTGCAGGCTAATTTTTGTGTCTGGCTGATCCTGCACTGTTTGGCATTTATGGTATCAGAATTTGTTACCACAGAAAACACGAGACATCTGCAATTTAGATTTATGATCATGACCCTGGTTCTCTGTATATTATTAAACAGCTTGTGAAAAATCAGATTCTCAGCAATAACAGTCAGCAAGAGAGGAGCTGTTCTGCTTATTCAGATAAATCAGAAGAGGAACTGTAAGAAAAACTCACCACAAAAGCATATGTAAGTTAGCTTCATTTTAGAGCTCTTTTTCAATTGGCATCAAAATATAGAATAAAAGAAGGACTTTACCAGGTTAATATGGAGATATCTTATCTCAGAAACATTAAGAGGCTGTAGAAAACAGTGTTGATTCACAGCACCTTACCATATACTGAAAATTATTTCAGCTGACATTGAGCAATCTTGCTCAGTTTTTCCAGAATAACCATCTAGATGAGGGTTGTCCTCATTTACAGGCCAAATGATCCAGTATCATTAGTTTTGGAAAGCTTCATGAAACTCAACAAATGTGATAAATTTCACAAGAAGTCAGAAGTGTGTGATAAGCCTTACATTCACACGGTAGTTATTTGTTAGTGAAATTAATCAAACCCCGCATTTCCATTAAACACAGCATATTTCACAAAGAAAGTTTATCACACTCAATGTTGCATTTAAGATTATTTGAATTTTATTCTATTTTTCTTTTAAATATGTAGATAACTTGTGCAAAATAAAGACTATCAATAGAACACAACAAGAGAATATAAAAAAGCTACTTCAGTAGTAAAATGAAAATAGGATCCAAATTTTACACACATTTAAGTCACAGTAATGTGCATTTACTAATGTGCTAATTTCATTAGCAAATTTTTCTTCTTCAGCTGTACAGCCACAATAGCAGGCCACCATGCCAGCTGGAGCTCAGCACCAGAAGATCCTTTCCATAAAAAACTGAGGAGGACAGTGAAATCACTGCTATAACAGAAGCTGTAATGGGTCATGAAGACATTATGAAAGACAAAAGTAAAAAAAAATTAGAGATCTAAGCATCTCCAAAACTTAATTTTATATCTCCTGTTTTCACTGAGACTCTGATCATGCCATTGAGGCTTTGCTTTCTCCATGACAAAATGAAGAAATGCACTTGGGAAGCACATGGGAAAACGGCTAGCATTAATTTGCACCTGCTACTGCTTGCCACCAGCTGCATATCTAATAGAAATGTTCGTGATGTATTTTAGGTAAGCATCTGCAAGACAAGCCTGAGATAATATTTTCTTTTTCCCCTCTGTCCCTCAGTAGATATCTTTAATCAGGGAATAATATACTCTGTCCCCTGACGGCACTGAAATCACTTTCTTCCTGCTAGAAATCTTTGTTTGCTGGCCTGTTCCACCACAACACCAAACTAGCCACAGGCTGGCTAGCTTTATTCACCCTTAAAAGTTCCCTTGACTCTGCTGCTGGACTCAGAGTATGAACAATAAAGTGTGCCATTCAAAGACCAGGAAGTAAACGGAATTTTGGAAACTCAAGCAGGGAAGGCTATGACTGGACTCTAAAAGGCTTGCCTTCTTCTCTCACAAAGCATCTTCTAAATACCTTTTATCTATGTACAATAGCTTGGTCTTGCTAGTCCTCACAGCTGCTAGTAGTAGGGCCCATAGCCCTGTTTGTGGGTTCCACCAACAGTCTGAAGGCAGGTCAGAAAGCCAGGGAAATTGGCTATAGATGTGACATACATAAGACACAGGAACTGTCAGTGTGAAAGACAAGCCATTGCTAAAGCCTGTCAAATCATGAATGAAACCCTTTGTGGGACAGGCTCTCCAGTACTGCCAGTGTGGAGCAAAAGCAAAATATCTCAGTGGAACTATTTATCCTCAAGAAGGATACAAAAAGGTTAGGATCCCAACCTCCAGCATTTTTACATGGTAAGAAATATGCATTGTGAACCTGTCCCATGTTCCTATTATTTTCATTTAGATTCAATCCCTTATTTTATTTTTCGTCTTCAGCTAGAGTTGTCAAAGGGGAGGGAGGAAGGTGGCTGGAACAATCCTTTCTTCAACCTGATCTAGCCTTTTGCTTTCTAATGACTACCAAGGACCATACTGCAGAATTTCTGCACCTCCAGCAATGCAGGGGAAGTCATTCACATTCAGCACTAGCGCACAATATGAAAGCATGCCGCAAGCTCCTGCACTGACAGGAGTTACTGCAGAGCCTCTGCTGCAATGCTGCTGCACTGCACTGGAGGCTGTCCTCTGGTAGGTGAAATAAGTCAGGGTGAGGGCAGGGAAGGAACTGCTGAGGAAGCACCGGGGTAGTACTGCCCCGTGCTGCCCCTCCGTAAGGGAAGTCCCTGTCTAGAGGCACCCACCATGACAGATGGGGAAGGTACTACCCTATGGCCAACAAGAATTGAAATCAATGTCACGCATTCGAGTGACAGAACTGGGCTGATAGCTGAGACACTGCAATGCATCCAAGATAACAGGAAAAATTTCATGTATTTAAACTTGTTACTGAAGTCTCGCCTGTTTACCAAACACACAATTCAGGAGGCCGGCTCTCTGCAAAGTTTAAGTTCAGCCAGAAAGCTGGTCACAACCCCAGCACCTCTGAAATTTAGAGCAGCCTTGGGAGCTGACAAAGAGAATCTGGCAGAAGCTCAAAAGCTGACAGAAAGCTAAAGACAGTCAGAACACTGTGCGCTTTTTTCAACACTCTCTGTCCTCAGCAGGACACCAGTATGAGAAAAAGAAGAAATTGGTATTAAAAAAGTAGCTGTGTTAGCTGGAAGACATGCCAGTCTCTGCTTTTTCTGCAGTACAGGAAAGGAGCAGAGAATCTATTCCTATATGATATCTCTACTTCTGATTACAACAGTACTATAATTCAGTCAGTCTCTATGGTGAACCTGTGGGCAATAAAATGCCCACAGGGTCTTTACTTTTGTGCAAAGGGATCTGGATTCAGACCCACATTTCTTACAAGCTCACCACACAGCAGTAGTGGGAGCCCTGCCCTACACTGCACTGCCACAGAGAAAGAAGACATCTGTGCCACACTTCTCAGAGTGCCAAAAAAATTTGGTAGCTGCCTGTGTCTTTAATGTAAGCAGCTCATTCAGCTGGGTGGTGATAAGCAAATTCTGAGAGTGGCAAAAATAGTCCAAAACCACTAAAAATTTCTGGAGTTCTCAGGTTCCTTTCCTAGAAAGGTGCACAGCACTGGCTTTCTCATCTGGAATGCCACCAGTTGCCAGCTCCTGACCTATCATGCTCTATTATAATGTATAAATATAGCTCGTGCATTTGAAAGAGTGTACACCATAAAATGACATCCTCATTCAAACTTCCATACCTCCTCATGTCTCCAAAGCAGTTTTTATGAGGCTTTCAAAGGAAGCTGCTTCCTCTAGGTAGATAGAATTGCTGCTTTAGATTGTGTTGTACTTTAGGGCACATGTACAGTATGACAATTTATGGAGAGGAAAGAAAGACAGAGAACCCAGACCAGGTATTCATCCAGCTAGCATTCTAATCTGGAGCATGCTTATGGATTATGATCCATTTTAGCTCAACTACACACATTAACCCATTTGCTTCATCCATGTAGCTTCTAAATTCGGCAAAAACAATGATCTCTACCACTGCACTGCTTGACTTAGCACATATCTACCTTAACACGAAGCAGATGCAATCCAGGCACAGGTGACAGGAAATTTAAACCATCCCATGGTTTCTTAAACTATGCCACCAGACTGCTTGTCCTCGCCTACTCATTTCAGAACAGAACTGTGTTTCCTGCAGCAGTCGTTTAAGCTGCCAGCTGGGAGGCTGAGCTCAAGCTCACTCCTCATGAGGAATGTTTAGTCTTGGCTACTGATCTAGCTGACTTACACGTGCTAGACCTCAACTTTGAAAAACATTGGAGTATTTCACAGGCAGTGAAAAACAGTCATAGCAGATAAAGAGTGCTAGGGTACAGTCTTCAGCTTGCCAAGATCTCCCCAATACAGAGTCCAAATATTTGATCAGCGTTACGCAAGCAGTGACGCAACAATATTGATTGGTAAAGCAGACATGACTTTTTTAGGCAAATCAACTCCTCATTTTTATAGAGCGTTAAAACTTCATAATTTTTATCTCAATACAGGAATGAATTAAAGTCTAGCAGAAATAAATAGGGCATAATCTGGCAAAAGGAAAAAAAAAGTAGGCAAAATAACTGCATGGTAAATTTACAGCAACTAAATTCCATTTAGGGTGTAGTTTACACCTCTAAATTATGTAAATTAGTCCACATGCCTTCTGCTGGTTGAAAGTCAGCCTAGTCTTTAATATCTGGAAATGAGAGAATGGAAGGAACATTCAGAAGCTTCTAGAGGATAAAAGAACAAAACGTGGCTCAAACATGATTCATCAATTTAGCAACCATACAAATTGGGCTATGGTGAAGTTGCTCCTGCTACATTTGGAAAAGTGCTTCCTGGAAACTGTCACTGAATTAATTGTTATCTGTCTAAGAGAAGACATCAAAAGAAGTTTGTGAGGAAAAACCTGTCTGTAAGCTGTTGCTAGTACTGACATACATTTTATTTCTGGCTTTCCTATTGCCACTGCATCTAAAACGCATTCTACACAGCACAGCAAAGTGCCAGTCCAAACTATTTTCTTACGTTGTTGGCGGGCAGTGTTGATAGCTCATTAACTACATACAGAGCAAGCCAAACCCATCCAACATTTTCAGTATGATAGCAGCACGTTTAGAAATTGTTGAGATCTGCTTTAAGCTTTAACTTTTTTTACATGATCACTATAAACATTGAACTGAATGCCTTCCCTTTAAACTGATGTCCTGTGTCTCAACTCACCACGTAAGAGCAATATGTCCCAAAGCACTGGCCTGCTCTCAGGGGCTGGGGAGCACTACAATACAACAGTGATGCTCCATCAGCCACTGGGCATTTCTGGGGTGACCTCCTTGATGGACTGAAACGGTGGCGCGCCTTTTTGTGCTTCTGAGACATATGCAAGAGAAAAAGAAGAGAAGGGGGTCTGAGTGAGTTAGGACTGGATGAAACATACCCAGATATAAGAAGAAAATAACTGGAGGCACCACTTAGCCTGATGCTGTATTGTGTTATGAGCATGCTACACAGAGCAGAGGCAGCTTTTCTTCCACAGCTGCAGCAAGGTCAGCAGAGGGATTCTGTCAGAATCCGTGACATGGAGGAGGAGCAGCCCCTTCCTAACAAAAGGAAGGCATAGCCTAAGCATTAGGCATTAAAGATGACAATTTTCCTCCTTTCAACACTACATGTACCAGCGACCAACGACAAAGGTCATTTAAAATGCAAGGAAACAAAACCTGCATAAACAAACAAGAGGCCCACCAGAAGCACCTCTGACATCCAGGCAGCTACACAAACATATCTGCATTAAGCAAAAGTAGAGATGAGTCTGCTGCTCTCTGATAGGTACTGCTCTCTAAGAGGTACCAAAGAAAATGAGAAAAATGACCATAAAATCCCCCTGAAAATAAATTATACAATAGCATTGATCTCACTGACTGGCTCATGACTGCTGTCACATCTGATCACAATGCACCACTGAACAACACAAAAAACTCAGCCTTAGTTGTAGTAATGAGTCTTTGGTTCTAGCTCATATTCAAGATATTGATGCTCTAAGAAGGCTCCTGTGAAAAGGAAAATGAGAACCTTTCAGTAAGTTTTTAACTACTTTACAAAGCAGTCCTACTACTAGAAGGGATATATAGATTTTTGAGAGAGAAAATGAAAAAGGCATTTTTGCTAATGTTAGTGCACAATTTGTTTGATGGAATCCAGATGAAAATGTGATTTTAAAAAAATAACAAATTTTAAAATCCTAAAGAACAGAGGACACAGGTCCTTGCTCAGAGGATCTGCGGCCAGCTCAAAAGATGTAAAAATTTACACCTTTGAATATCTAAAGATATATGCAGTATCCTACAATCAGTCTTTCAGTCTTACATAGTGGTCAAACCTCTCAGCCATCATGGATCTAATTATACATATACCTGAAGGTTAACAGTAAAGAGGAATGTTCCCCATCATGTACAAACTCAGTTGCTGCCTTCTGACTTTTCCCTGTAATTTTAAGTTTATGAGAATAAACTATGGCAGTTTATGAAGTCTTCAGACCTGGCTGTGTAAGCTCATTAAAAATGAGGACTTTGAATTTTAAAAACTGATTTGGAAGATCCAAATGTGGAACTGCTTACATTTCTTAATTTTTACAAAAATATGAAAAGTGACAACAGATTCTTTTCTGAATTGCCTTTTAACAGTTAATCCATTTTTATGGCCACTCCCTACCCTCAGTATCTGGAAGTCCATCATCCATAATCAAAACGATTTTAAACTCTTTAATGAAAGAGTGCTTAAACTCCATTAGCCCATGCAGAAAATAAATCAGGCAAAGTAGATTCCAATGTGCATGTGCACAGGCACATGCAAACAGATTCCTTTCAGAGATGAGAGAAAATGTCTGAAAAAGACTGTAGTCTTCACAAAAAATAAAGTAAGATGTTATAAATGCAGCCATTTCATCCTTTCTAAGCCACACCAGAGGCATGTTCCTCTGAAAAATGGGCAATCAACTTTTAGACAGCACATACTGAATAAAATCATACCTACATAGAGGGTGCAATATTCTCAACTGAGAATGCAGAAATATAGACATGGGAATATACTCCTTCGTGCTAAAGCCTGACCTGATTATTTCAGCATTTAATGCAGATGAAGTGCTATCCTAACAGTCTTTCATTTTAGAAAGACACCTGCATATTCATGTCTAGCTCAGTTACACAGCAATAGTTCAAACGTGTCTCATTACATTTAGAAAGACCACATCTGTCTTTGAGACTCTTGGAAAGGCAGCCTTTATGGCCCATGCCCATGGACTCTGCCTGTCTCCACATCTACAGGTATCTCACTGACACCTATTTTCTCCATTTTGTGGTATGCAGCTGACATAAGACACATCATACAGTCCTTGCCACGTGCATGGAGACTTAATAGCTTGTGTAAAACACATAGAGGTTACTATCTGCTACCTGCAGAAGTGTACTACCTGGCAGGAGAAGAGGGGGCACATGAAAAAAGCAAGGAAACCAGAGCATAAAGGAGACAGGCCCTTCAGTCAGTGTAACACACATGATTCAGCTTCCATTTTATGACACAAGTAATTCTAAGAGATGCTCTATGCTGCCCTATCAGTGTAAGATTCACTTCTTCTTCTTTAAACTGTTTTCTTAAAAACATGTGCATTGTGTTGCCAGGCACTGATCTGCTTTTATCCCAGGTTCTATCCCAGGAGTTTTACATTTCAGCAAAAGTTATATTTGTACTTTGCAGAGTAAGATGAAAGGGACATGCAAAATAAAGCTCTGAAACGCATAGGATTCCCCTTCCATTTGAAATAACCTAATGAGAAATGTTTTAAAAGACAATCACCTTACACTAGAGGGGAAAGTAGAACTTTTTCTTCCCTCTGGACTCCTCCTGTTTTCCCTACTGGCAAGTAGTAAATTATGTCATGAATTTTAGGAGAAAAACACACCACACTCTGCATGGGATATCAAAGCATGTATGATCCTCTATGTTAATCTGCTAATTAAATTTAGAACATTTATGTTCAATATGAAATTTACCACACCTTATTCTGTGATGATGTAAATGCAAAAAGTAACAAAAATGCAAACCAGACGAGGTTTTCAAATGTCAAGATTTAAACATCACAATCACAAATAAAAATACAGCAGTAGCCTCTTACTGTAATTAATGAATGAGACTAAGTAGCCTAATTATCAATGTGTTCAGAGCTACTGTCCATTTTGCAATATTAACATGTTCATTTCACCCAAACAGTTTTTTCTTGTGGAGGTGAGGGGAAGAATAAGTTGGACTTTGTATTCTAACACAGCTTCCAGACATGTATTTGGCTGTAAAAGAAACACAGAGATAGAAATGCCACTAAATACTTCACTGGTTTACTCTGCCTTGGAAGCTGCTTAGCAAGTAAACAGTAATTCCTGAAAAGTCCTAATCTTTTACACTGATGTTTCTTGCTTTAAAATACTACATTCAAATTAGTTGCTGACAGAAACATGCAAGCAAAATTTATATCCAGAGGTGGTTAGCTTTGAATATATTAATATGCTTTGTTGGTCTCAAACTGCCTCAATACACCTTCCTAGAGAAACCCCTAGACCAGCCTGCACAAACCATTCAGTGACAGGCAGAAGCTCCTCTCATCTTCTACAGTACCACCTGAAGGTTGTGGAGTCTGTGAGGAGCTCAGACTTTCCACTGTTATCTGCTCATGATGGTGTCTCACATACACATAATTTACAAAATATTTTAAACTCCGATTATCCTCACGGTCTTCAGAAAACCAGTAAACAAGGAAACATTACAGCTGAAACTGTACCCCTACAGACATTTTAAGACACCACTTCTTCTCATATGTGGGTGAGTCTGCTATGCCACTGGGTTTGAAACATTTTTACAGTGAGGTATCTCACTGAAGGAGCACAACTTAAACCAAGTCCTGACATCACTTGCAACCAGATTTCAGCACATATCCATTCTTCCTTGCACCAGGTCAGCAGAAGGATGGATTAAAGAGGATCCCAGTTGCCACCGCATCTTGGAGTTAAAAGGTTTGTGAAGTACAAATTTTCTCAGCAGAATGACAGCAAAACTTTCTTCTTAGGGAACATGCTGTAGTTGCCAGAAGTGACCTTTTACCACAGAGATCAGGAGAAAAATTCTCACTGATTTTACAAAACGGAAGCAGCAGAAGTGATGCAGTCTTACACATCCGACCTGCTTAGCGGACGGGGGAAGGGCTGACGATGTCTACCTGGACTTTAGTAAAGCTGTTGACACCATTTCACACAACATTCTCTGGGAGAAACCAAAGAGATGCATTTTTCACTGTGTGAAAAACTGGCTGGATGGCTGGGCCCAGAGAATGGTGGTGAATGGAGTTAAATCCAGGTGGCAGCTGGTGACCAGTGGGTGTTCCCCAGGGCTTGGAACTGGGGACATTAACATCTTAATGACAGATGAGGGCATTGAGTTCCCCCTCAGTGAGTTTGCTGATGATACCAAGTGGAGCAGATGTGTTGATCTCCTGGAGGGCAGGGAGGTTCTGCAGAGGCATCTGGAATGGCTGGATTGATGGCTCTAGGCTGAGTGTATGAGGTTCAACAAGGCCAAGTGTGGGGTCCTGCATGTGGGTTACAACAATCCTAGGCAGTACCACAGGCTGAGGGCAGAGTGACTGGAAAGCTGCCTATTGGAAAAGGACTTAGGCATGCTGGTTGACAGCAGCTGAACATGAACCAGTGTGTGCCCAGGTGGCCAGAGAGGCCTGTATGCGACAGAGAGTGGCCAGTGGGACCAGGGAAGGGATCATGCCCCAGGTGTACTCAGCACTGCAGAGGCCTCAAGTGTTACCAAGCATTGGAACAGCCTGCTCAGAGAAGTGGTTGAGGCACCATCAATGGATGATGGTGTAGATGATGGTGCACTTGGGGACATGGTTAAGTGATGGGTTTGGCAGTGCCAGGTTAAGAATTGAACATATTACAGGTCATGTAAGTTCATATAACTCATACAGTTTAGATAACGGTTGATCATTATCATAAATGTGTTTTNTCCTAGAGAAAACCCTAGACCAGCCTGCACAAACCATTCAGTGACAGGCAGAAGCTCCTCTCATCTTCTACAGTACCACCTGAAGGTTGTGGAGTCTGTGAGGAGCTCAGACTTTCCACTGTTATCTGCTCATGATGGTGTCTCACATACACATAATTTACAAAATATTTTAAACTCCGATTATCCTCACGGTCTTCAGAAAACCAGTAAACAAGGAAACATTACAGCTGAAACTGTACCCCTACAGACATTTTAAGACACCACTTCTTCTCATATGTGGGTGAGTCTGCTATGCCACTGGGTTTGAAACATTTTTACAGTGAGGTATCTCACTGAAGGAGCACAACTTAAACCAAGTCCTGACATCACTTGCAACCAGATTTCAGCACATATCCATTCTTCCTTGCACCAGGTCAGCAGAAGGATGGATTAAAGAGGATCCCAGTTGCCACCGCATCTTGGAGTTAAAAGGTTTGTGAAGTACAAATTTTCTCAGCAGAATGACAGCAAAACTTTCTTCTTAGGGAACATGCTGTAGTTGCCAGAAGTGACCTTTTACCACAGAGATCAGGAGAAAAATTCTCACTGATTTTACAAAACGGAAGCAGCAGAAGTGATGCAGTCTTACACATCCGACCTGCTTAGCGGACGGGGGAAGGGCTGACGATGTCTACCTGGACTTTAGTAAAGCTGTTGACACCATTTCACACAACATTCTCTGGGAGAAACCAAAGAGATGCATTTTTCACTGTGTGAAAAACTGGCTGGATGGCTGGGCCCAGAGAATGGTGGTGAATGGAGTTAAATCCAGGTGGCAGCTGGTGACCAGTGGGTGTTCCCCAGGGCTTGGAACTGGGGACATTAACATCTTAATGACAGATGAGGGCATTGAGTTCCCCCTCAGTGAGTTTGCTGATGATACCAAGTGGAGCAGATGTGTTGATCTCCTGGAGGGCAGGGAGGTTCTGCAGAGGCATCTGGAATGGCTGGATTGATGGCTCTAGGCTGAGTGTATGAGGTTCAACAAGGCCAAGTGTGGGGTCCTGCATGTGGGTTACAACAATCCTAGGCAGTACCACAGGCTGAGGGCAGAGTGACTGGAAAGCTGCCTATTGGAAAAGGACTTAGGCATGCTGGTTGACAGCAGCTGAACATGAACCAGTGTGTGCCCAGGTGGCCAGAGAGGCCTGTATGAGACAGAGAGTGGCCAGTGGGACCAGGGAAGGGATCATGCCCCAGGTGTACTCAGCACTGCAGAGGCCTCAAGTGTTACCAAGCATTGGAACAGCCTGCTCAGAGAAGTGGTTGAGGCACCATCAATGGATGATGGTGTAGATGATGGTGCACTTGGGGACATGGTTAAGTGATGGGTTTGGCAGTGCCAGGTTAAGAATTGAACATATTACAGGTCATGTAAGTTCATATAACTCATACAGTTTAGATAACGGTTGATCATTATCATAAATGTGTTTTCCAACCTAAGCAATTCCATGAGTCTATAACAATTCTATAACAAATGCTGCATTCTGCTTATGAGTAATCTAATTTTAAATAAGTCTTGTTGAGGTTCTCCTTATAAGCTTCTCATCCTGAATATACTTGTTAATTGAATTCTTGAGTCTCGTATGTTAACAAAAGAATTTATAGTTGATAACATTGTTCTAACCAGATCTCAGAAATACCAGCCCAAAGGAAAACAGCAGACTTCTTGAAAAAGTCAGACATTTTGAAAGGAAAACTTTTAAAGAAATGTCAACCTTGCAATGTTTTTACATTTCATTAGTATCTATAAGCTGCTATTTTTTACAATGTAATTCAACCAGTATTTAACCACTATAGGCCAGTAGACCACAGATAAAATCATAAGTCTTTTGCTTTAAACATCATTTTATGTGATTAACAAGGATACATAAAAACTTTGTCTACTCTAGGGAGTCCTTCTTTATGGTTAGAAGTAACCTGGCTTCAGAAGTCCTTCAGATGCTGGGCTGCCATTTGGAACAATCATACTTCCAACCCTAGTCAGGAGGGGACTATTACTGTGCAAAAGCAGGTGACTCACACCTGGTCTCCCAATGCTGTCAGCAAAAGTGAAAGTCAAGCAGTTTACACTGTTAGATAGGTATAGTAAGGACAATTTAGGCTACTGTTATTCATGAAAGATGGGAAAGAAGGAATGAATAAAAGTATAGCTACACTTTAAGTATGCACATCCCAAATCTGCAAATGACAGTACTTTGATCCTCTAGAATAAACAAAAATGTGGAAGATCAAAAATTATTCACACAGAGTCCAGTGATAGCAAGCACTATAACCATATGCCTCCTGTTTCCTAGATACATCACCCTTAACACTTAGCTTTACAGGATAATGGCATTATGGCATTACAGGATCAAAAACCAAACCAAACCAGAACAAACAAACAAACAAACCACCACCAAAACAACAACAACAACAACAACAACAACAACAACAACAACAACAACAAAAACCCACTTCTGTTTTCTCTCCTTAAGAATAAAGACTGATTACTGTCTTGAGCTACAACATTGGCAACAATAATTTGGTGTGAAATTTGGTGGCTAGTTTT
>VZTR01003675.1:0-21596 GCA_013400775.1 Chaetops frenatus
TTTTTTTTTTTTTCTAATTTGCAGGAAAAATACCAATACACAAAGTTCATTTTTCATTAGTTTTGTTATTTACCTGCTAGTCTTGCTTGTTTCCATATTTGCAAAAAAACCCAACCAACCAAAAAAACCTAAACCCAAACCACAAAAAACTCAACCTTGTAGATCTGCTGCCATAGTAACTATACAGTAGAATTATATTGAAACAGTACATATGTTCAAGGCCTCTCATCTGAGCTGCTATGGAAATCAGAAGAGTTGGGTGCTGGAGGAATGTCTTTCCTTTCAAATCCTGTTCACTGTATGCTTTAAAAGTCTGATGTCATGCATTTTTTAGAATTAGAAAGGATTCTATCAAGAAGACAGTTTGGACTAAAACTAAAAGGTTCTTACGAATGCACGGTGATGATGCATTACTGATTTAAGGAAAAATGGTTACTTATTTAGTTTATATTAAAAATATCTTAAGTACCAAAAAAATCGGTTACAATCTTACATGTATGTGGATATTCTAACCAGTTTATGCATATAATTTATTGATTTCTTCCCCCTATTTTACCTCTATGGAAATATGTTCAAAGAGGCACAGCTTTTTAAATGTGTGATTTGTATTTGAATAATTCCAAATATTTTTGAGCAATCCAATTTCAGTGTTCTTTGAGCAGTTTAATTTCAGTGATTTGTTAGCTTGTACGTGGCAACTTGGACTGTAGTTCCCTTTTCTTCAATGTTTTTGAACCTCATATTGACCAAGACTTTACTAAACTGTATTAGAAAAATACCTGTGTTCCAAGCCTGTGCCTGGCTTTTCTCTTGGGTCATCTGAATATTTGATTTTTCTGTCCAAAAGTTTATTAGTATTTTTTTTAAATGTACTTGAATTGTGAGGGGTATTAGGGGTTTTTAAAAATATTTTCTGGCTATCTTAAAAAGGAGAACTCTTGATCAGTAATCAATATACTGCAATTTAAGGTTCTTGTGATTTGTTAGCATAATGGGCCATTTATTTACAAGTTGGACGCGATGATCCTTATGAGTCCCTTCCAACTCAGGATTCTGTGATTCTTGTAAGTTCTGAGTCATTAAATTGTTAGTAACACACCAGATGAATTGCAGGTTGTTTCAATTTAAATTAAAAAAAAAAAGAAATAAACAAAAACAAATTTGAAGGTGCTAGCCTGTAAGCGTAACAATTATTTTTCAATGTGCAACAGGACGTTTTGAAGAAGAATTTATTAAAATGCGCATGGAGAGGCTGCAAGCTTGGATGACAAGAATGTGTCGCCATCCCGTTGTCTCAGAAAGTGAAGTTTTCCAGCAATTTCTTAATTTTCGAGATGAGAAGGTAGGACTGAGATTGAGGAATTGCTGTCCCCTTGCAGTTTCCCTTCAAACCAAGAGGTTTGTAGCCAACCTGCTGTGGGCAATAGTGACGGGCTGGAAACTGCTGGAGTGCCTAACTCAGCTGATTTGATCAAAACAAGGCATAAAGTTGCTCATGTGAAGTGCTACACACCATTCCAACAAGAGTTGTGCTCTTCAAAGTAACTGTTGCTAGTCTTTCAAGGGACAGTTTGTATCCTGCAGCAGAATAGGAACATATAAAAAACTCTTTTGGCTGTTGCCCTGCTCTGTCTGCTGGATTTACTTATCACTGTGATCCTCTGAGTGGTGCTGCTCTGCTAACAAAAGCTGCTTCATAGCAGATCTAGGTTGTGCCTGATCCTGTATTATATTTAAAAACAACTCCCTGCCCCCCATCCCTGGCCCTCAAAACCAGTTTTTCATTGAAATGGGTTGTAATAGCACTATATTTCAGTCTTACCTGATGTAACCAGCCATTTTTTATTCACACACATTTTATCATGCTCTTTTTAAAAGAGATTTTAATACATTCAGTAAATGAAAAAGTAAGTAAACCTTCAGTAAATAATGGTTTCTTCATGATTGAGCTCCTGCTCTGTTACTAATGAGGAAATAAACAGAAAAACTTTGCTGCTTTCTCTTCAAAATAATCATACTTCTAAATACACATAGAATTTGCTGAAAAAATAAATTATCCAGTCTGGTCTTAAAAATTTCCAAAGTTCAAGTCCCCTCTGACTAAAGTCACAGCTGACCAGTTTTGAGTCAGAGGTTGAACTACTAACATCCTGAGGTACTTCTAATAAGAATTATTCTGTGATCCTGTAAGTAGAGGCTCAATAATAATGTAAGTAGTAGTCCTGGTGAAGTGCTGGTTGGATGGCTAGTGGGAAGTTGTATGATTCTGCCAGCTAGTCAGCACTTCTTAGTTTCTTATTTATAAACAGAACAGATGTTGCAATACATAGGGAATATTTAGCCATTCAGAACTTAGTATGATAATTGCATAATAGTTTCATGATCTTCTTGAGCAGCTTCTGATACCAGACTTATCCCATGTGCAGAGAAAGCTGAATATCATTGCTCTTACACTGTATTTCAATAATACACAAGAAGAGTCTGTTGATCCCAGAATTTAGATAACAAGGTGCACAAAGGAGGAAGGGGAGAACTTTGGGAAACTGTAAAAAGCCTTGGCTTTCCCTTCTTAATGAAAGGTTTTAATTCGGGGTGGTCTGCTGGTTAACAGTTCTCCCAAAGATTTCATTTACTCCTCTAAGTACACATTAAAGGATGAGTGGTGGTCAAACTTTGTCTCTCTTTCGTGTTTTTTTTTTTTTTTAAGGAGTGGAAAACTGGAAAGCGGAAGGCAGAAAAAGATGAAACTGTAGGAGTCATGATCTTTTCTACAATGGAACCCGAAGCTCCTGACTTGGACATGGTAGAAATGTAAGGTGATTTCTTTTTGTGTGGTCATTATGCATCTGGGTATACAACAGATGCTGAGATAACCCAAAACTCAAATACTAAGTGTGCAAATATATTCATGGATTTTAAGAGGTATCCATCAAGGAAGAATTGAAAAATTGTTTAAATAATGGAATTTTCATACCAACCCCTCCAAAACTTGGTGAAACTCTGTGGCATGTATTTTTGACTTCAATGACTGAATACTGACCCTAAAACAATTTATGCAAAACTGGTTGATGGGATAGAGTACTGTCAGATCCTATGGAGTTATGTTTTATATTGCTGTGGAAGTGTATTTTGATCTTTAATCTTTCAACATGCTACACTTACCAGTTAGCTTATGATAATTGTAGATGGACCAATAAGCAAAACGTTGTTTCTGTAAAATAGCTGTATGTAATGTACACACAGTAGGATTTGAATATCTGTAATCCATGGAAAGCTATTAAAAATTAAAAGTGACTTAAATTATCAAATTTAATTCTGGAATAGCAATTGGATATATTTCTTTTATATATGTGTATATTACATATACACTTTTTAATGTATATTCTGTAGGTGATAAACCTTTGGGTTTCACAGAGTTAAAGACTGTATTTATTATGCAGCCTTTATTTCACTCCATTAGGCTTAATAATTTTTCTTAGAAGATGTAGTGTGTATGACATACTTTTCTTGCTGTTGTAGAGCACAGAAGCCTGGAGAATGTTTTGTGTGTGTGGATAAACTGGATAGGAGCATTTTTAGTAGCAAAGCAGTAGTGTATCTACACCTAGAAATATCCCAGCACAGGCTTTATACAAGTGATGCAGTGCATATTAAGTGGATAAATAGCTGTGTGATAGCAGTTCTGTACCAGCAGAAAAATATGCACATTTTTGTCACCTCAAACATGAGGATATCAACCTTGACTACATTGTTTAAGTGATGTGGTTGATGTATATCCCAGTGGTGTAAAAGCTGAAGGAGTGAACAAGAGGAAGGGTTTTGTACTCAGGTTGCAGGAGATGGAGTGCACTACATACATGCCCCTGGCAGAGAGGGCCCAGCATATGGTCTGCTAAAGTTTGTGCCTGAGCAGGAAGGGCACACCAGCCTGAGGAGAATGCTCACCAGGGGTGTGTGTTCCTGGGCTTGGGCTGGCAGCCTGGAGTAGTGCTGGGGACCTATTTCCAAGTAGTTGCAGGGGTGGCTGTAACATCTCAGATGTCCTCATGTTCTAGTGCCTGGGAGTGCTGTTAAAAGTGTGTGTGAGTCTTGAAAGCCATTACTCCACTTACTAAGTGGACAAACCAGCTTGTTCAGTAACTCCTAGGTTCTTCAGTGTGAAGATGTTCTTTACTGAAACAATTTTGCTAGTATTTTGAGTCCTGCACAGGTTCATGAGCATTTTCAGTGATCTTGATACCATAAAGTATGAAGTACAGAAAATTAAAATATATTTTTGCTCCTGAGGTAAGAGAAGTAAAACAAGAGCCTCTTAGAAAGCCCAGGTGCTGTTTTTGTGCAAATAACTATGTGTGTTGGTTTCCAGCTGGGGAAGGAAGTGCTGCTGGGGAAGTGAGAACCTCTAGGTTGTTGGGCCACAGCTGGAGCTGCTGCCTTGGTTCTGGGGAGTCACTCCGTGTCCCCTTGCTGTGACAACTGCCTCATGCAGGCTTTGGCTGAAAGCAAAAAACATCTGATGCACTTTAAATAATTCTTGTTGGAAATTATAAAATACATGTTTAGTTTTCTTTTGTAGAGTTCACAAATCACTGCTGTGTATATAGTGCTGTGTTAATGGAAAACTCTGATAGCTGCAAGAAAACGTGCTTAAAGAGGAATAGAAAGGCACATACTAATTCACAATTCTCTTTTGAGCATCACAGGTATTTTTTTTTGCCCCCTATAATGCAACTCAGCACAATGGTATGGACAAAATAATGTGGAAGTATGCATATATATTTCCCTAGGAGAAATGCTATATTACTTTTTATTCACCTATATTAGACTTCTATCAAGATATCTGACAGAGTTATTTTCTTTTTATTTTTTCATTGTATGAATTTCACTGCTTCTATTACACTATAATAAGAGTGATAGTCCAGTGCCATGTGTATAATAGAGGAGGAAAAATGGAATAAATAATGCCTATATTTAAAGAGGGGAATTCTGAATTCAGTGAAATGGCAGAAATTTCAAGGAATCGATTTATATCTCTCATATTTTTTAAGACCTTGCTGACATTACTAAACATTTCAGTATTGTGTTTAAAGTTAGCATTATGCATCTATTAAACAGCTTTTTGTTTTTGTTTTTTTCAAAATGCCACAGAGAACAGAAATGTGATGCAGTGGGTAGGTTCACCAAAGCAATGGATGATGGAGTTAAAGAGCTGCTGACAGTGGGACAAGAGCACTGGAAGAGATGTACAGGGCGTAAGTGTCCTTCTGAACTCAGCAGTCATTTCTGTGGTGCTTTTCTCTTTTTTTTTTTTTTTAAATAAGTATCATTCAAGACACATCTTTAAAGAAACTCCTAAATTATCATGGGAAGTTTACAGCACTCTGGCTATTTTCACTCTAAAAGTATAAATTGTGCAAGTTTTTTGTTGGTATGTTTGATGTGGGGCATTTTATTGGGTTGTTTGGGGTTTTTTTCTTTATCTCACAACAGAAGTATCTGTTCCCTGCCCATAGGTTTAAAAATACTTAACGTTAAATAATTCTAGTAATGCAGCTAAAGCCCTTGTTGGACCTGTTCTCATATAGTGGTCATTTATTTAAATTTTAGTGACATGGGCAAAATAAACCTGTTTATTTGATGAAGTCATATTTTCAAATAATTACATCTTATTAACTCCTTATTTAGGATCCTTGCATGCTAGGAGGAGTGATTTAAAGATGAAATGAGTTTAAGCAAAAAAGAAAAGAAAAACCAACTTGATTCTAACTTAAACTTTAGCCAAATTCTTTTTTTTCCTATCTTGTCTCTTCCTTCCCACAGATATTTAGGGTTGCAGAACTTCACACCAAGTCCCTATGACTCTGCCTGGGCTCTAATTTCCTAGTCCACAGCAGTGTTCAGTGTTTGTGGCCACCACAAGGCAGCTATTGAAAGGAAGCAGGTACTACAGCTGAGGATCATAATAAGAAGCACTTCAGGGCAGGCTGTAGTGTCTGGCAACCAAAGACCTATCACATAAATCTTCTCAAATCTCCTTAATATTTTTTTACTCTCCTTTTAACTGTCACAAAAAAACCCCAAATAATTGTCCCCAGAACTTGAAGTATATCTCCTGAGTTATGTTTTTGCCACTTACTAATCTAACACTACAGTTGAATATTTGGGGCTGACCAGAGAGAATGGCAAGTGTAGAAGCTCCATCTTTCATGAAAGTGATTATATTAGACTTTAGTATCTACAGGATGTTAACTCTAAATTATTTACATTTCCCAACTTTGAATAAAAGGGTTTTTTCTTCTACATACCACTGACCTGCCTGCTGGTCAAAAATATTCTAACACATGACAGAGCTCTAACATGGTACAGATTTTGCTTCACTAGCAAATTATACTGAGGGGTAAGTGGAGAACAGGGGAAGCAATAAGGTTCCTCAGATGAGACTAGAAAAACAGCATCGCTTTGCAGTTACAGAAGCAGTGTTGAAACCAAGAGCTGGCTGTGACTTATGCTTACAGTAGAAATTCGGTATTTTTTAACTGCCAAAGTCTTCCTAAACTTAAAACGCTAGTGCTTTAGATACTGAATGACTCTTCTAATACTTACACCTATTAATTAGTTAGCATAGATGCAGCAATACAGTCGTGACTGTGTCAAAAATTGTACCTTTTAATTTTCCAGACATTCATACTGAATACAAAAAAAGAGACTGGTAAACTGGAACATGCAAAATTTTAGTAGCCTCTTGGGTTTAAAGTTCCCTGTCAGCTCTAGACTTGACTCTTAATCGGAAGTATTTTTGGTACTTCCTGAGCAATAGTTAAATGCCTTCCATTCAGTGATATTTAAAATGACTGACAGTGGAAACTTCTTAAATACATATGAAAAGAAACCAAAGATTCTTCACTAAAGTTTCCACTGGGGATTCAGTATCAGTGTAATAGCTGATAACAGAACTCTGGTATTCTAAATTGTACTTGTTGTGTAAGACATAACAGTTGTCATAAATAGTCTGACTTCTGGAGAAGAGCTTGATCAAAGATAATCAATAAAATTAGGCAGTTGGGGGTTTGGTTTGGGGGTTTTGTGAGGTTTTTTTATACCACACAAAGAGGTTCTTCTGTAAAAATCAGGTTCTGTGGGATGCTAGAGCAGCTAAAAATCTTCTATTTGCCTGGACAGTGTACCCTCTGAATACAAATATTTGATAACAAAACCCACATCGACTTGTGGTTTTTTTTCTGCTAGCATAGGCAGCATATAAAAAATTGCTTTTGCTTTTCAGATTGCTTTTTAGGCCTCTGGAGTTGTGCTGTTCAAAATGTTAATAATGAATGCACTCATAAATCACAGCTGATTGATTTAATTGTGATGGAGCAATTTTGCATGCATGTTCAATAAATAGGTTATAAAAAACATTTTTACTATTCAGATACTTGCATCATTTTTATCCCTAGATAATCTTGGTTTCTAGTGCCTTTAAATATAAAATTCATTATTTGAGGAGAGTTTAGGTATTATGGGTCTGTATAATAATCTACTCTCTTAAAATATTAATGAGACCTATTCTCCAGATCATACTGCAGCACTTCCCCCTGTTCCTTCCCCCATGAGGGAGAGGGGGAAAAAAAAACACCTCACTGTATGCATAGGAGGACTGAGCTAGAAATGCAATAAGATTTCATTTTTTAAAATAGCATTCACACATTGTTTCCCCAGCTGTTTTTTACCTTTCAAGAATCCAGACTGTGATTGTGTTATCCAGTTTTGGAACATGTGTAGCAGGGGAGGGGTTAAAGAATATGATTGTAAATGTGTCATTAGAGAAAATGTAAAACCTAGTTTGTTTTGATATCTACTTCTGTCAAGTTTTGGAAATGCTGCAGAATTAGTCTCACTTAGCCTTGTCGGTTTTTTGCTTTTGTTTCCTGCCTTCTCCTCATCCTTTTCCCACTTTCAGCACTACCCAAGGAATACCAGAAGATAGGAAAAGCATTGCAGAGCCTGGCACTGGTCTTCAGCACAAGTGGATACCAAGGTACTTCTATAGCTTCATTTGTACTTTGCTTAAAAAGGTATTTTAATTACATCATGATGCATTTTTTTTTCTGAAGGTCTTATTGCATTCCTCTTTGAGGTTTGATGTCAAACATGGGTCTGGAAAAGAACCTGAAACCTTTCTCCTGTGTCTGTGATGGGGTTTTTATATTCTAGTCTGCAATCTTGTCTTCTCTCAATGTATAATCTTGTGGTGGGTTAGTGGTGGTGGAAGAGTTTAGTTTGATCTCTTAATATATAATCTGGTCACTGACCTGACTGACCAAACATGCTGTAGCATTTTTGTGATGTCAAAGGGAAAGGAGAGAAAATTGAGCCTTGAAAATAGCTGTCACAGAACTATTGTGTGACTGCATGATACAACTACTCCACATGAGGATGGAAAACTTATGACAATGTTTTGTAATCCATTATGTGGGCTGGAGGGTTGGCTACTGTAGCCTTTTCTTGTCCTCCACCTTTGCTTCTCCTTCAGGAGCCCTAAAAAAAGAGCCTGTTGTATTATGTATGAAAGTTGTGGGAGGGAAAAGGATGGCATCAATTGCTCAAAGTTTTCCTAAAATATAGTCTTTAGACCAAATTTAAAATTCTGCTTTGATACGTTAAGCTCTACTGATGTTTTCCAGACAACTGGAAAATATTTTCTCATATACAGAGGGTGCCTGTTGAGTCAGTTGTCTCTGGGATTTTCCTTTCAAAAGTCTTCGAGGTTTTGGTTTTTTTCTTTCTAGAATTGATAGCAAAACTACTGTGTTCTAAAACCTTAAATGTTATATCATAGAAGCTTCCTGAAGTCTTTCCATCTTGGAAATTTTAGTGGACCAGTACTTACTCTGACTACTCATTTATTTCTTGCTTTATAATCTTAAAATATTTTGCCCCATAAACGATGTATTAAAATGCAACTTTCTGAAACACAGATTCTCTGCTGTTGGAAGCATTGGAAATAGGCATTGTTCCCATAGTTTGTTCTCATCTGTGTCCTGTACTTCAACAGGATGACTGCTTAGTTAGAATTGAGCATAGCATATTGCCTAAAAAGTCGCTTTTGAATGTGAGAATGAAGTAGGGGATTTGCATGGTTATGTATTCTTAGCATGGGTTAGAAAACTGTAAATCCTGACTCGATAAATCTGTAGCAAGAAGTCTTGAGAAAGGACTGAAAATTACTTGAGGTCTAGCGCATTCTTTTGCCAGGGTAAAGGGAAAACAGCATGTTGTAAGGCTAGGATACAAAATTGCAGATCATCCTTAGGAAGGAAAGCTTGAATGTGATTTCCGACCTCTTTGAATGGTATGGAAAAATAGATCCCATGATAGTTTGGGAACAAAGCAAGCATGTCTTTGCCCTTTGCCCAGTCCAAAGCTGGTTGCACCTGTATCTTGTTGAGAAAAGTGCCCTTTATACAGATGCCTTTGCCCTGATTCCACGTATTTTGCTCTTTTCAATAACTTGTACCCTTGTATTGTTTCCAAATTAATAATATATGGGATTCTTTGCTTTTTAATTTGAGTTCCCAGGAAGAGAGAGCAAGTATAATGCAAATGTGGCTTTAAATGGCTTCATCACTGCTTCTCTTACTCTGTTCTGCCTGCTTCTCATGTATGGATTCACTTGATCATTCCATCAGGTACAGGTCTATGGATTTAGCAGACTCTCTGCAAGAGATGTAAGCACCTGGTTTTAAACTGATAGGGCACAGCTTTCTGGATCTCAGTATTTAAAAGAGGACACATTGCTTCCAATGAAGAAGAAGTAGTAGTTAGGCTGAGTATGATGTATGATTTTTCTGGACCCATCAGTAAAGAGGAATGGCTCATTCAGCCATGCTTAAAGACACTCAGTTCAGTTTCTGTTGGGAGCTGGATCTCTTCATCCTTGTTTTTTTGTTTTGGTTGGGTTGGTTTTTTTGGATTTTTTGTAATACTAGTGTTCTGGAAGTTGAAGCATATAGGCCACTGAAGATTGCAATGCGTGATTTGATGACAGAAACACTTCTAGCTGCTGGTAGCTGACTTCTGACATACTATATATACTGTTGGTTGGTTCATTTGCATAGTTAGGATGGGATGTATATATTGTCTGTACCACTTTAATCAGTGATGCCTGCTTGCTCTGCAAAACCTTGTGTGTGGTGATGTCTACTGCCTTCTCTTCTAGTTTCTAGACTAAAATATTTAAGATTGCACCAGGCAAGGTGCACTTTTTAATCTGACTCTCTCTCTTTGTCTCATGATACAGAATGAGCCTTATCTATTCATTGCCAGCCCCAGTGTGTGTTAGGAATCTGTCCCCACCCAGTATTTGCAGAGGCAAGGGTACCTTTAAAACTATTAAGGACACACTGAGAGGTTCTGATTTAACTTGGCTATGGGCCTATGTACTGTCCAGCTGGTTCTAAGAATGCGCACTTTGCAAGCATGATCCTGGTCCAGAAATGCAGATAGGACAGAACCAAAACGTGCCTGGAAGTGTCCTGCAGCCTAACAATGTGTAGCCTATGTTACCGTACCATAGGATACTCTAAGGTTAACACAGCCTGAAATAGCATGGCTTCTCTTTTGCAGTGCCAAATCTGGAGGAGTCTTTCTCCTATATTAAGAAAATGTGAATGACTGGTATGCCATTCAACCACAGTAAGATCTCCTAATCCTACATCACCCTTTAGGAATTCTGTTAGGCAGTTACATGCAAGTTTCACTATCCTGCCAGCTAGCAACAGGCAAATCCTGCTTTACAAGCTGCTTGTGTGCTGAACATATCAGTTTGAGGTGTACTTATCAAGAAAAACTTTGCTGCAAGTATTTGCTGCTAGTACATCAAATTTTGTAATTTTCTTACTGGCTTATATTAAAACATACTTTGAAAGAAGAAACAAAAACACTCCTTGACAAAAAAAAATTGTCTGTCCCAGTCAAGCCTTGGAGTATTAGTTCCCCCAATATGTCTGGTGTATTCCTTCTGAAATGACTATCACTGGCATTTACCAAGCAGTTGAACTGCTAAGAGATGCTCTATTAAGCATCTCCAAAATGCTCCTTATAGTTTTATGTTGTCCCTCATCTCCTTATGACAGTATGCAAGCTGTTAATCAATGAAGATATCTGTTTCTCCTTGCGATTGGGTTGAAATATCTGTGGAATATTACTGGCCATTTTAACTGCTCTTTTTATAACTACCTTCAGTCAATGCTTTTAGGCCCCCTCTGTTTCTTCTGGGGATATATGTACTGAACCCTAACATAATTTTGTTATAAATATTAGCAACACTTGGGGCTTTCTGCTTTTCCATTGATTAAAGAACCCCTGACATCCTGATGTATCAGTGCACTGGGACCCAACTCAGCTTTCACAGACTGAGTTAAGAAGGCAATTCCCAGCTTTGCATTGGTTCAGAAGCTGAGAATGCTGAGAATGAAAGATGATTGATGCTGGGAGGTTTTGTCTAGATCCTTTGAAGCTCTCATCTATGAAGGTTCCTTGAGTGAACTCAGCACAGAAGGAGAGGATTTGGTTGTTCAACCTAAATAGACATAATATACATACTCTTCCTTTTTTTCTTTTTTATTTAATTCATATAGGGATATTTCTATTTATCATCTTTTATGGCATTATGAAATTAACAACAACATCTAGACTAATCTAGCTTCTGACTTTGAAGCCACGCCATGTTTTATCCCAAAATCTAGGAGTCAGTTGCCTAAGCAGCAGTTACTTCAAGGTTGCTTCTGAGCAAAGGAATTCTGAAATACTGAAAATACTTAAGTGTACCTGAAATAATAAAATTGATCATCCTCCCAATTTTTTTTTATTGTTTTACAAAAAGGTGAAGATATCTTTTGAATTGTGTATCTCTTGAGTCTCACAATGGGAATTTGTGTTGGTGTTATTTTTACTTTATCTTGACAGGCCCAGATAGGAGGAAAACAATGATTTGTTTAGCAGTGTTTGTGTTGCTGGACTTAATAGTTCTTAGGATTGGTCACTTTGCCTCACAGCTTTTTAGCTTTATGAAACCAGCCTAACGGAAAGTAGGAATCAATTGGTAGGACTGGAGCAACTGGAGTCATTACCTTGTTTCCTTTAGGACATGCTAAAATGAATGAATCCTATGTAATAAATCTCTAATGTAGATTAGACCATATGTTGTAGTAGAAGATATTTGAATGCTCTGATTAATCATTAATGAAATCTATGGTACTTTTCAATTAAGTCAGTGATTAATATCCATAAAATAAAATAAAAAAGTTCATAAAGACTAACCACTGCTTAATACCAAGACATGTCTGAAAGCATAAGAAAACTATTATTTTTCATAAACTAAAGTTTGATATCTGCAACCTATACCTTCGCCTTTCTACTCTCTACCTCAATTTGCTTTCTGAACTGTTGACTACATACTTTGGACAAGCTAACATGGATGGGAAGGTGAAGTGGCATGAAACATACAAGAATGTAAGGCCTGTTTCCATCTTTGTCCCATGTAGCCTGTCCTGTTAGTAATACAGTGTTATGAGTGCTTGTGGTGTTGTCTAGCTTAGGATTTATGGTGATGTTTGTATCATTAAGTGTAGACTATAGGGGCCTTTGATCTGTTTCACATGAGGATGAAAGTTAGAAACTCAATCTGAAAACCAGTGATTTTTACAGAGCTTGAAAATATTATCTAAGAGTTCCCTAAAGGATCAGAAGTCTTGTTGTCAAAAGTTACTTGAGCCTCCTTTTGTTTCTCTGACCTTTGAACTGTTACAGTCCAGGACTGTCAGAGAGCTCAGGGCTAGTAGCACATCAGCTTTGTTAGTCTATCTTTTATAACCCACCTCATTCTTCCTTCCTTTCCTTTCCTGTTGCCCCATGTGGGGCAATATCTGTGTATTTAAACTGCATAAAATCATTACATGTGGAAGTAAATAGTGCTAGTACTGTGGTAGAACATTAATTTTCTACAAGATATTCAGTTTGCCTCCTTTAATGTTTTCAAAAATTCTTTATTTTTGCTGGTTATAGAAGCATGGCTAAGCATTTATTATTGTAAGTAGGCTATTTTATAAATTTGTGTTGAATCAAGGCAAGTTTCTTTTTGCAATTGACTTACTGTAATTTGAACACTAATGTTTACTTTTAGGAGAATCTGATCTCAATGGAGCAATAACAGAAGCAGGCAAAACTTATGAAGAAATTGCCAGTCTTGTAGCAGATCAGGTAGGAGTTATCATGAATGTAACGGCATAGTGTGTACAAATATATCACCTATTTGGATTACTTCTGACTTTTTTTTTCCTCTTGTATTCAAAAATAACTGCTAGTGCTGTAGAGCAGTTAAATGAAATTGCTCTTAACACTTTAAAATACACTTTCATCTTCTTTTCTACTCTGTGTCAGCTCAAGGGGAATGTGATGAGAGGGTATTTCTCTGGGTCAGAAAGCCCACATTCTAGTTTCTAAAGTACTAAAATGATTGTTTTCTCTTTAAATGTGTTTATTTTCTGATGTCTGTAAGCTTTCTTCATTACCGACACAAAAGAATGATATTTAATCTAGTACAGCGTTCCTGCCTTCCCTCTGCATTCCCCAAATGTCCACAGGATCCAGATTTTGCTGTTGCTCCATATGGGGGAATACCTGTGTATTGAACCTATTCAATTGCTTTGACATGCAGTTACCTGCTTCAGTAAAAATCTGGCTTAAATAAACCTTGACTGGTATTCAAGACATAAATTGATGTTTAGCATGTTACACTTTAAGTCTCCAAAATGCAGATCCTTTTTATCTCAAGGTTGAGTCTGAAAGTTCTTAAAATACCTTTCCACATTGTCAACAAAGAAGATGCACCTGTGCATGTACATACTTGTATATGTAATGAGAGACTGTACTGGAAACTCTTCTTGGGTGAAGACTTAAGGCAAAACCCCTTACTTTGTGAGCTAGTATTGAGTGAAACAAAGAATAGAGACATCTGTGCAATAATGCTCAGTGCCTTGCTCTAGAAAGCCTATATTTTTTAAAAAAATCCTTTTCATACATTAAAAACTTGCATAAACAATATTTTGGTTTGGGTTTTTTCTATTGTTTCCTTCCCTTTTTACCCTTTCATCCTTTCTTGGCATTGTAGTTCCTTCTCTGTGATGTTAATTTGCCACAGATACTTCTACTAACGCTTATGCTTTGTTTATTAGCCAAAGAAAGATCTTCACTTTTTGATGGAAACAAATCATGAATATAAGGGATTTCTTGGTTGCTTCCCTGACATCATAGCAGCTCATAAGGTATGTGAAGAGTTGTTCCTATTAAGGGCTGGGCAGTAGGGACAGCAGCAAACGTGGTGGTATGGAACCCTGCATTTGTGCAGCAGCCTGGCCCCTGCTGCTGAAACACTGGGAGTTTCTGTGAAACTGGTGTGTTGATTTTTAAAATTAAAAGCACTTGGAGGGGAGGGAAGCTAGAATTTCTCTCAAGATTTGAGAATATCACGACTTTGTTCTATAGCAGAGCAGTAGAAGGTTCATGATTTTCTTCAGGTTGACTTCATGTCCCACTACAATTTGTAATTATTTGAGCTTTATATGGTAGTTGATAATAAAACCATATGAGTATTGTAGGAAAACTTCTGTGCACTTACATGGCTGGCTTGCTGGTAAGTGATAAATAATCATGCACTGTCTAGAAGTTTCTTTAGTATCAAAACCTAGAGACTAGAGCTAAGCTCTAACATTTCTGGGGAGAAGAAAAATCAAACAAAACACCAGCAACAAAACCCAGCCAATTTGTTCTCTGTAATACAAAAGTCACGGTGTATAGTTTTTGGTATTCTGCCTTTTGGTTTTTTTGGTCATAGAGTTTTCCTTGTGGTCATGTGTCTGCTGCAATGTATTTCAGGAAACAAATATTGTGAAGTATTAAAACAAGTACACAAATATGTGGGTTTGGGTGGTTTTTTGATCACTTGAAGTATTAAATGTATAGAATAATAACATAAGAACGTACTTCTGAGAGCAACAAAGATAAAAGCCTATCAGATTTCTGTATTCTTTCTTCAGGACATTTACAGTCCCTCATTCCACAGACTCATTGGGGGAAAATACCATAAAAGGAGAAGAAATGTTTTTAAAACTTGAAACATAGGCCTACTGCCAAGAGACATGTAAATAGATTCTCTTCATGTTGTTTGGCACAAATACATTGTGTAGGGGAGGCATATCTTTTTATGCTTGTTATTTAAGTGACTCAAGGATTTTCCTGAATCAATGGCTATACACTGCAATGAGTTGTAGTCTCTTGAAAAACTCTTGAAAAGTTTTATATTACTTATCTTGTAAAATGTGCAAATAAGGTTCTACAGGCATTTGGACATCAGTTATGCTGGTCATCTGTAATTTGAAACTTGGTCCTTTTGTCCTTTTTGTATATATCCTTGTTACTGCCTTTACCAAACTCAGCTTGCTGATGACTCTTCATGCCTGTGTTTGAAGTCACTTTTTTCAAGGACTCTTGGAAGCAATAAAGTGAAATAACAAACCTTGGATGAAAATGTGAGAAGGCAGAATCGATCATTTTGTGTATATATGTGTACTGAATGCAAATGAAAAATGTAGCTAGTGCCATTTAGATTACTATGAAGAACCCTAAGTTGACTGCTCTTTTAATCTTTTGGCATTTGGTTTCTACAGGGAGCAATAGAAAGAGTGAAGGAAAGTGACAAGTTAGTTGCAACCAGTAAAATAACGCCACAAGACAAACAGAACATGGTGAAACGTGTGAGCACCATGGCTTATGCACTACAAGGTAAACTAAATTTTGAGCTAAATGGCAGTGTTGTAGACCTCTGAAGGACTAATGTTAAGCAGCATACTTTGAAAGAGAATCTTTTATTATCAGAAATAAAACCTGGGCATGGGTTGTTTGTGGGGACTTCTTTGTGACCTGCTTAGATTTTTCTAAATTGCAGTTATTTTGCCTTCCTCTTTTTCTTTTTAATCTCACATTGCCATTGCAAAAGATACATGTTTTGAAATTGCAATTAAAAAACCTCAAAACAACTACCCTGGCTAATTCTTTAATTTGGAAGTGATAATGTCTCAAATTAAAATCACAGACCCTGGTGCAAGAAGCAGGTCATCATGTGCAGAAGTGTTTTTCTGACTTTTGATTTAGTCACTCACAATCCATCTCCTAGCTGAGATTCATGTTCTTTTGGATAAGATCTTTATTTCCTGGATGTTTTTTGAATGAATTTTTTCCTTTTTAGGTTAGAGGTGTTGTAAATATAAGGTGCAGCACACTGCACTATAAAAACTGGGGAGGTGACAAGTCAGGGTTCAATCCTGCAGGATACCAAGCCATTAAGTGCATCCTGTTACTAACTTCAATGAGATTACTCATTGCTGAGGGGGTTGCATCATTTTTAGATGATTTAAAGCCAAGAGTACTCAATATATCATGTGATTAAGTCAGAGCAGCACACAGAATTGATTTTAAAAACAAGTAAGAAATCTCCCCACTCCCTTCTTCTTAGTCACAGTGATGCAAGGGGATTGTGCTTTGTGTGGTAATTGTGGAAGAGACCTCTAGGATGACTTTTACAATGTAGAATTTTTCTTCTCCTTCCACCGATATCTCAAAACATATATAACAACTTCTTTCAGCCATAAGCTGTGATCTGAGAAGAGATGTAGAAAGTGGTGTAAGGTGTTACAGATTGAGTAATGCTGTTTCTCAGGTATCTGTTGAAACAGCCTAAGTCAAGAATGGGTCAGACACTACTGGTTGTATCTTTTGTTCTTTTTTTTTTTTTCTGAGCTAAGTATTTACAGCTGTGGCTTATAACTTGCTGTCCATACCCATGAAAATCTGAATGTCCTAGCCAAAATTCTGTTGGAAACTCTTCAGGAAGGAACAGTTACCTCACTAGAAGAAAAACCTGCTTGTATTTTTTATCAAAACTTTGTGAACATGAGTATTGTAATACAAGAATGTGGCTTTGTCCAGGAAGTGCCCAGGTTGGTGTGTAATTGACACGCTACCAATCTGACAAACAGTTCCACTATAAGTTGCTTGCTGCAGGCAGAACAGGTTGTGGATGCATGAGAACAGTAACTGTGCTGGCAGGGCTGGACACTGAGCTTGCTGCAGAGTAACTAACTGGAACTGAGTGAAACTACTCCTAATTATAAATGCTTCCGTTAAATAATTTGTCTCCTGGGTCTGATTGTAGCCGAGATGAATCACTTCCACAGTAACCGGATCTATGACTACAACAGCGTCATTCGTCTCTATCTGGAGCAGCAGGCACAGTTCTATGAAACGGTAAGGGACAGGGCTGCAGCACTGTTTGCTTGGCATGTACTGTGCTGCTGCTTTTATAGGAAATACTCACAGGGTTTAATCCATGCTCACACAGAGCAGATATTTGAAGAGTTGTACAAAAAATTGTAAAAAGGATTGTAAAAGGAATTGTAAAAAAAACCTGAAAACCAAAAGAATGCTCATACTAGGGTTACAAAGAATTTTAGTTCTCCAATGTGCAGTAAGCAAGGCTTGCTGCACTGAACAGAACAATAACACATTTCAACAAAACTTTTCTCCTGTAGGATGGGAGTGAGAAGGGAAGCTTTTGTGATTTAAAGCCTGATGTACGCAAGTGTGGGACAGGAGGGACAGGAGCGTTCTAGGTGACATTAAATATGTTGCCTCTCAGCACTATCCCTACCACCATAGTTCTCATTTAACAGTGTTCTCATGCATGTATTCCTTGTGATTTTTTAAAATAAACCAAGAACAAGTTTTTTAATGTGATATGCTGGTAAAACATTTGAGTTTGAATGTGCTGGAACCTGACTTCTATCAGTAAAAGGAGTCTCATAAGTAACTGGTGTCCCTTCACAGCTGTAAATTTGCCAGTGGAGCTTCAGAGGTATCTTTAGTGGGTGACAACTGTAGGCTCCCCATCAGGCCACTTTGCTTACTTTCCTTGACACACTTGGTAGGGTTAGGCTTAGGTTTCTCGGTTTCTCCTCACCTTCCTTAAACCTCTTGTCTATTTTGATCCTTCTGGTTGCAGCCTCACCAGTTTCCTTGTACCAATCCTCTCTCCCCCAGTACATGTTCACATGTGGGGTCATGGCTACCATGAGAACTGTGGGGAGTGCAGAGGAACTCTGTTCTGATGTTTCAGCCTTGCTTCAGTGGGGTGGTGGGTTTCCTGGAAAATCTGGCTTTGTTCCTATAGCTCTTTGGTGCAGTGCACTGCTAGATAGACAGACAGAATAACAACCCTGCCCACAATGCTTTTTCCAACTGCTTTTTCCAGCACAACTGGAGCTGTGAAAGTACCAAATTAACAAGGTAGAAAGTGTATATATGAGAAGTCTTTATAATGGAATGTTTTGAGAGTCCTGCATACACAAAACCTGCAGTAATGCCTGCAGTTTTTCATCACATGAGGGAACACCTAATTTCTTAGCCTGCAATCATATTTCTGCACAGTCTAAAGTGATTACATATTAAATATCTTCTGTTTCTTTGTTTCAGATTGCACAGAAGCTGAGGCAGGCACTCAGCCGCTTTCCTGTGATGTAGAGAATAAGGAGTATTCAACAATAAAGAACAACTCCAAAGTGCTTTTCTGATGTGGGGGCAATGCTAATAAAAACTTGTTAGCCTTTGCAGAAAAAAATCCCAAAAAACCCTAAACCAACAAGAATCCGTTGTAAAAAAAAGTATTATTTACAATTTTACTTTATCAGCCTAAATCATACAATAAGGGTCTCTTATCTTGAAAGCTCTCCCATTTGTATCATTATTTAAATTAAAAGAGCAAGGTAATGCTGTCAGTTATAGGGATCTAAATTATCAAACTGATATGTTGCCATGGACTTCACAAAGACTTGTCTATCAGATGTTCTTCCAAAAACTCTGGATCAGCACCAGAGTTAGACATTTGTAGCTTTTTTTTTTAAGTGGGAAAGCAGACAAACTTTAGAAAATGACTTAATACTCATTAGATTCAGTTGAGCTCTGCAGCGATTCAATAACCAGGAGGAATTATATTCGTGTATGTTTCTGGCACATGTTCACGATAATCTCCTGAATGAACACTTTGTTCTTAAGTTTTGCTTCCCATATGCAGCCATGGCATCCTGCTCCCAGTATGAATTCTGGTAAATATAAATCATTCTTCCCTGTCTTCTTTTCCTTCTAACTAAATCTTGTTCTTGTGGCACACCACCTCAGAGCTTATGTCAGGCTCACTTTTTCACTATGCACTGTGTAAGAAGACAAAGTACAAACAAGGAACGAGCCATTCAGGAAAGTGTGAAAAACAGTTTTCCATACCAGCACTTTGACACCCCCAATGTAATGCCATAAGGCACTGGTGTTTCTCAGTGCTGTACAGGGCCAGCTTCCCCTCTGACAGTTTGTAGTGTTTCAGCAGAGGGGGACACTGCCACATCTAACCCCAGCTAGTAGAAGTCCCCAAATTCCAACTAAGCTCAGGTCTTCGTGTAGTAGTATGGTGTGCTTTTGGTTCAGGTTAACTTTTTGTTGCCTTCTAATGCAAACTAAAAGGTGACAAAAGTACTGAATAACATCATTAGTTATCACACAGACTCTGTTTTTTGATCATCATCTTGTATCAAGTGACTCAGTATCCTTTTCCATACTACTGAAATACCATTTGAGGCCTTGGCTTTTCAGAGAATCAAACCAAAAAAGCCACCACCAACTGTGTTCACCATGGGCACCAAGTACAGTAATTCATTTCTTGCCACAGGCAAGCAGGAAAGCCAAAATGCAGTTTTTGCTAAAATGTGCCTAGAAAATAAATATTTTATTTAAAAAAAAAACCAACAAAAACAACTAAAAAAGGCATTTTACCAATAAGCCATTCTAAGTGACGGGTACAGTCTGCCAGTTCAATAGTTGCCTTACTCTGTTTTGCATTGGTGTTACTTTTCTGTGCTAGAAGAAAAATCTGGGTCTGCCTGAATAACCTGAAACCAAACCAAACTGAACAAGACTAAGCCTAAGTCTAGATGCTTCTCATGTCATGAGTTTTGTTCACCTTTTATAAACCTTGTCGTTTTCTCCTCCCAATTTTAGTTGTTTGCTTCCAAAATTCCATAGCGCAGTGTTGTTTGATACAGCCATTTAAATATGTACAAATTGTAAAGAATGTGTATAAATGTTTTACACCAAATGTAAGATCTGCTTGCATGTAGAAGCAGCTTATATAATAAATTGTTACAATGTGTACAGTAAATTCTGAAATCACTTTTTCAAGCCAGCATTTTTTTAGCATTTGTATATTCACTTTTTGGTAATGAAATCTCTTTGTAACAGACTCTTCATTTGGGAGGGGGAAGGGGGTTCTTTTTACCAATCCTTAAATAGCTCCATATGCACTAAAGTTGAAAATTCTTTATCTTGAATAGATTGTTTTGGAATCTTAAGTGTAAGCTCTGCATTCCCAGTGCAGGGAAGCTATGACAGTAGCAACTGTGTCAGATGCAACATTTTGGCAAAAAAGAAAAAAAAGAAAAACTGTTTAAAGATTTCTAGTAAAATGAAGTTAAACTGATAATAAATATTTATGTATATCCACCAGACTATTTTATCTTTTTCTTTTAAATCATCATGTTGGTTTTTAACAGGGTGAATGCAGTATGAGGGCAAATCCTCCCTGTAGCTTTTCACCAGCTTCCACATGGGCCAGCTGAGGAATGAGGAAGCATCCATGTGTCTTCCATAAAGCAGGCATCCCAACTGGATGGTATAATAGTGCTAGTGACTGCAAACCAGCAAAGGCTGCGCATATCTTGTAAGCTTTCTTTATTCAGGTCAGTCCAGCTCGTGGTTGATGGAACCCTCCTGACTGCAAATAAGTAGTAGAGCACAGTGCTACTGTGTATTCCTGGCTTTGTGTCAGCATGGTGTTGACCCAGAATAGAAATTTGATTGTCTTTGATATTTGTTTTTTAAATTAAACATGAATAGTGGCATAGTTTAATTGCATGAGTTGGGGGCAACAGAAAATGTGCACACTGAAGATGTAGTCATAAAACAGAAATAGCAAGTTAGTGCAAGACTTGAGCAGTGCTCTCCTGTGTTTTGTTTGTCGTAGCTGAATAATTAGCGTCTGCAGCATCAACAGGCCTTAATACTGTTTCCTGGCTTATGTTTTCCTTCCACGGAGAGCCAAACACTGGCATTAGCCCAGTGACTTCATAAAAGACATCAACTGCCCAAGCTGTTGGATTTAACTTTATACTTTAATTGCTTATTCCGTTACTGCAACTACACTATTTTTTTAAAAATAAAATTGTAGCTGTACAGAGAGGAATACTACCTGCATTTCTTGTTTGCAGTTAATCCAACATGGGATTAGACTGCAGCAGCAGATTTTGTTACATGGTGTGGTTTTGGAGGTGTACTGTCAACTGCAATTAGAGATCTCTTCAATGAGTCCTAACTTCGCATGAGAATGGAAATTTTTACACTACTGAGCAATTCCTGTTTTCTGTGACAAGATAATCGAGAAAGTA
>VZTR01003675.1:22323-79741 GCA_013400775.1 Chaetops frenatus
ACATACACTTGATTCTGTAAGTCCTAATTAAATAATACATCAATTTTACAGCTACCAAAATTAGTCTAGTTCAGACTCTTAGAAGGAATTCAGACTAACAGCCTTGTAAAGAAAACTCTCACAAAGAAAGAGACGCATCTCTTGTGCTGTGGCTTAGTTTGACATAGACCAGACACTCTGCCAGTCTGGACTGGCCAAAATTACTCCCTCCACAGCCTCAGGATGTGCAGTCCAGCAGCAAGGAAAGCATTTGCTAGGCAAGTGTCCTGTTATTGTTGCTTCTGCCTTTCTTAGGGCTTCCCACTAAGACATGAGCACACACCAGGCAGAGGCCAGTTAGTTGGGAAGGGCTGGGGGTGGGGGGCTTTGGTCAGTTGTATTTTTTCACATACTTTCCTATAACTCTTCTGATAAAATTAATGCTAACACCTGAGGTAACCACTTGAGCAGAAAAAAAACTTTTTTCCTGTCTAAACAATCCCTAACAGAAACAGCCTTATAGAATTAGAAATATATTGACTGGCTGGTGACCAATCCACCCATTCTGTCACATGGCAATGCCAGTTACACCCATACTGTTTTAAAGAACATTTGAGTCACAAACTTGGATTAGCTGTTTTCTCCGTTTTTTTTTTCTCCCATAGCTCTTGGCACATGAATTATGATTCTGAGATCTTTTCAGTATCTTTGGGATACTAAATTTAAACTGGCTTAATTTCCTTGTCTTATAAAGAATGTGTTTGCCTATTTTTAATCTTCTGGGCCTTTCAATCTTTCCTAATTGGTCAGATTTTCTTAAGCTATCATGAATTTTATTGCATTCCCTCAGATACCAGCTAGTATACTTATCACCTTCCTGCTGAACCTTCTGAACTCTAGGTTCTTCTCATCTACAGGGTAAAAACTGCTTCACAATAGGATTTATTAGTTTCTTTGAACTGATCCTGTCTATCTGAAGCCAGCTTTCTCATTTTTGCTAAATGTTGTTCTTCCCTTTTTCTATTCTGTGGCTGTATTAAATGTTAAAATACATTCTTGTATGTCACGGTTTTCTGTCAGGGCTGGAGCAAGACTGCGTGCAATACTTACTATTTTCTGTTAACAACAGACTTCTGCTGTCCTTAGTTTTCCTGTTATACCTGCCACCTTCAACAACTATTAATTTTTTAAATATATTTGCTAATAAACCTGTCGTAGCACACATTTGTCAATTCAAGGTCACTTCTAATTCACATCGCCTCCTGTTGCAATTAAATCTCAGTAGATCTAAATCTAAAATTGTTACCCTTCTCTGGTTTTTAGTCTTGTGAAATGTCATTGCCAAAAAACCTCAATATTTGATGAACTGTTTTCCTAAAAAGTATGTAATTCTAAAAATGTAATTAAATTGCTAGCTCCAAGAGGTCTATTATATGTTATCTTAGCTGAATAACAAACAGTATGATTTTAAAAATAACAGAAAATATAGAAATATTGTGGGGCCATTTTAAAAAACAGTATTAAGTGGTTTGGCTTCTTTTAAATGGTATTTTAGTTATTTGACCTTGATTATTAACCTGTCCCTATTAAACTGCTTGTCAGAGCATCCCCCCACACCCACCTGTGATTATATGATGTCTCAATGACCAGTGAATTTGTTCACCCACAGGAGATGCAAAAATAGTGGGACAGCAGACTGAAGTTTATAAAATGAGAATGGTAAAGAGCATGCTCTCATCCTTCTGGTACCAAAAGAGTGGATAAAGGAGTTGAAAACAGGGTAGTAATAAACTGGAAAACAAGACAAGGTTTTTATTTGTGACCATTTATAACAGCATATCTGAAGAAAATGAATCTGTTAAAAAAAACTAAACAAAACCAGTTGTGGATGAACCTGGATACTAAATATAACAGTACATCCAAAGGCAAAGCTAAATATCAGGCTTCATTGAATCTGTAATTACATCAAGATTTAGGTTTATTAGGGTACGAGCTGGTTCTGCTCTATAGCCCTTGATATACAGGAATAGTAGCAGTTTCTAGGACTATGAATTATTTGGAATAATAATTATGTTAAAATAATTTGCAAATAATATTGTCATTTCAGACACAGTTCAACAAACACAAACTCTTTTTAATATTTGTAAATCTAGATAGAAATTGATCTCTTAATCCTATTAAATTAAAAGATTAGATGTATCCCTTCATTATGTTCACTTTTCTGCTTCACATTTTGGGGGAAGAGTATCTCCCTGCTCCCATGTGATCCATGTGCATTGCCTGCTCATCAAGACCCTTCTGGACCCATCAAAGTTTATTGCCATCCTGACATACGTTGCACTACATTCACTTAGTTGGCATCTCTAAGGCCCTGTATCTGCTGTAGGGCAGGAGGGGGTCATATGTTCTTGCCATTGTACAAGACTGTCATGAGGGCTTTGGCAAGCATGGCACCCCCTTATAATACTAGCAGCATTCACAGCTGCACTATGAATCTGAAATATGTACTGGCATTTCTGAAAGTCCCTTAAGATTCTTATGTGAGAATCCAAACTTTGTGTTTGATTGGGGTTTTTAAACCTGTCACTCTAATGTCCAATGACAAGCTGGAAACAAAGCCCAAAATGAGAGAGTGACACCGTTTATCCAATGTTCATCTATCTATATTTTATTAATTTTAATCAATTTCTTTCCAAGCCAGACACAGAATCTTGTCAAGTTTGGTCTATCTACTTACTCATCAAGTTAAACTCTTGTGGAAGGAAAAGCTGCCTCAAAAGTAACGGCCAAACAGGGGTGATTTTTCTAACTATTGACTAGCTCCTGACTAGTCAAGTCGTATTTTTAAGTTCAGTAAAGATTTTGTTTAAAAATTCTACAGCTGGGAGAGAAGTGAAAAATTAAACATAGCATCTGTTGCAATATAGTAGCGAAATGTAAACCAGGCTGCTTGCTGCTGGGATGGATTTGCTCAGCTTGACACACAGCCCCAGAAGATTCCCATCTGATTGCACTCACCAGGACTGCACCACTCCAGACTAGTTATGCCAGCAGAGAAAACTGAGTAGTTAAAAAACTCTTAGTGTGTCTTCCCTGTTTAAGTAGTGACACTTTTCTACCTGGTTACAAACTGGACCCACCAAACTTAAAGCAAGGACTTTTTTCCAAACCTTTGGGAAGGAGGTAGGTCTAGAACACTTCTTCCTTACTTTGAGTATGTTTATGCTTACTTGGCAATAGCTAAACTTTAGTGATAAACTAGATAGATAAACTTGGCCCAGTCTATCTGCTGCTTACAAACACAGTCCTAATGCTTGGCAGAAAGGAAACAACATCCAAAGAAGCCTCACAAACAAATAAACCCACAATGCGACTGTTTATTAAAGTCTTCCAAAATTTAAACCAAATTCACAATCAGTAAGAGGATGTTGCTATCCACAGACTGCTATACCACAAAATAAGTCCACAGGGTGGCTGCAGGTCTGGGTATCTATTAAAGTGTGCTGTAAAATCAGCACTGGAAAAGGGCAATTTGCAGGGACTGCAGTGGTTTCACAGGGGATTGAGGGGCTGCTCCTAGAATAAGAGTGGAGCTCAGAAAAGCTGTTTGTAGGTGCTGTCTGGCACAGCTCCCCTCTGAGCAAGGAGTTCATATTGTAATTATTTAGTGTTAGAATATAATAAAAATGAATAGTGGTCCTAAGTAATTTTTAAATAGTAAAATAAAACAGGGGATTTTTTGTCACATGGAAAAAACCCAAACCCCAACCCACAAGTAAACTTGTATTGGGTGTTTGCAAGGGAGCTCGAGCAGACACCTGCAGGTGCACAGAGGCTCTGGGTTGTTTCTCACTGCTCTCTGGAGCCAGAGAACAGGAATCAGCTCAGGTCCACTGCTGAACCCTGGCTGGGTCTGGGTGTGTGTGTGTGGCACACAGACAGGTCTCGTGATGAACTCCTCTGCAGCATGGAGAAAGACAGGACAGATGTGCACTGGTACTGTCTGGTTCCATCTCAGCCCCAGCATGCAATGACACCTCAGCTGACCCTCTGTAGCCAGCTAAGATCTTACAAAGCAAGGTGGTTCTGCCCTGTGCTTTGCCAAAGAGGCTGTGCTGGACAGCTGCTGGCCCCGAGGGCAGAGAGAGGGTGTTGAGTGTGAGTGTAGCTGGCTCCTGGCACAGTAAGGAGACTCTCTGAGAAATCTGTCTCAGGATACCTTAGATTTTTCTCCTATGGGACTTCAGACACCACTAAGTTAAACTCAGTAGTCAGCATTAGGCTATTAGTTCAAGTGCAAATAATCATTTAAAAAAATAATCTAATCATCCTTGTCAACATGTATAGATGTGCATCCTTAGGCAGCAGGTTGCTTAAAAGTAGTCATAAAGCCTTCTCTGCAATATGTTGTACCCTGACTCATCCATTCTGAGCAGCAGCTTCTATGATCAAACTGAGATTAGTTAATCTGACCTCTCAGAGGCATTTTTAAACTCACAGAGCATCTCTGCTTTTATTCAGGCACACTATGAACTCTGTGCATCAGTGTTTCCATGTGGAAAGGATCTGCACCAGTTCTGGCCCTTCCATGTAGCTTGCAATAAATCTCCAGGACCGGACAAAGTGTATTTCAAATTTCTGGAATAAGTAAAGAGAGAATTCTGCTGAACTCCTACCAAAATATGCAGGAAACATTATTCAATATACTCTAAGAGAGGCACAAGAAATCTGTCACTGCACCCACCTTTTCAAAAGACACGGAAAGCAACTGCAATAGCTCTAGGTATCAGGGTCACCAATTACAGAATCTAACCATCAGTGGACCAACTGGGCAAAAAGCATCAGAGAACCAAGCAGGGGGAGGGACAGAGAAGAGGAAGGGCAACGGGATGATAAGGAAAAAAGTTGGTGATAAGGGCAGTAAGAATGGCAATCCAGAGAGCTACTGTAGTAGAGATAAAACCAGCGGCAAACAGGCATTGCACAAGGTGAATCGCAGTGGATCGGGTCTGTGACAGAAGAAGGGCTCTTACTCTTGGCTTCAGGGATGACATGAGCACTGGTGTCCAGCTCCAGCTTTCCCTGCCCTCCGAAGTTAGTTTTATATGGCCCAGTTATTCTCACTTCCCAGGAGCTGGCCTTCTCCCAAACACACAGCTTTGCTGAGCTTTTCCAGCCACATCCACACAAGGTCTTTCCACTCCACATCCCCTCCCCGCCAAGATGCTGAGATTATTTTGGCCTGCCCACACTCTGTGCTCACCCCTTCCCACGCACACCGGCATTCCTGGGTCACTGGTACTACTGGGGTGCCTGTAATGGCGGCTGAAAGTGAGGAAATGTCCTAGGTATTGAGTGCAGGCTACAGGGAAAGATGGTTTCTCACCTCCCTTTCACCTTGGTAACTTTCGAGATGAACACACATCCACACAGACACACATATTTGGAGGGAGAAAAAAAGGATAGTAGGCTGCAAATGAGTTAAGCTGTAATTCCTGCAGCTTTCAACCAGCTGGGCCAGTGAGCCCTAGCCTAGCCTACTCACCTATGTGGGATAATAATTTTCGTTACGTGTGCCATGACCCATGCCCAGGCTAACAGGGATTGCATGAGAGCTACAGGCACAGTGAAATCTAAACCACCTGCAACCTGGGGTGGGAATGTATCATTCCAGTCAACCTCAGACTCCCATAATGATTTATATGTTAATAGTGAATGTGGCATGAGTTAGAAGTACAGGCAATTCTTTCTGTAGAAGGAATACAAAAATCTTGTTTTAGTGAAGCAGAACCGCACACCTAAACAAACAAGTCAAATTGTCAAAAAACAAATGCTAACTAGCAAGCAGAATGAAGCCTAATTATGTTTACTTGCACATACATATCATCTGTGGATTTAGCTAGTACATTAAGAATACTGTAACAGACCAAAATGGTTGTTCAAATAACTTTACCATGGTATTCTCTCAGCTCTCTTTCCTGGTCTGTTCCCCTCATTCACACACTGTGCTTTGTCAGCTATCCCTTTACAGCAGCACTGACAAAGATAACACCTCATTCTGCAGTCCTCCTCTCCTTTCAAGAAAAACATATGTTATTCACTCTGCCTTCACCATAAATGGGGCTGTGAAATAGCTTGACTCCTTAGCCAGTTTGCTCTATTTTACAGGTTTAGCTTTTCTTTAACCTTCTCCAGTTCAGCACTGGTGTTATACAGAGGAACTCCATGAACTACTCTGATTTGAACTAATTCATATTCACTGTCTTTTCAAACTATTCAGTCTCAGTTAACTTGTCATAAAGGTGCTTAGAAAGAAAGGAACACCTAAGATTTATTGCTCAATGCCATTTCAAACTTTACCAAAAGCAGCTGATAAAACCCAAAGTCCCAGTCTTCCAGACAAACAGATACATTCCATTCCTTCATGGGCACTGAGCACACTGCCTCTTGCTCCCTTTGCTCTGTGGTCTGAAACCCCTCCTAAATCTGAAAATTAATGGAGATGGCTTTTCAAAGCATGGGGAGGCATAATACCACAAAGCATCCTTTTATAAAATGAAATGAGACAAAGAAGCCTAACTTCATTTTAAAAGCACCACATATGCTGTACTGAAAACAACTCAAATGGAAAAAATGTTGAACATTTGATGTTAGAAGACTGAATCTATGCATGCAAGACATTTTGTGTTCCTTTTAGACAGTGACTGAATGACTCTTTTTGCTAGGTGGGTTAGTATCTGGCATACAACCAGTAGTCTGTTATTAAAGCCATGAACTAGAAATTCTATATCTGAAGAAAGATGCAGCAAACAAATCCCAAACCTTAAACCTGGGGAATGTTTCTCATTGAATTTTGATGCACCAAGTGGGATTCTGGGTTGTACTTCAGATTTTGGGGAAATGAACCTACTCGTTCCAGAGACATAAGGCTTTTCTCAGTAGCTGCAGGGTGGTGGTACTGGTTGTGAGGTGGCTCTTGTGCTCCACAGATCGCTGCTGCCTCACGCTGTGTTTAATGCAGTTTTAAAGACCTATGAGATCTTTCTGAAGAAAAGCACAAAACAGTAAAGTACTGTTAGATATTGATAATATATCCATTTACACAAGATGAAATAAGTGTCAAAAAATAGCAATAGACCTCTGTGCCTTCTGTTCTCCAAAGTTAGTTACTTTTTTCACTTTTGGAAAGCATTTTTTTAAAAAGCATATTAAATCAATTCATGTTTCTGAAGGTAAACACAGCTTCTAAAAATCTACTGATGGCATGATTTGATTGTATTAAAGAGGTGTTCTCCAAATAGAAAACTATTTTTAACCCTTCTTTCTTCATTCAAATACTTGAATAAATCTGAAGCTTTTAAATTGACAGGTTGTGTCCAACATTCACTTTTATTCATAAAACAAAAAAATCTTTGGTTTTACTTTAGCTTTGAGTTATATACACAAGAAAAAAACCAGAACATGAATGTGAGAGAATTTTAAGATATGAGCCTCCTTTAGGTTTATATATAGGCACTTCTGTGAACACAGAACAAGTGCTCATCTAATTAACAAATCCTGTTATAAAATACTACAACTGTAAATAGCCACTACTGGACATAAACTCAGTTAACATGTTCTATTATGTTCAATCAACTCCCACATATGTTTACACACAGAAAATTCATAAAAGATGTTCTCCCTTGAATGTCTGATCCCACTGAGGGCAGACCATAGTTCAATAAGCTTTAAATGAATTAATAATAATTAGAGTCATGAACTGAGCAGGGAAATGCCAATCTCTTTGCTCTCTCTTCCCACCACCCTTATTTCTAAATACCTCATTATAGGTTTCATCTACCCTGTACGCTCATGTTTTTTTTAAGTATAGCCTGTGTTACCCAAAAGGACAAAATAACTAAAGATTTTTATATCTCTTCCCACCACCCTTATTTCTAAATACCTCATTATAGGTTTCATCTACCCTGTACGCTCATTTTTTTTTTTAAGTATAGCCTGTGTTACCCAATAGGACAAAATAACTAAAGATTTTTATATTTACAGAGTTAGTTTACAAATTAATCATAGCAAGATAGATCAAAAGTTAACATTTTCCTCAATTAACTAGAGTGTACCATCAAAACTGTCAAGAAACATATGAAATCCTGCTGTCACTTGCCTGACTGTATTTTATCCTTGACTTTTCTCATCTTTGTATGATTTGGTTACTCTAAAAATACAAGGTGGGTTTTATTGTTTTAAACTATTTAGTTTTCAGGTCCATTGTCTGTATCATAATCAGGTTTCTGTTGTGTTCTTGCATTGTGCACCCTTGTATTCATCTGTTTCTCTGTGGCTAGTTATAACATCTCAACAGACAATGAAAATTAGGGGTTCTGAAAACCATGGAAAAAAACCTCTGTTCTTCCTTCTTACAGATATGGAGCATCAACAGAATAGTGAATTATTATTTAAGAATCAAGTTAGGAATCACTTTGTTGCAGGCAGTCTCTTCCAATAGTCCAGTGTCACACCATCTGTGACAATGATGGCCACTATATACTGCTGAAATGCCACAACCAGCAATGTGGGATTACTTCTTCCTGGAGTTTTCTTCATAGTTGATTCATGGACAAAAGGAAGGCTTTTTTTTGCCTCATCAAATCCATATCCCTTGATATGGGGTAATCTATAAACTCTGTTTTCACTGTTGATATGCAACCAGAGGTGTGCACAATTTTTGATGATGAGGCATGTGCTCACTGAGGAAAAACTGCCAACAGACTGGCTGCAGCTCTTCCTGTGCAGATATTAAGCAGCCTACTTTAAAGACAAACTTTCTATTTTATGAAGCATTTTGTTTTTCCTATCAGGAGTTCCAGAAAATGAGGCAAAGAGCACTGGAAAATTCTGTGGCTTCCTAGTCCTTTGAATATGAAAAAGGGAAACCTACAACTAATCATAAACATGTCAGTCTGGAAGAAAGAACAAAAATTTTATCTGGTTGTCTGGTCGCTATTACTGCCTAAATAAACGCCTTCTGACTAATGCTGCTCCTCTGCACATAGTTTTGGGATGAAGAATGTTAAGCTTTAAAACAGCTGCTGTTGCTGAAAATAGGCTCTTAATAAGAAAAGCCTAGTGCTTGTGAATACAGTCGATATGCCTCTCTAGAGAGAACTCTTTCACTTAGCACACACAGAGTTAAAGTATAGGTGGAAGAGGAGGTGAGAAATTCCACTGATCTCCCTGCAACAAAGTTTTCATAAGCAGCATTTCTAAAACTGTTAGCACTTCGCCACAGCATCTCTCAACCATTTCTGGTACACCTTCAGAGCTTGAATTCACAGCCCAATCTTCTGCCAATCTGAAGCTACAGCCAGATAGACCTGACTCCATCTGAGCCTAAAGCTAGTTTGCTTCCAGTCCAACCACCTTGAGCAGCCAAACCTGCACTGTTTATTCACTTGAGAAGGAAGTTTATTCACCCAAGCAAGGAGCTGTGAGATTTAGGCTACTGATATACTTAAAGTCAGGCATATGCTTATCTCCTGCTGAACCAGAAGCTCAGGTCCAAGCCTGCGCACCCACCCTCCCCCTTCCAAATAATGGGTTAAAGTGTAATATGATACAGACTTATTAGCATTAAAAGTTCCTTTTTCCTCCTGTAAGGATCACAGGCCCCAATGACAATGATAAGGGGAGCTTGTCAGGAAAGGTTGTAAACAGGAGAGGAAATTTGAAAATATTGTCACTGACTGAAGCAAAGAAAATGTCTCTGCATCACTCCTCTTACACTCATTGCAAGGTCATACTTTCTTTGTCAAAATCTAAACAAATAAAGCATACTAATTTATCACCTATGTTTCTCATGCTCTTCTGTTATTTTTGAGGAAATGCAGTTGATGTTGGTTAGTAACAGTGACGTAGCTCAAACTATATTGGACTGTCTCTGTAACAAAGTACCAGATGTCTTTTGGAAGTTCTTTGCTAGGCCAAGAGAAGTATAACCAACTAGAATAGAAAGCTCTTCTCTCAATTTCACTGACAGTGTAAGAGGTGACATTAAAACCCGACGGTTACTTTCAGAGCAATATTTTGAGCACTTTAGCCTACAAGTGCTGTAAGTGCTTCTTTGTCAAATTCAGCTTTAAATTAAATTCATTTTAACGTTAACTAGAAAATGTGTAAACATAGTAGAAGTTTTTGCATATTAGCAGCAGTTACTGGTTGTTTTGAATGCCATGTGCAGGAAAAAAAGAAATAGGGAAAATATCTCAGCATATTTTTATTTGCTAAAGTCAAAAGTTTGTCATAAAAGGCAAAATCCAAACTGTTTTCTACGACCTTGTAAGTACACACATTTCCTGAGGAATTTGTGACCACCGAGGCTATGTGCAAGTGGCCAAAAATCCTGAGGAAATACCATCATAAGTAAACTTTTATATTTGATCTCAGCTTCAAAGAGTTACTGAAAAAGCTATTTCAGTAGCATAATATTAGAAAAAGAAAAGTATATTTTGTTGGTTTCTACAGTGTATCACCAAAGCTTTTTGTAGAGCCCCAGACTGCAAAGTTCACTCATAGTGCATAAAGACAGACAAGTAATACTACAAGGACAGTCACCCATCCTATGCCCCAAAGTCCAGGATATGGGGTTCACACGGCTATTCCAGATAGAGGACAGCTAAGCCAAATACTCCTTGCTCTATCCAGTTCTTCTGAGCTCTGTTTTGCAACATCCCTGTTGTTCCTCTTCAGACAAACAAACGGTGCCACCTGCTAAGATCAGCATGCATGACTCTTTATCAGGGAAGCAGTTAATCTGGACCCTGGAAACATCCATTACCATAAGGTCCTAGGAGCACAAGTCATTATAATGCATAGCAATGCTTCCAAGGTAAACAAGGGGCTGGGAAGGAGAAGGGATTGGAAATTCGAACCAAATTGAGTGACTTTGAAAAAATAGAAGTGTTCAGAAATTACACAGAGGTGACGTCCACTGCTGAGGTAACAGCTGAATGCTTAAAAGACTATATAAACGCAGTGTGGACATTGTCTTCAACACAATTTATGCCACAGGTGAGTTAACAGGGACTGAACTTGATTTAGTAACTGAAGGCTGTGTCCTCCTACCATGGAGGCTGCCCCTAAAATACCACTGCTGCAATTTTGTTTGAACTGCATTTCACACAGTTCCACTGTCAGCAAACATCTGACCTTAAGGATCCCTCCCCTTCTGATACAGAGGGAGAAGGATCTCTCTGCCCCCAGGAAGACAGACGCTGGAAAAGGAGTCGGAAAGAGAAAAAGTAAGCAAAGGGACACTGCTGCAAGAGAAGAGGTATTCCACCCTCCAAAATAGTCCCACTATTCTGTGAGTGCCAAATAGCAGAGAGAGCCGAGTCCACAGACCTGTTGCTCCTCCCAGCTGAAGGCTGCAGGGGCAGCAGCAGATCACCTCCCACGTTTTAGCAGTGGGAACAATCAGAAAGCAATGCAAAGTATCTGTGACAGCTCAAAGGCAGAAAGAGTGATAAAGTTTGAAAGATGGGTGAAGAGGGGCAAAGAAGCTAGGATGATGAAATTGCCAAGGCAGGAGATTAAAGGAAGGAAAACCCCACAGAGAAAAAGGAGGAAATGAAAAATTGCTCAGGAGGTAATGAGAGCATGCGGCCTGGGTGAAAACAAGTGCTGTGCAAGAGGGAATGAGTTCACCTGAGGGATTCCTCAAATGACCGCAGGAATTAACGTTTCCATGATACTCACATACATAAGGTCCAGAGCAAGACAGCTCAACTCCAAATGTCAGACAAAAGATGATCGGTCAATCTCAACACTTTCCCTTAAAAAATGGACTTCCATGCATTGAAACACAGACAGTTTGGTTAGATGGAAAGATCTTATCAAAAGAGCACTTTTGCACACATCCCCAATATATCAAGGAAGGTGAGCCTTATGAGCCCTAAACTTGGATGTCACTCTTTGTGAAGGAGATTTGTAAAATGAATGGTTTTATTCACTGCTACTCTTCACCATTTTCTGGTTGTTGCTTTCTCAGGCTTGTGTTTCTAACACAAAGCATGATTAACTGACTTATTGCTTTTTGAGTGGATGTACTGCAACTGGAACACACTGAAGAGATTTGTTTGTAACAGATCAGAACAGGCTCAGAGAGCCACCTATGAAGCAGTGCTTTGTCATATACTGCTAAAGCTTTCCAATTTACCACCTTCTTCTGAGTTTTCCTCTCACATCCTTATCCCCTCATAATGATTTGAGGTGCTAAAAAAATGCTATCCCAGGTGCACCAATCCTTTCTTCAGTATTTTACCCAACAAATCTGGCAGTAAACTTTTTATTAACAATCCTAAATTGTGTGTTCTTGGAATTTGCAGTGAAAAGAACTAATGACAAAAATTACCAAGGAGTTAAAACACAGGCAATAGAGAGGGACATACCTGTGTCCTCCCAGTGAGAGTTTGCTCTCATGATGGAGTTTAAAGGCGACCGTGAAGAGTTATTCCTCAAAGGCAAAGACACACACACACCAAAAAAAAAAAAAAAAAAAAAAAAAAAAAAAAAAAAAAAAAAAAATTTTTTTTTGCTGCTATTTTAAAACACGTAAGTGTATGATCCAGGGCAACTTTTTAAAGTAATGTGATACAAGTCTCTTGGGCAGCACAGATTAAGTGATACTTAAAAGTATTTCATCTCAAATGAGCACTTTTCTCAAGGGAAAGAGTGAAAGATGTCAAAGACACAAACTGATTTTTGGTCTGCCATTCACATGGGGTAGCTGTTAGAAAGGCAACCCTTTTCTGTTTAAAATTGAGCATGGTTAATCTATGTTCTTGTATCCTCTGAAACTCCCAAACTTTGAGCTGTGTGCTGTCTCGCTTTTTTCATCCTGGTCACTTAATTTCTACAGTTTCTGGGTAATTTCTTTTGCTTTACCCAGTACTTTTAAACTCACCCTACATCCTATAATCAAAGTTTAGGATTAGGGAAAAAAAGCCCAATGCAAACACCAATTCCACCTTCCATACCAGATTCTTTCATAATGCTTTTTTAAGGACACACCATAAACAAACATAAAAACAATCTCCTTTCTGAATTACTGCTGGTTATAAAATAAATAAACCAGATGTGTGGGACAGGAAGACAGTACCTGCTTTTCAGTTTGTTTCCATCACGTTCAAAGAAGGCAGGGACTGTGACATTCCACCAGGCAGTGCACAGCCACGACTGACGTTCTCAACGTAAATGTGAGGCAACAATAACAGATGATAATTTGGGCATGTTGAATTAAGCAGTTTTCGCTACATTTTAATTCAAGTTATAATTCGTGATGTTAAAAAATTAGAATTCTGCTTGGTTTACCCGTGTATGAATAAGACTGCATTTTCTGCTAGAGATTACAGCGAGTTTTTCTCTCATCCGAACACACTGGCGTACCTGTGCCTACCTCCTCAATCCACCCCTTTATGAGTGAATTTAGGGAAAAAAACCAGCACTCACCCTGCACGGACTCACCAGGGAATTGTGATGGGAACCCTGCAACACCAGAACACGAGCACCGTTCTTTTACCCGAAACTCTTTATATGGCGGGACAGCGCGCAGTCGGAAAGGAGCCCCGAGGGGAGCTCCCAGCCAGCCCTGCCGGCGGGGAGCGGCGCCGGGAGTCCGGGTGCCCGCTCCCGCAGGAAGCGGGAAGGAGCGCGGCCTCTCCCCAGGCAGGCAGCGGCGGCAGCCGCGCCCGCTGAGGGAACAACTCCGGCGCCTCAAGGCGCTGCTGGGCCCGCCGCGCTCCCGGCGGCTCGACGGCGACCTTCGCCTCCCGCGGGGGTGGGGAGCGGCACCGCCGGGCCGGGGCAAGCCGAGCTGGGAACAGNCACCCGCGGGCAGGGCGGGGGGTAGCGCCCCGCCGGCGGCTTGTACCTGTCCCGGAGGAGGAGGAGCTGCAGCCGCGGAGCCACAGGGACAAAGTTAACTCTGGAAAGTTTGCCGCGGGTGGGAAGGGAAAGGCGGAGAGCAAAGGGGAAGGTCGCTCCCGCCCCGCCAGCCGCAGCCGGGGCTCCCCGAGGAAGAGGACGCAGCGGCGGGGCCGTTCGCGGGGGGCGCTCCGCTTCCACCGCCCTGGGCTGGGCGCCCCCGCAGTGGAGGCACTCGGAGGCCTACTGAGGTGACCGGCGAGCGGCAGCGGGGCACGGCCGCCCTCCCGGCCCGCCTCCCTGGGAGAAGCGGCCAGGGCCGGGGCCGGGCGTCCTGTGGAGCTCCTGCGGTGCTGCCGGCGGCCCCCGAGCGCCGCGCCGTGCGCCCGACGAGACGGAGGCTCCTTCGCCACCCCCTCCAGCGGGACCCCTGCGCCCTCCATGGCTCTGAGCAAAGGGCTGCGGCTGCTCTGGAAGCAGGAGCCGGGGCCGAGCGCCCTGCTGGAGTCGCGCAGCCGCCAGGACTGCCTGTTGCTGGAGGCCGGCACCGTGGCGGCGCTCAGTAAGTGCGTGCGGGAGCGGCCGTGGGTGTCCGTGGGAGCGCGGACCTGGCGTGTCCGTGGGTGCGCGCCTCTGCCTGCGAACGCGTGCTGGGGTGCGACGGCAGCAGGCGATGCCCAGGAGCATTGGGGCACTTTCCCCCGTGGCGTGGAGAGAGGAAGGGGAGCGTGCAGACTCACGTCCAGTGGGATGCTGGCCCCGGAGTAAGCCTCACCTCACTTACACCCCACCTCCAGCACGGTCCTGCAGGCTTGGCCACTTGCTGTCACAACTGGGTGACCCCCGGTACGTGCAGGATTGGCCAGTATCTCCTCCCGATCCGTGTCCCATCGCTGCTCTGGATATGTTTAGCCTCCTCACAAGCAGCCGGGGTAGAAGAAGTAGGAGAGGCCATCCGGCTGCCTCGTGGCTGTGGGGTCTTGGCACAGGGCACCTTTAGCGTGCAAGGCTTATCCTCTCCAGCCTTGACCGCAGAGCAGGGCCCAGGTAAAGGGATGGAGTCCGCTGCCTCTTGAGGAAGTTTCTATTCAGCTACATCAGGTGCTAACCATCAGTGAAGACAGCTGATTTGGGATGACTGACTTGAGCTTTGTCTCCCGGAAAAAAAACCCTGGCTTCTTGCTGTGGTGCCCCTGCAGTTTGAATGGTATTTGGTTACTTGAGTGTCTGGCTCTTAGTGGAGGAGTCTCCTAAACCTGCTCAGGGTTGTCTCACCTTGTGTTTTCGATACTTTTTACACATGAATTCATGCAATGCTGGTGTTGCTTGTGTTGAGGCAGACACAGAAAAATGGGGTGACTGGGAACGTAATGGGCAAAAAGAAATGCAGGTGAACACATGCTTGTGCTGTGTTCTTAAATTGTTTTCTGCTTAATACCCGTGCCTGCAATCATGCTGCTGTTCAGTGTGTTGTAGGAGTCCATGTACAAGCAGCTCATACTGTTGTAGTAAGATCTATGTGTACACTGTGATTTGTACAATGTCACCTCAGGATCTGGGTTCACTGAGCTGAATCTTCCACAATGTACAGTGGCAGGACATGCAGAGTAAAATGCTTGATTTTCAAATGTTGGGGACTTTAGGAATGATGAAAGTCAGAAGGGTCATCAAGGGGCAGCTGATTTTCATAAGAATGCTTCTGATAGTGGAAAAATTTTGACCAGTCATGGAGAAGATGTTATTGCCACACTGTGGGGATTTTTGTTTGGTTGGTTTTCTTTATTTTATTTTATTGGAGTTTTCTATTGAGCAATATTTTGGGGGTTCAGTTTCTTGCTAAATTCTCCAGTAATAATGGACATAAATGTATTACATTTTTCTAGGGACCTTTTTTGTGTCAGTTTTCAGTGAACTGGTAGTGAAAAGTCAGTTAATCCTGAGCAGCACTTTACTCACTTTCCCTGATTCTATATTGATATCAGTGGGTTTTGGTCTGTATTTTGTTATTCTGATAAAAATCTAAGGCAGCTCCACTTCCTAAAGCCAGTGTGCATGAATAAAATGGAAAGTCCAGTATTCACCTGGCCAGGCCTGAGCCACCTGTATGACCAGTGGTTGGAAAGATTTGAAATCTCACTAATTAAAGGAATCATCAACATAAAGTAGATTTTTCTCTCCCAGTGTTGTCATCCCCCATTTGAATTGCTATACCTAAAATGATTTAGTGGCTGGAAAGTTACCTAGCAGAAAAGGACCTGGTGGTGCTGCTCAGCATCCATCTGAACATGATCCAACAGTGTGCCCAGATGAACAAAGAGGCCAATGGCATCCTGATCTATCTCAAAATAGGATAGGTCTGTCTCAAAATAGGATGTCCAGAGAAGGACAATGAAGCCAGTTAAAGATCTGGACCACAAGTTTGATGAGGAGCAGGTGAGGGATCTGGGGTTGTTCAGCCTGGAGAAAAGGAGGCTCAGGGGAGACCTTATCACTCTCTACAACTCCCTGAAAGGAGGGTGTAGCCAGGTGGGGGTCAGCCTCTTCTCCCACATAACAAGTGACAGAACAAGAGGAAATGGCCTCAACTTGCACCAGGAGAGATTTAGATTGGATATTAGGAGAAATTTCTTCATGGAAAGGATGGTCAGGCATATGGAAACAGGCTGCCCATGGAAGTGGTGGAACCACTAGACCTGGAAGTGGTCCAAAACTATGTGGATGTGGAAGCTGGGAAACACGGTTTAAATGATGAACACAGTGGTACTAGTTTAAAGGTTGGTCTCAATGATCTTAGACATCTTTTCTAATCTTAATGATTCTATGATTTTGTGATTCTATGATTATAGAATTTATACAGTCTCTCTTAAAATGTGTTAGAGGAATTCTGAAGTAGTGATGTGTATAGGGTAAAAAGCCTGTTTGCCATGCCTTTTGGAAGTCCAGTGTCATGTCTTGAGATAACTGTAATCATGTCTGTGTTAGATTTCAGCTCACTCCACGGTAATAACTTTGTTGCTTTATTTCATTTGATTTCTCTATTCCTTCCTGTGTTGGTTCCTGTATTGTAGGAAAAGCTAGTTTGTCCAGTGGAGCCTGTTTAGATAATTTCTTCAGTTTGTGCAGCAGAGGACCAGAAAAGGAGGGAAAACCAGTAATAGGTATTGTGATGGTGAATTTAGAATAATTGTGAAGAGGAAGCTTCACAGCAGGGTGGTAACAGAAACAACATTAATTCTGTTTTGTTTGACTTGCCTGTAGGTTGTTACTAACCATAGAACATGACAGTGGGAGGTTAACATAAACTTTGTATATGTGTGGTTTCAGACATACTAGTCCTAGGATTGTGTTAGTTTTGGCCTCTCTGTCTAGTTTTCTCTTTCTAAAATAAAGTTCTTTAAAAATTGCATACCTGTGGTGAGGAGGAGTTATGCAACAGTGCCTTGTGCAAACCTCTACACTAAATAAGTTTGGTATACTTGGGGCACTTCAGTTGTATAACAGTTTATGTAGTTTTGCAATGGCACCCTCATGTAAACAGAACTGTAGAGAGGAATAATCATAGATGGACAGTGAAGGCCTGAGAACAAATTTTAGTCATTGTTCATTATTCTTTTTTCCATAATTACCAAGTATCTCTGCCCTTGAACAAGCATGTCATCTGCACTTTTGGAAAGTTTAATTGCTTCTATAATAATTTTGTACTAGAAGAAACTTAAATGTTGAATTTAACCTAGTTCACATGGCAGAAGGGAGTGAGAATTGTCCTAGAAGAAGTGGTGTTACAGAAAAAGACAATCTGAAAAACTACACACTTGTACAGACACAGTGTCAATACAGGCTATAAACCCCTGGCAAAGTCCTCATTTAAATAAACGCTTTCAAATATGTAAGCTAACAATTTGATGCTGTCTTGTGAATAGATGTCTTTATACTTTTTCCTCTCTCAATATATTATAAAGATTATGAGTTTTAGTTACAAATTGGTTATGTTTCAAAATTCCCTTACTACATCCAGAGATTTAATACCTGAAAAATATTTGCATCCTTGATATCAGTTGTGGAAAAGTATTGTAAAGATCTCTAATTGTCTGAGATGTCAGCAATTTATAAAATGGAAACACTTGTCCTGTAATGGAAACCTAAACTAAGAAACTTTTGGAAAAATCAAGAAATCAAAAATTGCTGCAGGAAACCTAGTTGCATATCCCTAAACCCCTCAACTTAATCTGTATAGTGATGTGATATCAACAAACAGTTTTCTGTTCTACCATAAGTTAAATAGTATTTTTGAGGATGGGAGTTTGTCTTCCTCCTCTTATGATGTCACTGTAGGGTGGAGGGTAAAAATCACTGTTTTGAATTGAACTACACATTTTGCCAGAGGCTTTTTTTTTCTTTCTTTCTTTTTTATTTTTTTTTCCTTTTTTTTTTTTTTTGTTTTTTTTTTTTTTTCCCTACTGGCAATCCTGAAGCTTCAGTCATCTCCAGAAGGGTGGGTGGCAGCCTGAAACAATTCTTCCAGGAATTCTCTGAACTAGAACACTAATATATTCTGTGGAAGAAACCTAGAGTCATGCAGATAGAGAAAAATTGTCATTGATTTAGAAGTTTTTGCTTAATACAACAGGGAGTATAGATACAGATGCTGTTCCTACTTGAAACACATTATCAGTTTCAGTGGTTTATAGATGAAGTGAAATGCACAAGGTAGTTCTGGACTGCTGTCAAGGCAGTTGCTAAACTAAACCAAGACTATAGTGCTGAAAATATGGTGATGTAACTTTACTATGGCAGGTAATTTCAGTGAAACGCTGTCAACAATAGTGCACTGCTATTGAATTTCAGCATAATAATATGTTTTCTCAAGGGCAGAGCCAAAGGGTGCAGAGATTTTTTGTTTTGTTTTGGTTTTTTTTTGCAAGCTCTTTGATTCTGCGGCTGCTTTTATAAAGGATGTTACATCACCTGTTATGTTAAATCCTAAATGACCATGGTGTCTGGAAAGTCCAGAAGTTCAAAGCTGATACATTGTGTGTTTTTGCAAATATGTCTGAGGTTTTTCCAGACTTTTACCCACAGATCTGGGAAGTTAGCCTTTACTAGAGAGAATTTACATAGACTTAAGGAGTGTGTACACCCTGTGGAGGAGCTCTGTGCCTCCTCTGCCACTTCAGTTGCAGACGTGTGTGTAGATCCCTGATGCAGCTGAGTGAAATCAGGGTAAAGTCTTGCAAAACCAGGAAGTAGCAATCATTTCCCTGTGCATCTTTTTTTTCTTTTGTACAGAAAGCAGTTTCTGTGCTGTATGTACACTCAGTGTTTACAGTTACCTTTGGTTTTGTATTTATGTGAACAACTATGCTGCTGAGTGGGGTATGGAAACCAAACAGCAATATTTGTGCACTGCATACTGTGAATGTATTTTTAAGTACTACACTCTCTCCAAAACAGTGAGCCCTTCACCATGGCTCATTTCTACTCTTACGCCAGAATATTCATATAGCTAGCACAAACTTTATAAAAGTTTTCTGTGTTTCAGTGGTGTTCAAACTTTTCCATTTGTGGAAGCAGTCTACAGAGCAGAAGTCCTGTCTTCCTTGGTTATGCTAACAGTGGGCACTTGCAAGCAATGCTTTCTCAGGCTGAACGTCACTGCTTTAGATTATAGCAAAAAGTGTGTGTTGCAATTCTTTCACTAATGTCAAAATGCAAACTGGGTACAGAGAGGAAGGAAGATGTGTTTGTGTAAATGTACAGTGTTGATTACAAGACTTGTTTTCTATGCTAGGAGACCAGTAGTGGTTGTGAGGGATGAATTCTTTGTGGTGGTTATGTCTGTAGTGACTGCTGCAAGTTTCTATGTAAACATGAGTCATACATGGCAGAAACCACATAATGGCCAAGCTTCAGAGAAATCACTTAGGGACTTTCCTTTTATTTTCTTGACTGCCTGAAGCAGCATGGAGCTGGCCAGTAGAAACCTGATGGTTTCATTAATCCATTATTCTTTGATTGTGAATGAATATATTAATATATGCACATGCAAGTATGAAAACTTAATCTCTCACTAGGACCAGATTGTTCTCAATCTAATACAGAAAACCAGGGAACTGATCTTTCCAAAATGCCAATTTTCTGTTTTGTTTGTTGTGTTTTCAATCAGAAACATATCTGACTAGAAAATTGGTAAATATGCTGCTTGATGTTTTGAATATTTGGATTCTCTTAACTGTAACTCTGACCACAGATGTCTTCCCAACTCCGTACTGCTTGGCCTATATGGTGTTTCTGAACACCATCTGACTTTCATAATGCCTGTGTAGCTTGGATTGAATATGAACAGGAAGATTCTAGTGGTGAAAGATACTGAAAATACAACAAAGTACTTTAAATGTGCCTGTAAATGACTGACAACACAATTTGGAGGCAAGTTAATTGTCTAAACTCATATAATACCAGACATTGGACTTATTTCTAGGTAAGATGCTTATGGTAGTGTATATGTGGGAGTTTTGGTATGAAATTTCTGTTTGATTATAGTTTCCCCCTGTTTTTGGGGAAAGTTCACACCTCTTTCCCTCAAATACTAAATGACACAAATAAAGTCACCCCATGACACCAAATCCATGTTTCTTAAAGTACTTAGAAATATGCTTGGGATTGCATTCATATAGCAGTACCTACAGCCAGCAGGTGACTGTTTCCAGAATCAGGCTGAAAAATCACAAGGGAGAAACAGAATCCATAACCTAGTCTCAGACTCCTTTTTTCTTTTTTCTTCCCAAGAATTTTTCTTTCATTTATAAGTTGCAAATATTACTGTATCTGTCCTTAATATTGGACTTGGAATTATAGTATCTTTCTCTACCCTCTTACACCAGTCACTCACCTTTCTGGGCTCCATATGCTTGAGAGTTGTGCTGATTCTTCCTGAATTGAACCCCTGGAGGGGTTGAATGAAGGAAACTGCATATGTTTGGCCAGTTCCTGCTAGCTGGTAAATTGAAATAGCAGCTTTTACAAGCAGGAAGTCACACTTGATTAAGCCACATGGTATAATGTAGTTGTACATCTTTTCATGGTGTGGGGTTTTTTGGCTCTGAAATATTTTATGCATGGAGAAGGTCACTTTAATTTATTTTATTGTAGCTAGTTTCACTGAATTATTGCATGCCCCTTGTTTTGCAAGGGATAAGGTGTTTCGTAGAAATTTTTCCCTTTAACTCTCTTCATCCAGCAATGTAGCACGTAAGTTTTGTTCTCTGTGTACCCACATTCTTTCTGATTCTGACTCGTGTCCTAGCACTCTTTGAATGCTCTAGGAGATGTTTCAGGTTTTGATGACAGTTACTTGAGATTTCAGTAAGATTTTGACATTTATAAATACTACTTTTTAATAAGAAGATATGAACCTGGCTCAAGCCCTCTGCAATAATGTCCTTTGTGCTAAGCCAAGGAGTGTAACAGGACAGGAGACTTCAAAGTCCATCGGTATCTTTAGCAAAGGGAATTTGCACACACCACTCCCCTCGATGGGGTCCATAGGCACTAAAACATTCTGGCCTCTCTGTTTGCATGGCCCACCGACATAGCTGTGTCTGTTTGGCATGTTCCTTTCCTGCTCCTTCCTGCTCTTTCCTTCCAGGCAGCCCTGCTGGTGCTGCTGCCCTGACTGATGCTGCTGTGCAGGTGTAGGTTCAGACAAGTGGCCTGCCCAGAATGGCGACTGTCAAAACACAGATATTTGGCTGCGTGTTTGGAGAAGTCCTGTGCGGTGAGCCGACGTGTGTGTGGTGCCACTGGCTTGACCTGGGAAACTCCAGTGGGTTCCATACATGCCAGGGGCAGGTACTTCTTGCCAAATGAGCTGTGTGTTGCCTAATTCCACGCTGAAATAAATTCCTTTATTTTGGATTGTGGTCTTGCCAGACACTTAACAGCCAACTTTCCAACTTGTAATTTTGAAGAGTATCGCCATGCTTTCAGAGTGACTTTTGAAATGCTTTCAGGTTGTGCCTGGCCTGCTGCCTTAGGAGCTCCTGCATCCATCTCAGATCTGAATCTCTTCGGATTTCTCTTGTTTTAGATTTCTTCCTAAAGCTGGAGCATTTGGAGCAAGAATTTTGGTTTGGGGGTTTTTTTTATTATAAAGTAGCACAATTATTTTAATGTAAGGTTTTAAAGGAGGGAGCAGATTTAAGAAAAAATTGTCAGTATGATGTTGCTGCTCTTTTCTACTTAGTAAAGATGCTATGGAAAGTGAAACACCACCTTTTTTAACCTGTTCTTTTTTAATACATAAGAAAGTCTTGACAGGGAGGTTTTTATTCGAAGACTGCAACATTTTTATAATCTATCTAAACTGATTTTGTGAAATTGATTTTGTAAGTGTCTGAGAATCGAGCTTGCAGAGTCTCTGCTCTTAAAGATGTGCAATTACTGAGCATTTGAATTGTTATCATCCAGAGATTTATGTTACCCAATGAAAATCACTTTATCCTCTGTCTGCTACTTATGTTTTGCTTCAGTGGTGTGTGTGGTATCAACGTTTTGCTAGTTTCTCCTCATTTACTCAGTGTTGTAAGTAGAGTACATAAGTTGTGAAAGTATTTTAGTAAAAACAAAATGAAGAAAAAATTAACAGGTCTTCTTTATTTGTCACAAGTGCAAAAATTGAGACAAACATGTCTTAATTACTCTTGGGAGTTGCCTCTATTAAGGAATTTTGCAAGAGGAATTGTCCTTTGTTTCACTTCAAAGTATCAGCAATATATGGGATATTTATTTGTTTTCTATGCTTCTCACTGAGTTCCTTGCCTCTTGAGATTTATAAAGAGAACTCTCTTTCTTTTCTCTTCTATCGTCCACTGCAAGCAGTTCAATTTGTCCTTTTTATGCCCAGAGGTTTCAGGGTTTTTTTTTAACTGCTGAAGTTAATTAGCAGCATAAGATTGCATATTATTAGCAAATCTCTGAAAGTACTATGTTGCTGTTTATCTGTAGTTCAAGAAGTAAAAGGGCATTTGAAAGTTACAGTCTGTTTTCCTCATTTGGGAGATTAACCTTGCTCCTCATTGGGAAATATATACAAAATGAAGACTTACTCATTCAGAAAGTATGCTGGTTTTATGTTAAAGTAGCCAGTGACAAGTTTGATCTGTGGTCTGGCTTAATATCTAAATGTTCAGTATGTGCCCATTGAAGTTGCTTGTTGCAGAAATGCACGAATATAACACGAGCATCTGACCCTTCATTTATTTAATTAACTAATTATTACTTCACTAAAATATGTTTAATTCCTCTTGAAATCAACATCTGGTGTTGTGTCTACATCAAATCATGTTATCCTGCATAAAAAAATTCCAGTTCTGTCTGAAATTAGACTGAGAGTCTGGAAGTATAAATTCTCTCCTTTTGTACATCAAGAAAAGATATTCTACTTTAGCTTATGTCAAGACTGATTGTTTTGTTCTTACTTTAGAACTATGTAAATTTCACATGTGCCTATGTATTTATTTACTTACCCTGAATCTGGTATGGTTTCTGTACCATAGAATAAGGATGTTACTAACAATGAGAATGTTTGAAAATGTAGTGGAGGCTCTTCTTTCTTCTAGAGTGGTGTGTGGAGATGCTATGCATTTCTGATCCATTAAGTTTTAATCTCTGTGGTTTTACAGCATTTTAACCCTACCTTTGAACTGTAGCCTTGCTGACTGAGAAAAATCAACCATAGGTAGCATTGGTTCCTATGCAATAGGAAGAAAAGCCATCTGAAAATTTTGTAAAGACTGGATAATTAAGTCTCCTGCCTTTCTCTTTGTTTCTTAGCTCCAGAAGAAAAGGATGCAATTAAAGGACAGTATGAAAAACTCATGGATGCTTATGGCTGTTTAGGAGAGCTTCAGCTTAAATGTGGTAAGTGACCATCTATATGACTGAGGTTATAAAATGCCCAGACAATACTAAATGACAATAAGTGGCTAAAGTTGTCTAATTCCTTAAATTTTGAAAGCTAGTTGCACTTTGTCATGTTCTGTCTGGAAAAGATCTGTTTCTTTCTCTATTTTGGGCCAAAACTGTATCACTGCATGATGGATGGATTTTTTTCTTAATTTGTTTTGTCTAACATTCTTAGCTGCCTGAAGATAATTGCCATTCTTCTTTCCCTACCACATTTGTCCAAGGCAAGCTACGGTTTCTTAATTTTTCTCTTCTTTAAGGATCAGGTTTAGACTGATTATCATGGTCACCTGAGAGAACAGTACTACAAATTGCCAGTTCTTGCTGTATTGCGTAATTGGTTTTAATCATTCTTATGGATAAAGATTTGCAGAAGAAGGCCTCTGGCTTCAATTAGTGTAGTAAGGAATGTTTATTGTCATTGATGTAAATTTTTGTACAGTTTGGGAATCTTGATTTAGCAAAGGACTTGTTATTACACTGCCTGCAGGAATGTCAATGGAAATAACATGTTTTAAGAAGAGAACTGCAGTGATTGATTTGAAGATAATAGGGCCTTACACTGTACTTAAAAATCACTGATGATTTAGATGCATAAATAAAAAAGCACTCTGTGTGTTGTTCCCAAGTTGTTACAGTGAGCCCTAATTTTCACTTGAAGAAATGACAAGACTTTTCCATATAACCTGATGTTTGGTCAAGGAGTGGTGGTGTGAGCACTGGTGTATTTAGGCCAGTAGATATAATTGTGTCTTTTTATACCCTGGTTACCATTTTGCAGCCTGAGAAATACGACTTGAAATTGACCTGAAGAGGGAACTGCAATCTGAAGGATTTTTGTGTCGTAATTTAAAACTGTAGGTCCATCCAATCTTTTTAAATGAATGTGGACTTTTTGTTTGTTTTGTTTCTTGTGGAGTTAATTAGACATTTCTCTGGAGATTTATATCAATTGGCTAATGTAATTTAAAATGGAGAACTTGTGATTAGTTTTTCTTGGCACTTGGGTCTGTTTTTCTTCATAGAAATCTAATTAATCCTGTTGTAGTAATAAGGGAATGTAGCTATTGAATTCAAGCTCTTCAAGCTACAGATAAGGATAGTTTTTGTATGTGGTGGGCACCAAATATATCCAATTTTCTTCTTCATGTTAAAAAGGTGAATGATTTCAAATGGAGTGTGAAATATTCTCAGCCTTACTTTTTCTCATGTCCTTATTTCTTCTTGAACAACATATGCTTAACTTCAGTGTTCTGAAAGTGTGAGGTTTTTCCTTTCTGCACTTTGTCACTGTACCTCTGCCTTGTTCTAGCATTAGATTAAAAGTTCTGGTACGGCACTTACTTTGGAAGGGATTGTTAAAATTCAGTGAAAAGTCAGAGGGTCATGCTGTAATGGTAAGTAAAGGTAAGCAAACATTTTCTGCTTCTGAACATGTTTAAAAAAGCAAAGATGCATGTCTTCTATCTCACTATTATCTCACACTCTGGTTTAGATCTTCCAACTCATCCATGTGAGTTCCATCCCTTCAGTTGTTGCTTACATAAAAGGTTAACACTTCAAAGGAGTTGTACTGGGTTTGTGCAGCTGGGTTTTGGTAGCGGGGGGGGCTACATGTGAGACTTCTGGAAAGCTGCTGGAAGCTTCCCCTGTGTCCAGTAGAGCCAATGCCAGCTGGCTCCAATACAGATGTGCTGCTGGCCAAGACTGAACCCATCAGCAGCAGTGGTATCGCCTCTGGGATTACAGACTTAAGAAGAGGGGAAAAAACTGCCCAGCTGAAGCTGGAGAAGAGCAGAGTTAGAATATGTGAGAGAAACAGCCCTGCAGACACCAAGGTCAGTGCAGAAGGAGAGGCAGGAGGTGTTCCAGGCACCAGAGCAGAGATTCCCCTGCAGCCCCTGGTGCAGACCATGGGGAAGCAGCTGGGCCCCTGCAGCCCATGGAGGAGCACACGCTGAAGCAGGTGAGTGCTTGAAGGTGGCTGTGACCACTTGGGAAGCAGAGCTGTGGACCCGTGGAGAGGAGCCCACACTGGAGCAGGTGTGCTGGCCGGTTTTGTGACCCTGCAGGGGACCCACCCTGGAACAGTTTGTTCCAGAAGACCTGTAGCCTGTGTGAGAGACCCAGGCTGGAGCAGTTAATGAACTGCAGCCCATGGGAAGGAGTCATGCTGGAGAAGTTTGTGGAGGACTGTCTTGCATGGGAGAGTCTCCATGCTGGAGCAGGACAAGAGTGTGAGGAGTGCTCCCCATGAGGAGTAAGGAGCAGCAGAGACTGTATGGTGAACTGGTTGCAGCCTCCATTTCCCATCACCCTGCACCATTGGGGAAGAGAAAATTGGTAGTAAAGTTAAGCCTGGGAAAAAGGGAGGGCTGGGGGAAGGTGTTATTAAGACTTCGTTTATTTCTCTTACTCTGTTTTGATTAGTGATAAATAAAACAAATTTCCTCAAGTTAAGTCTGTTTTGCCCATAACTGCTAAATGATCTCCCCCTGCCCTTATCTCGACCCATAAGCCTTTCATTATATTTTTTCTCCCCTGCCAAGCTGAGGCAGGGAGTGACAGAGCAGCTTTGGTGGGCACCTGACATCCAGCCAGAAGGAGTCAAACGACCACAGGAATGCAATGTAACTTTTTCCTATTTTGTGTAATGTATTTTAGCAGCTGCAAATAAAGGTATAATTGGCTAGCTCTTCACTCAGCTTGGGTGATCACATGGACTTTGTTCATGAGTATCGGCATTTTTTCTTTCTACTGGAAACATGCAGACCATAAGTATTAAATTAACTGAGAATATTTGTTAAAGTACATTCCACTGGGATATTAAGAGTTTATTTGTAGAGCAGAAGGGCAAACTTTTTGCCAAGACATGAAAGATGTCTCTGAACTATTTAATTAGTCTGTAAATATCGCTACTTAGAAATCCAAATAAATCAGACTGTATGCCTGCCAAAGTAGATCGTGCTTTTCACAAGAAAGTAGATGAAATATGTGAAACTGACTCACAAAGTTAATGTTTCCCACCAGTAATAACATTCACTTCTATGTACTTATGTCTGTTAACATGATTCACTAAGTTCTTCTGCTTTCTCTTGTGAGATGGATGGCAGCCGAATGAATTGTACAGTGTCTCTGAGCTGTACCTCAGCCAAGATTTTGCTGCCAAAGAAGATCTAGCAGTGACAAATACATCTTAAGGGAAGTGTTAAAAGAGTTGGCTTTACAGTGTTTTGTTCAGACACTGTGATGTCAGGAAGAGATGCATACATAAGGGGATATTTAAACACCATCACCAGATAGGTTGTTTGGTTTAATACAGCTGCTGTATTTGGAGAGGCATTCTGAATTCATTTGATTGTGTATATACTCTCACTCTTGACCGTATACAGTATGTAGTTGAAAGGAAGAAATTTCAAAGGCAAAAAGGACAACTAAGTACCTGTCTTGTATTCTTTTTGCACATTTCCTGAAAATATAACTGTATTTAGAAGAAGGAGAAGGAGGAGTATCTTTGAGACTAAAATGGTAGTTTGGAAAGTCTTGGCTCTTTTCATAATTCTGCTGTAGATTTCCTGAGGAATTTTCAGCTAGGTGGTTAGAATGTTCTGCTCTGCTGGTTCTGTTGCTATTTTTGAAGATAGGTGAGAGGCAAAATTGGTTTTTAGTGGACTAGTAAATGTAGTGGAGTATGAGTGGAGTGGAGATGGAAAAGGCTGAGGGAACATCAGGCAATGGCATGACTGTGATGGAATGGAGAAAGAGCAAAAATCGGAGAAAATCCATTTTGAAAAAAAAAAGGCAGCCTTGAGTGAAATAGTTACAGCTAAGAAGGACAAAATAAGAATTGAATATTGACTCCTTTTCATTGTAACTCAAAATAGGCAACATTGAAGTCATCCCCTAAGCTGCAGGGGAAACAATTGCCTTGAGTCATGTAGACAGGTTAAATACAGAAACTGCAGCTTATTATTGTACAGTGTGACATACCAGAATTGCATTTCCTGTTCAACTTGGATAAAGGCAGTTGGTTTCACAAGAGCTTTTGAAAAAATGGATGGAAATTATTATTGTCTTGTTTCTGTGCTAAATATTCTTCATCCTCTGCCCCTCTTGTACAATTTAATAAAAGGGCATTCAGCACATACTGCTGTGAGCAAAGCATTTCTTACATTTCTTCAGAAGTGTTATTTACAGATGGTTGTAGTGATTGATAGCTGAAATGGGGCAAAATAATGATCTTGGTCACAATGCATGAACATATGTACCCATTTATCTGAGTTCAAAGTTTGGTCCATAAGCTTTGGAAGAATTTTTTTTCTTTACTACTGTATCTGGGTCTTGCTTTTTCTTAGAGGTGTTGCTGTAAGAAAGCATGACCAGTAAGGAACACTTCACTTCTTGCTCTTAAATGATTTCAGAGATTTTTTAAAAACATTCCAGATTGCATCCCAAGGACAGGAAGGACATTTCTACAATTGTGACCTTCAATTGCATGTGAAATGTGATTTGCAAATGAAAGTGATTCCTAAATCACTTTCATCTATGTGTACAGTTTAGAAAGGCTAATATGAATCAGGATTGTACATCAAACTGCTTTTGTAAGTTAAAGGAGGAAAAAAATATTTTTTTTTTCCAGGGTGGGGTATAATAAATAGCCTACAGCTGATGTGGTTGGTACCAAGTGAAATCGACCTAAAGAGGCAACTGCAATCTGAAGGATTATTGTGTCATAATTTAAAACTGTAGGCCCATCTAGATGTTGCTGATAAAGAAGGGAAGACAGGGAAGGCTTTCTCTGTGTGTAGCTGTACAGCTTAGTGGTTGGTGAGTAATTTCTTACACCTTAATGGAGACATGACTAAAAGATGAATAGTGGAGTAGTGTTTTGGCAGCATTAATTCTGCTGTGTGGGGTTCTAAAAGGGTGAAAGGCTGACAGGAGCATTACCTCTGTTCAGAACCCCATGGCTACATCTGTGCTGTGAGTAAATATGAGCAGGACACAGGCCTTGAGCACTGTCAGTAGGATACTGTGATTAGCTTGTTCCCTGTGCCAAGAGACCGTTGCACATCAGGCAAGGATCTTCCTCCTGCAGACAGTGCAGTGAGAGCCCAGAGCTGGTTCCCAGGAGCACTGTCCAAATACCACCTGGAATGAAAGTGCTATCACAGAGTGGGGCTTCGGACTTTTTTCCCAAAGTACAGAGTCAGAGAGATTTGTGTTGAGTTGGGGCTGTGATTTTGTAGGTTTTCTGCATTCTGATGCTTTGCAGCATATCCTGAGTGATTTAAGCAAATAAGAGAGGTTAGAGCTGGTCTGAAGACCACCTCAGCTCACAGAGCAGCCTGGGAGGACAAAGTGGCAAAGCAGGATGGCTTTATCATACCTTAAATCTCTCTTTTTATCCTTTTTCTCCAGTTTTCTGGGCTGTAAGTGTGAGCTCCTTTGCCAGTCCGCCTCTGTTCAAAGGTATCATGAAAAGTGCATGGTGGCTGCTCTATAATTTTGAGTACTGTAAGGAGACTTGTTCTGTGTATATAGAACTGTAGAATGGCTTGAGTCAGAGGGGACCTTTTTAGACCATCTACTTCCACTGCCCCTGTCATGGGCAGGAACACCTTCCTCTAGACCAGATTGCTCGAAGCCCCTTCCAACCTGACCTTGAATACTTCCTAGGGATGAGGCATCCACAGCTTCTCTGGACACTGTTTTATCACCTCATTGTGAAAGATATCTTCCTTGTATCCAATTGAAACCTGTCCTCTTTTGGTTTAAAACTGCTGCCCTTTGTCCTATCACTACAAGCCCTTGTGAAAAGTCTCTCTCCATCTTTTGTTATAGGTCCCCCCTTTAAATATTGACAGGCTGTAATAAGGTTTTCCCTGAGCCTTCTTTTCTCTGGGCTGAACAGCCCTAACTCTTTCATGTGGAGTTATTGCCCAGTGGCAGAAAAGCATCACAGCTTCAGAAAACCAATCTCCATATACTTCAGGGACAATGCAATACCTTTTTAGGAGTGATTACTTTTTATGAGCTTATTAACTAGTGACTTGGAGGAATAGAGATGCTGGACCTTTGAATAGGTAGATGAGTATCCCATTTAGGGGTGAGTGGTTGAGTGGAGGACGTAGTAACAAGAGTTTGTAGTCCCTGGTGAGCAAGTTTCTAGGTAAGGCCTAAACTATAGTTTTGGTTGGCTTTTCTGTTATGCTTTGTTTCTACTCAACACCTTCTTAAAGTAGAGGATTACTCTGTTTAGATCCAGTGATTTTCCACTTGTTACAAGCTCCTAGAAGAGCAGAACCACAGGTAACAAGCCCTCTATTATTAAGTTTCTGTTCTCTTTGGCTATTTTAATGTTGACTTTCTCATTTGACCTCTTCTGAACCCTCTAGGAAAGCTTAAGGTCACTGAAGGCAATGAAAGTGCTTGTACTCTTTGTCTCAGCATCACACCCAGGCAGCTCTCCAAGTCCTTCACTACTGTATTTTTGTGACTAACAGAGCTGACTGATATTAAGGCATATTACTAGTGTTTCTATATATTGCTTCCAAATTCTCGTGAGTGAGATTATCAGTTTTGCATGGTTTCAGCTGGGTCACAGAAGCTTTTAGCTATCCTGACAGACAGCTAACTCCTCCTAACCCTTTCTGGAGGCTGCAAGGCAGTATTTGGTCAGTTATGAGCTCACGTGGTGATAACTGATGTGTCTCCTACTCTTTATTCTTTATGGTTATGTAAAGTCATGTGCAAAGGAGGAATAAAGTATCAGTATTTCTAGCCCTCTGCTGTGATATCATAAGCACAGAAGACATACTTCTTAGAAGCACTCAAGAAGGAGAACACAGCACAGCCTTGTTACAGAAAGAAATGTGATGAACAGAGGTTTTTAGTAAATACCACCTACACTGGCCTTTATACAAAACTGGAGTCAGCAGAATAGAATGAATAAGATCCAGTCTCCCACCTTGTCCTGCCATTCCAGTCCCAAGTGCCTATGTAAATATTCTGGCCCTGCTGAAAACCACCCCTAACTGTAGTTTCTGTAGCCAGCCGGTTATCTGAAAGCAAGGACTCCCCTGGTGGCATTTCAGAAAAGAATAGTTGTTACGTGAGAGGTGGTATGCGTTTTCAGACAGTGGGTCACCCCGGAGGGTTGAAAAGTGATCCTAAGAAGTGTTCCCTTTTGCTGTCTGGAGCCATACTGTCCCAGATTGTCACTGTGCCCTTAGCTAATTACCTTGCTCTTAGCAGGTCAGCTGTTGGTTCTGCTGTGCTAAATTAATAAATCTTGGCTCATTTCCACCTTTTATTACTAACTGGAGTGGCTAGGATGACATTGTCTCCATTACAGGCCAATTTAAGTGAATCAAACAATTTCTTTGTAGCAAAACCAGCATTTCCAGAAAAATTGTTCTACTGTTTCTTAAATATAATTTCAGAGAGAATGAGCAGAGGTTGGAATGGTTCTGTGTACAAAAGATCTGATTACAGTGGTGTTCTCAAGCTCCAAATTTATCTTTCAGTTTTGGGGCCCCGAAGTTCAGCTGCTTCATGATTTCATAGTTTATGGCAGCTGTAATTGTTTCAGTGATAACTGAGGTTGTCGTTGAATCATGTACACGCTTTAGTGATATAAAAAGCAAAAGCTCAAGAATACTGAAATTCTACTAATGTCTGAACGCACCCAGCTTCAGTTGAAGCCAGTAAAGAATCTGAATGCTGTATGTTCTCTAGGGTGGTGAAATTGATTTTTTGAGTAGTGTCCCAACAGTAACCACATTGCTCTTCATAAAGTCAGTGGGGAAAGCACACTCCAGTGCGATAAAGAATGTTGATGGATAAGTGTTGTGGAATAATGTGCAATTGCAGCCACTTATCTGCAGTTAAGAGGAATTCAGAAATGTAAAGAACGTGGCCTTGGTGCCCGTTTGTTCCTGTTCTCCTGTGAAGCAAAGACGCTGGCCTCTGCTGGAGCCCTGTCGGCATTGCATGTGACCGGACTGATGAGAAGCTGTGTCCACCTGGAAATAACCCTTTTGTAACTATCTGTCACTTTCTAGGTAACACTCGGCTGCACTTTCTGGTCCTGGTGACGGGCTGTACATCAGTGGGAAAAATCCTGGACGCTGAAGTTTACAAAATTACTGCAACAGATTTCTGTCCTCTCCAGGAAGAAACCAAGGAAGATGAGCGTGTTACTGCCTTGAAGAAAATACTGAACTCTGGGATGTTTTATTTCTCCTGGCCTAATGCAGGCTCAGACTTTGACCTAACTGTGCGGGCTCAGAAGCAGGGTGATAACAACTATGAATCTGGTAACTCGTTCTTCTGGTCAGTACTGCATGTTATCCCTGAGTCTTCTGTTGTGTCCTCTTGTATCTTATTGGTCAGACATTCACAGAGGGAAATGAACATGTGCATTTCAAGTGCATCTCCTTTCATTTAATTGATATGTCCTTTGACAGGGCAGGTGGCCTTGATGAATTCATGTTAACTGGTGTTTAATTAAAATTAATCTGATAGTGAAATGGAATTATAAAATGACATTTTATCCTTCAAAGGGAGAAATACAGGATATATATATTGCTCATACTACAGAAATGTCTCTATATATCATGAATACTTTGCCCTGCAGTCCTTTTTAGTAATTATCTTAAAAGTTATATAATAGAAACCTGCGCTTGAACTGTTCATAAATCCCATCAATTGCACTGAAGTATCTATTATTTTTAAACAGTATGTGTTAAAAGTCTGTAGTTATTGTTTCAGTAATGTGCCCTAGTTTTTATGTTGAAAACATCAATATTAATATGTTTACAGCTCAGTGCAAACATAAGTTGCATGAAAGAAAATTCCCATGATACACTGTTCTGTGCTTTTTACTTTCCTGTGCTTATAAAGCAAAGAAAAATTATCTTGTATTGTGGTAAGTATTTGTTGAGGGGAAAGGAGAAAACACAATGCTAGGTTGATGTGATTCAGTTTGTTTGCTTTGCAAGTTTTGGCACAATGCTTGAATTTCTATACCCTTCCCCCACCTTCCACCCCCTTCTTTTTAAACAAAAAGATAGTCACACAGCAGGCATAGCTGTTCTGGAAATAAATGAGGGTTTGATGTAGGTGGAAAATAACTGGCAGGGTTAAATGTGGCTGTACTGCTAGAATGTGCAGTGAGGCTTGTGGCCCAAAGTAAGTGAACATTAAATAAGCAAAAAAGTTCATAATGGGTGATAAATTAACTTGAGAGAGCAATTCACTTAGGCTAAATAATCTTTCCAGCTATTATGTGATTTTGACTGGTAAGATCTAGTGGTTTGCGTTTAAAAATGAAGAGATAATAAATGAAGACATAATAAATATTTGCTTTCAACTGTGCTAATGATGCATCCCTCTCCAAAAGCTCACCAAGCACTGTCAAGTCAGACACATGGCAGAAATGAGTTGTACTCCAATGATGAGACAACTAAGATGGCAATATCCCATAATAAAGAAACAACATTTAAAGCGACTCTTTTTCCCTCTACTGTCTTTTGAAACCTTTCCTCTTGGAAGACAAGTATATTTGAACTTTCCTTCTTTGCTGCTTCTGGCTAATCTACAAGGAAATTCTAAAGAGTTTCCATTCTCCAATAGGTCGTACAACAGGGAGAAATAGTGACTGCATCATATTTAGGGCAAAAAAATGTTCCAAAGAAAATTTATCTTGAGGTAATTAGGTGATATGGGAAGCTTCAGACCAAACAATAGGTGCTTAAGGAAAGTAAACAATGAGATAGTTACACAATGAAAAGTGTAAGATGACCTTAGTTATAGGCAACACAAACTGCCTGTTTAATGAACTGCAACAACAAAAAAATATTCTGGAATTTGCCTGAGTGAGGACTTCCTTTGAGAGTAGAACTGGGAGAAAGAGGTGGAAGAGATAGATTGGTTTAGAGCTGCTTTCCCGTTACATATTTAGATTAAAAATGTAATAATACCTTGCAACTTTTTCAGGTAAATGCTGTACTTTAGAAGAACAATTCTTCAGGGGTTTCACTCTCTTTTTTTTCAATCTGCTGTTGAGCAAGGCATGGTCATAAAAGATGTTTTCCTGGCCCTCGTATGTGACTAAAGGCACATTTTGAAACATTAAATAAAGAAAAACATCAGAAGACACTAGCAGGTGTCTTGAGTTGTTGATCTTGAAGGATAGAACAGATGTTCCTCTTCATTGTCATAGTACATTTTGCATATCTCCAGTGACTTACAGGTCCAGTTTCTGCTTGGAAATTTTTTTTTCTGAAAATCCTGGTGGATTTTGAACCAGTTCTTTATCCTGTTGTGAATGCTAAAGTCCAGGCAGTACTGTTCCAAAAAAAGTAATTAGCTTGACAACACTGTAATTTATGAAAAAGATCACTAAAAATAAATTTCTGGAGCTGAAAGAGGTGACATTTGCATCTGAATTTATAAGACAGGTACAAGATATAAAGACAGCACCTTGATGGTAGCTGTGTGGTTAAAATTTGCCATGTTCAGTTCACTGTAGTACTTCATAAGGGTTTCTTCCTGATGTTTCCTGGGTTTGGATAGAGATAAGGTACAGCAGAAAAGGGGTCATAAAACATTAATGGATTAAATTAGTGATTGTTGTCAGGTGGCACCCATGCCTGTCTGTTTGTTTTATTCAGTAACATGTCTCTGTGTTGCTGAACCTTTCAGGAACCAGCTATTGCATGTGCCCTTCAAACACTACCAGGTGAACTGCTCTGACTGGCTGCTGAAAGTGGTCTGTGGAGTCGTGGACATCCGCACTGTTTACGCTTCCCACAAGAAGGCAAAAGCCTGCCTCATCTCTCGCATCAGCTGCGAGCGAGCTGGTGTCCGCTTCCACGTCCGAGGGGTCAATGATGATGGACATGTGTCTAACTTTGTTGAGACAGAGCAGGTAAGTGCATGTATCCAATGGCTTTGCATAATTTAGTCCACTCGTGTTTAATTGGGGCAGAATTTTCAATGAGAATTAAAGGAGCTCAGCAAGTGGTTTTTTCAAGAATATTTATAATATTATTGCATGGCAGGTCTATTTGTTCTTGCCCATTAAGCATTTCTTTGCAATTTGCTCTTTTTCTCGGTTTCTGACTTTTTCATTCACGCTGTTTTCACTAACACTTTTGATTTTTTTTTTCCTGAGTGTGAAAGTCTGGCCACTTGATACTGTAGTGAAATATAGACATGGGTTTTTAAACCATTCAGGAAGCTGTCTAGCAAAGGTGCTGGGATGCCATCTTTGACTAGTAAAGTTCACTGTCAAATTGTCTTTCTCTAGTAAAGTAAATGTTGAAAAAATAACACCTTCTCAGAGTCAGGCAAATTCCAGTTCAACTAATTTTGGAGGAGACTGTTTTTATATTCCCCTTTGGTTTGTGGGAGATTCTCTCCAATGAGAGGTGGTATGACAGTTTTTTTTTTAATACATTTATGGTAGAAGCCTCATTTCCAACTGATGCTGAGAAAAGTTATGTGTGTGAAATGCATTCAGCAGGCTCCCTTGACTGGCACAGCCAAACAAAACAACAGTCACTTGGTTTTATTGCACATGGCTTAGCTTGCTGCCTTGAAAGTCAGTAAAAAGCACTGGACCATGAAGAAACTGAAGTCTTCTGTGCCAGCTGAAGTGAGTGCTTTCTTACTCAAGTACAATCGCCTTTTCCCTTTTGAACTGGAGTAGTAATTACTAACACTCAGAACCATCATACAGGAATGGTTCACTCTGTAAACAGAATAGATAAATGGCTGTCAGTTTTCAACAAATAACAGGGATTTGCTCCTAAAATTTGGTTGTTTTCAGCACCTCCTGGGCATATCTACAGAGCTGCATATGTGGCATAGATTGTGTGTGTATATGTCTGCATATGTAGGTGCATGTACAATGAAACTAGGTTGTTTATGTGATGCTCCATGAAACAGTGAGGGCAGCATAGATATAATTAAGCTGTGTCATTGTAAGCCTGTGCCTGATAGCTGAGGGTAACAGTCCCTCTCAAAGGTGTCCACAGCACTTGTATTACCTTAGATTTGACAGGGCTTTGATCCTCAGGAGGATGCCTGGAGGAGTTGCAGACTGGTATTCCCCAGCCTGCAGGTGAGGTTTGATTCCCAAGAGGTGCTCAAACCATGCACAATGTTACATGTGTGACCTTCTGCCCAGTGGTAAGGGTTCTCACTGGGCATGTGGATGACTTTTTGCTCATGTCCTTCCTTTTCCTGGTTTGCCTGCATTTTCAGTTAGGCTTTCTGCTTAGTGTTCAGGCTCCCACAAATGCTGCTTGTTGAATGTGAAGCTCTTCCCCTGCAGTGCTTGGGCCTCTAATGTCAGCCTACTATTTCTCTGCTAATAATTCCCTTGTGTGCTGCTGCTTCAAAGCAACAGCAAGTCAAGCCTTGCAACATCTACACCTTTCTAGAAAGTCTGTCAGTGCATTGGGAGATACAGCTATGTCTGCTTACTGAAACATAGAATTTTTCCCTGGAACCCAGGAACCAAAGAGAAGAGATCTGCCGTTTTAAGTGATACCTGGTACATTCTGTTATTTTAGTTGAATGTCTTCTTATGAAGATTAGTGCAAAGCACTAATCCTGTTACTCAGGATTTGTAGAATGTTCTCTTGCTGAAATGCAGGGAAAAGAAAATAATAGGGTTGTCAACTTTCTTTCAGATGAGTCTCACATTTGTAGCACTGCACTTAGCAGTTGACTTATGGGAAATACTTCTGCTATCCTACCCACTGGATGGGTCAGAAGTAACTCATTCTGTTTAGTTATATTCCTGGAGTACATCATGTTACAAATGATTAATAAGTTGGAGGAAAAATAAGAAATGAAAAATAAGATGGCCTTTGCATTCCAGCAGAAAACCTGAGGATTGGTGCTCCTGGTGAGTGGCAAAACAGTACTTGATTGCTGATGCTTCCCTTAGCTGGGTCTGGGTCTGGGTGTTTATGGGAACTGCTGTGCTTTGTTCCTGTTCAGCCAGATCCTGAAGTGGGAGAACTGAAGGATTTTGAGTGTTTTTTCAACTGGGTAAGCAAAAGCACAAGAGCAAAATGGTTTTAGGGTGAAAGGCTTGGGTGGGTTTAAAATTATAGCAAGAGTTTGCTGTTTCAAAGGGTTGTGTGGTTTTGTTTGGTTTCTAAAACCAAAGAAAAGAAGGAAAAGAAGGTTGCTGTTACTAATGGTGCTAAACACTAGTTTTGCCAAGCTGCATGTCCTAAGAAAGCAAAATTGGGCTAAACACTAGGATGCCTGAGATCCAGTTCAAGCTGGCATCCCCTTGTAATTAGGAAGGAAGAGTCCAAGAATAAACTCTCTCCTACTTTCATAGTAAACCACTGACTAATCTCCTATGAGGTAATATCTTGGCTGAATAACATTTTATTTCCATTTGCTGCAGCCTGTACAGTATAATGGCATGTTGGCTATGTGCTTTCATGGATAAATAGCGCCCTAGGATTCTGAAAAACCAGGACTTTTCCCCTCTTTGTAGGAATTGCTTCTAACATTTTTCTGTTTTTAGAAGAGGGAGAAACAATTAATCTTATCTCCAGGCAGCTCTTTTATGCGTAGATGGTATGCTTTTGTCTCCCGCTGAGTTAGCCTTGTGGCATTTCATCTCTGCAATGAGTCATTTTTTTGTGGGCTCACTTAACTGCTGTGACTCAGTGTTTGAGATTAAGGGAGAAAAAGTAAAATATCTTCACTTTTTCTTTAAAAAAAACCCCAAAAAATAAAAAAGCCTTTAGTATATCTTTAAGCTTTTTGATCATTTGGCTTGTAAAGACTACAAAGAAAGAAGAAAGAAAATATTATAGGAAACACTTAAAGAAAAACAAAATTAAGGAGAAAGAAAGTAATCCCTCCAATGTGTACTTTCAGATTTGATGACAAATATTTTGTAATGGAATGGTAGCCCTTTCTACTTGCAGTGCTTGCAGTATTGCTCTTAATTCTCAAGTAGTTGTAAAATTAGTCTCTGTTTCTCAGTTGTAGCTTAAATGTTTCCCTTCACCTTTCTTCCTCCCCTAGTAATCCTTTGAAGCTGAGACTGTGTTGCATTTTTGTAATTCTTTTCTTCTGGTAACTTTGAAAAACTGTAAATGTTTTCTTCATTTAGTTTTTGTGCCTGGTACTGTTTACATTTCAGCTCTTCCCCCAGTTATGCTCCAAAGAGTTACGCTAAAATCTTAGTATGTGGTTTACAAGAAACAATTCTAATTAAAGAAAGACAAATAAATTATTTCAGTTTTTTCCCCTTCATGTAATTTTTCAGCAAAGAAAATTGAAAGGTTGAGAAAGCATTAAAAGGAAATATCATGAATTTGGATTAACCTTCCTTTTCTTCCAATTTAAGAAAAAAAGTCAGGTACGGATTAAGGAAAATTAGCCCTATTTCACAATACCTCCTAGACTTTGTTGGATAGCTCTCCAGGAGAGGAATGGATGCAATCATGTGGTTGATTTATTTTCTGGATCAAGTTTTAGTATGACCCCCCAGGCAAGGCAAAAAGGATTCTTTTGGCAAATATATTCTTGTGTTCTATGGTCTGAGCTGATGGGACTCACAGAGAGATATGTTTAGGCCATCTGCTGTCTGTGCTCTTTGTGCATTGTGTGGCAGAGTTGGGGATCCCCGAATAAGCCATCTGAGTATCCATTTCATCAGGGACTGCTTCTCTGTGCACCCCTTGAGTCTGTAATGAATTTTGCTGTTTGAGGTTGTGACTGAATGATTATTTGTTTCTAATGAAGTTGAGTGATGGAGATCAATGAATAAATTATTCCAAGCGATGAATGGGCACAGCATGCTGGGATTAGAACACCAGTGGGTTGATGAAGATGTTTGCTTCTTGCTCAGAAGCTTTGTAGCAGTACCTGTGCATGAAGCTTGTGTTACCAGGAAAGATCCTTGGATTGTAAGGGCAAGGTCTGGCCCCATGCAACAGAAGAGAAAGATTGAAAAATGTCCTGTTGAACTGTCAGTACTATCACTTTTGATCCTGGAGTTGGAGAAAGAGACCACAAAGAGAGTCTAAGACCACAGAAGCTGAAAGAAAAACATGGCAAATTCTAACACCAGGGGTCAGAGGCCAAATAATCTATTGTGAAGGCGAGGAGGTCTTTCACATATGTTAATTATCCAGTTGCTACTATGCTGTCTGATGGGAAACTGATCTGAAAGTTCATGCAGCTGACTGGATTGGATTGTACTATGGGCCAGAACTCTTGAGATTAATGAAGTAGTCATCAAGTGTTTTGAGGATTTGGTAGGAATGAACATTCTTCCTGGGGAACACCAACTTGCTGTCATTTTGGATCTAAGACAAGAGGTAAGACTCCACAAAGAAAGAGATTTAGCAGTATGTATCAATCCTAATGAGCAAGTGTTGTCCAAAAAGTAGCTGATTGTTGTTGAACTTTTAGAGAAAAACCAGTATGTACTTCTTGTCCATGAGTTAAGGAAAACAGAGGACAGAAAAATTCTGGACATAAGGCAGTTAATTTTTCTTTATTTTCTTAAAGCACTGTTCCTCTTTTGTCTAGTACCTTAGAATAAGGGAAATAGATCTGCTAGAGGACAAGGTAATAAAGTCAAAACTAGAACAACAAAAAGTGGGACAAATATGCGCTTGTAGAAAATATGATGTGGTGCACAAAAACTGATCAAGGCCGTGAGGAATATGAGAAAAGAAACTGTACTTATCCATGCATAAGCAACGAAGTTGGAATCTTTTATTTATGAGTGTAATTTCAATCTAAATGTATTATCAATGCTTATTTAAGATTTTAGCAAATAGGGTTTCTTACAGTGTATATGGCTGTATGTGTCCATTCCTGATCTGGAAAGTTGTCTTAGTCTTTAAACCTGCTCTCTTAATAAGTCTGCTGGTAGGAAGTCTGTTGCCACTAATATTGTAAGGTCAAGGGACATATATACTAAAAGGCAATGTCAGGATCAAAGGTCATACTCCTTGGAGCGGTGAATAAAGGATAGTGATTATTACTGAAATTGAGGGAAGGTTTGCACGGTTGTATGCTTAATGAAATGCTTACAGTCTGTTTAGGAAGGAGTGACTGGCAGAAAAGTAATTTTAAGGAGTCTCCCACTCATTAAAAAAATATTAGGTCTTTTTCCAACTCGCTGGCATCTTGGAAAAAAATAATTTTGGATTCATCTGGGTCATGAGAATGAGGTGAAAAGATTGCAAAAGACCAGAGAATTGCTCCAGAGAATAGAATGATGAGCCCTGTAAGCGAACAGAAAAGAAAAGTACTTTCTTGAGAATGACTGTGTTGGAGAGCCTGTGCTCCCAGTTCAAAAACCTAATCTAATTTCTGAAAGCTATATGGCAACATGCATTAAAAGTGTCAGTTTCTTCAAAATGTTCTGCCATCATAGGAGAGTCCTGTATTAGACCTCAGCTTGACAGAGCATCCCCCAGCCCATCACATCAAGGTTCAGGCATCCTGTTTAGGTTACAGGAATGATCAAATAGTTTGAGTATTTTGGTTGTTCAATTCTCTGAATGGACAGCTTAATAGGGCAGAAAACAGGAGAGTTAATGGGTCAAAGCCAGTGAACAGAAAATATGAGTGATACTGGCAGCAAACATCTGTTAACATCTGTTAACATAAGTGGAAATAAAGCATCTGTTAATGCAGAAATACATGTTTGGTCAGTATTTTTCTTCTATATTTGGCAGGAAGAAGGCAGGTTATATATGCTTGGTCTGAAGAAATACTTTCCATTTAAACAATAAATACTTGGTAACTGAAGAAATACTTTCCATTTAAACTGTAACTCAGAAAGATGTTAAACTGCAGGTACTGAATTAGAATTACTATCTGTTAATCAGTGGGTCTAGAATTTGGCAGCTGGATGTCTAAAAGAGATGGTCAAAAAATACTTGAGCTGTCAGTTTTGCAGTTAGGTGTGGAAACAGGAACTTCCCAGAATATTGTAGAGAAAACTGATCCTCTGTAGGAAGCTGTTTGAGTGGTCACATTGTACTTCATGTAAAGCCTAGTCTGTATTTGTTATCATTAGATGTCTCATTTTGACTCATTAATTGCCAAGGTGATAATTACTGTCAAAATTTTAAGTAGGCCAGTCCTGAATCTTTTTTTTACACAGATTCAAGTCCTGACCTTCATTTAGTATTAGTCAGGATAATGCTGGGGCTGTAGTAGTGCTATTAATTTGCTTTACCTTGGAATGAACTTCTTTGGGTCCATGGCTGTAAGTGAAAAGATGATTCAGTGTGTAGAAGTCTCTGACTGGTCTTGGCACGACCAGTCTCAGGGAGAATGTGATAAAGAGGAAGAAGGTGGGGCTGCTCATTCCTCTCATAAGTCCAGCTGCAGGAGGAATGAACTCTTCTGAGCATGAATGTACAAAGAAAAGGTGCACCAGTGTGTTGTCAGTGGTAATTGGCTACTGCACTTAGGTGCCAATAATGTTCAGAAAACTTTACTGGGTGTGTTTTAGACCCACATTACTCAAACTGTGACACAAGCCTTGCAGGAAAGCTTCTCTGAGCAGTGCCTGTCTTGCAGGGGGTTGTGCTAGGATGAAATGTAACAGAGAAAAGGGTTCTTAATGCTTTGGTGAGACATAATTTTGCACTATGTCTGGGCTGGCTGTCCTTCTAACACTGATATTGTATCAATGATGAAGCCACTTAAATCTTTCATCTTAGTGAAATGGAGACAATTTTAAGTGCTCTGCAAAAATTTGGCAAATATTAAATAAATATTGTGTCACCAGTTTTATCTAAATACCCACCTCTTTTTTTTTTTTCATGTGTAACTCTAAAAATTGTACATTGTTAACGCTTATGAAGATGAGATGTTGAGGTCAGACACTTTCCCTGAGCCAGCCATTGGCCATGTCTAGTGGCAAATCCAAAAAGACAAAACACTTCAAAGCTGTAGAGAAACCCATTTTCATGTTCTATTTTGTTTTCAGAGCTACTGGCCAGCTGGCAGCAGCTGTGCCAAATGATATGATGTGGTTAGTGCAGCTACCTGGATAACCTGGATACCATTCCTCCCCAGGGCTGCAGAACACTCATTGTCATGCATGAGATAACAGAGATGTGTATCATGTGTATCATGTATCCCCCGTGGAAAGCAGCCAGGATTCCACTGCTAAGTATAGGCCAGAGGAGTGAGCCGGGCTTTGCACAGTTGCTCTGTGGTCATATTGAATCTGAAGATAGTACCTTTTATGCTAAGTTAACATAATGTAACGCTTTGACTGGGGACTGTGGATGGGGGAAGGCAAAAGGAGAAACCAGTCTCTGTATAGATTTGACTCAAAATCAGCTTGTTAACAGTGATCATAAGAGCACATAAAGGGAGAAGTTGAGGTCTGGTTGGGAAAGGAAGTGGAGAATTTAGAACCTTTTGCTGTAAGCCTCCTGGAAAAGAAGTAGATCACATTGCTGTTCACTGTACCTCAGGATGGGAGTGGCAAAGCTGCTGGTTTCACTGAGTTTTATTTGGATTCTCTGACAAGGCACAGCATGCAGTGAAATAAGAAATGGTAAATACAGCAGGAGATAAGCTTATCCTCCACCTGACGTTAGCCATCATCAGTCACAAGGAGCAATGACATTTTGCACAGTTAAGTTTTGTGAGAAGGACAGCAGGAGAGTATATGCCTGGTCTTTACAAGTGTCTTCACTGGTAGATCAAATCCATCTTGATTGTGGGTGAAAGATGTGGTGGTGTTTTACGTTTTCTCTTGTTTCTGGTGAGAAGTGAATTGAATCTGCTATGATGACATGAAAGCAAATACGTTGTGCTTTGTTCCACTGCCTGTGAGACTATGGAAAAGAGGCTGAGTGGTAAGTGGATACACAGAGATACATGGTTTACTTTTTTTACCCTTTGAGTTCAGTGTCTTTAACTGTCACCTGATGAAGGGGACACAGGCTGATAGATCTAACTGCAGAACTCCTTTCCTTTCTTTTATTTTTGCAGACAATTTACTTGGATGATGATGTCTCTTCCTTTGTGCAGATCAGAGGTTCTGTTCCACTGTTTTGGGAGCAAACGGGGCTTCAGGTAAACAAATAATCAGAAAGCCTATCTTGTTTCTCTCTCTTGCTCTTCTAATTTAGAATTAACATTAATTTTTTTTTTTTTTTAATGAGCTTCAAGGCTCATTCTGTGGAAGTGCTGAGCTCTTTCATTTTAGGCGTACCTTGCAGGAAATTTTGTGTGTTTAGATAAACAGAACTATACTAGACAAACAGCTATAGGTAACTGAAGTTTAACATTTTTGTGTGCTTGAATGCCTCTACAGGGAACAGTTTGTGAGGCACTTTGTCCTAATGTTATAAACTGAAGCCTACAGCTATATCTTTCTAACATTTTCAGTTTTATTTGGAATAACCTGTTCCTCTGAAATGCCTGGTTGGCTTGATGATATTGACCTCCACAATACAACTGGAGTATCCAGGGATACCAGTAGCTCTATAGGAGCATGCTACCATGAAACAAAGTAAAATATGTGGATGATGTGTTTTCTAGATTTCAGTCAAAAGGGTGGTAATGATCTAATCTGACCTTCTTTGAGGCAGAGACCTAGGATTTCATCACGAGATTATTGTATCAAATTTAGTGGGTTACATATGGTCTGTGACTTGCAGTTTATGTACAGTTGTAAGCCCAAGTAAGAATCTTCCCTGCACACTTTGCATTCTCTCAACAGAGGGATAAGCAGTTGAAATGAGTATGCACCTATGTGTGTTAGTAGAGAAAATACACCACATAACTGTTTTTTTAATATGCTTTAAAGGTTACAGGATACTTTTTTTGATCATTAAGCAAGAACCTATGTACTATTCCAAGGCACTGGATTTAGCACTAAAGGAAGTGATTGAAGGATCTTTATTGTTGTTTGTTAGCACCATCCAGTGCAATACTTGCTTCTTTTCATAAAGCAGGTTTGTCCATATGATTGTGTGTGTCCTGCCCATCGTATCCAGCACTGTTGTTCTGTATGTTACAGAGCCATCGAGCATTCCCTCCAAGTATTTTTGGCTAGTGGGTAATATCTCTAGTTATACAGAGTTTTTGTTTTTTTTAGTAGGCCTGGCTTTTTTGCCTAATCTGGATTAGGTTATGTATGCTTACTCCTTGGATGTGAATGTGCTGGCACTGGTGTTAGAAAGAATTTAAGAAACCAATCTCATGAGAAACAAATGAAGTTGATGAAGTATAGGGAACAATGCATGATCCTATACATATTTAGGAGCGTAGTTTTTGGAGAGCAGAGAAACCCCCTGTAATACTGTGATAACAGTAGCTACCATTCAAAAGGAATGCCTACTGTTGTTGATATTCATATCAAAAGCCCTGTTAGTTTGATGGCACAAAATTTCATCTTTCATATTTTTGAATCACTGTTCTGATAATTTTGAAAGAAGTCGGAATACATAACCCATGGAACAGGCATAAGTGCAGCCGTTTCTACCAAGGCAAGGGCAGAAAGAATGCTGGGCTCACAGAATACTCATGTGAGGCAGGGTGTGCTATTTGCAAGAGGAAGCTGGCAAAGAGATTTTTTTGGCCATAAAAAGATGTGTAGGTATCCCTTTGCTTAATGGTAATTGTGTTTTCACTTGTAATTGTAAATGTTGTCTAATAAAAGCTGGGGCTTTTGTGTTAAGGATATTATGTGTGGGGGTGGTTGGAGTCTGTTAAAGATGTCTGGTGCTGTTAAAAAAATGTTTTTCTCTGAAGGAAAAAGGGAGACATCTAGTGACTTAGGACTCTAGCAATTTAAGAAGTTTCTTTTCTTTCTTGTTTTTCTAATATTTTATTTTAGGTTGGTTCCCGCCATTTAAGGCTTAACAGAGGTCTAGAAGCCAATGCACCTGCCTTTGACAGGTAAGTTTCATTCCACTTTGACATCAATATAGCAACCTGGCACATGACCAAGGTTCCACAACTTTGTCTTCCTAGAAAATCCTGAGATGTGAAACATCTCTCAAATGATGTGGCCAATCCCCTTATTAAATTGATGTACTTAATTCAGTCACTTTTTTTGGGTGCTTTTTTCCTTGTTGTTTTCAGTGGTATTTGAATTAATTTGGTCTTCTGGCTTGTTTCTGTAAAAGTTTAGAAATACTGAGTGATATGCAAAAGAAGGATTTGTGCAAACCTTCGCCAGCCAGCAGATGTGAGTTTACACTTATGGGACACAGAATATGTGTGCTTTATCACTGTAACTGAAGTAGTTGAAGAGTGAACACTGCTTTCACTCCATTCTGGTTTTGGTTTTACTCCTACACAGACATAGCAGTGCCTTATTCTGTGACCAGTCTTGTATGATGCTATTATGCTGATGTTTTCTATTTTATGCAAAGACTGGCTTGTAACATTTTTAAATCTTTAAGGCTCTGCTTGTCAGCTGGAAACTATAGAAGAAGACATGCATTAGCTTGATTTGAATGCATTTGAATGCCTGACTAGGAAGTGCTATCCTCTGAGGGTGTATTTCTACTGATATCCATGGGAGTAGTGCCTGAAAAGCACATGAAGAATTTAGTCATTGGGAAACTTTCACCTTGTAAGTGCAGGTCAAGTGATTAATTTCTGTTTTGGTTTGGTTTTGGCAAATCATGTTGATTTTTAATAAGGCCTCTTAATTACAAAACTGTTAGCACACAGGACAGTAGTGACTGTTAATGGCTTTGCAACACTGAAGACCCCAAACAGGGATTAGAATCTAAAAGGGCTATGCACCATAGCAGTTTCTGCTCCAGAGGTTCTTAGCCTACATTCACCAAGCTTTTGGAATTCAAGTGCCTTTGAGACTCTTGGTCTTGTGGCCATCTGGTGCTGTGGATAACTTGCCCCACCAGTGTCCCTGAAGTTCCATCCTTAGAGGTTTGCATTCCACAACAGAGATATTTCATGTAAGAAGAAAACAGTAACTTATTCACCATCTTCTTGTACTGCCCATGAAATTGAAAGTACCTCAGGAAGGAACAGCTTTGTAAGACCTTTTAGCCCTGACCCTAATAGAACTGCTGAATAGCTTTCTCCTTAGAACGTGAACATAAGGATAAACTCGCACTATTCCTTCTTTCCCTTGTGCCAGTAAATTAGATCAACTTAGGGATCTCTCTGCTTACCAATCTGCAAAAGACAGTCCTTTGAAAATGGGCAAGGAATAAGTGACTGCTTATATGGAAAAGTACACTGGAATTTAACAACCTGCTACACCTTTTCCGAGATGGTAATTTAGCCTGTTAACAATTAAGCATGTGAGAAATGGATGGTAATCTTGTTAGATATTTTTTCATCCTTTGTCACTCTTCCTGAGAAGTCCACAGGGACCTTTGCTTACAGTACTCAAACAGGTGACTTGGGCTTCAGTAGTTTATTGGAAGGAAGCAACAGTGGCAGAGAGGTAGGATCTTGATGCTGGCATCAGAGGGGTGCAACTATATGGGAAAAGTTGGCATACAGATAACTGGTTGCAGAATCAAGAATGCACCAGGAAATATATTTAGCTGTGTTTCCTGAAGGCAATGCTGATGGCTTCTTCTTTCTTTTCTCCCCTTACATGGTTTTCTGTTTATTAACCTATTTCTGGTTAGAGGATTTAAGGAGTCATGCCAGAAGATGTGTGCTTGCTGTTTTTCTGACACTTTGCCATTACATGCCATTTTGCGGCATGTAATAACTTCTCATTTTTGTGAGTGTGTATTTTATTTTTCTTGTCTATTTCTATCCAGCTTCCTCTTAAGTACTACTACGGTGTTGTTTGTACATGATGGAAATAACTTTAAGATCTAATTCTTTTTGATGAGCCAGCACAGCTTCTGTAGACCATGCATGTCAACTTGAAAAAGATGTATTGAGGGGAGAATGAGTGTCTCGGCATCTGCCTGAAAGCTCTTAACTTGAGAGTCCCTAAATGTCAGGCTTTGAGATGTTCTTGACACAGACCAAAAAAACCAGCCCACTTTATACTTGTCCTATTTTGTGCTTTTCCTGAAGATTCTGGGCCAGAGAACTTGGCTAAAACGACCTTTGTTCTGATCCAGTGCAGCAGTTCTTATGATTACTAATCCTCCTGCTTCATTTGAGTTCAGAGTGAATGTCTCCAAGTTGCAGTAGCTTAGAGATATTTGAACCCTGTCACCTGTGACGTGTGTTTGGACCTCTCTGGCCTTGGCACTGGAGTCGTAGGCCCCATTGCCGCTGCTGACTCTTAGTAGCCTCAGCTCTGCAAGATGCCAGGCAATTCCTGTTGCTATGTAATACATATTCCTCTCTTTTTTTCTTCCCTGTGTAGTTCCCAGGCTAACAGCCAAGAGGTAGGAACATAAAGGGCAATGTCAAAGCTAACAGAGACATAAAAGATTTGGGGCCTGTTTCTTAAGGCACTTCTTTATTTAAGTTCAATGCAGAATACTATATCTATTAATTGTGTGCTTTCACCATTTTTACTTTAATAATTGATTGCAAGGAAACTGAGGAAGATGTCTGTAGATGGTGTGGCTGAAACTTTGTACTGGATGAAACAACCAGGGATCTCTACTTCTGTATTTTGAAAATGGCAGTAGGCAACATAACCTGGTTTTGTTTAGTACCTATTATGGTTACTTTTGCTGTAGGCATATGATGCTTCTGAAGGAGCAGTATGGAAAACAAGTGATCGTTAACCTATTGGGAAGCAGAGGAGGAGAGGAGGTGCTCAACAGAGCTTTTAAGGTAAAAGCAATAATTTGTATTTTAACCGCTGATTTCCTTTGAGCCTCCATGTTCTTCTGTTTTCCTTCTGGCCCAAGAGGTGATGAATATTATATCTAAAGAAATTATGTTTACTCTCTACCACGTGTTATATACTGAGAATAGTGCTTCTTCATCTCATGGCTTAGTTTCCAGCACTTCCTGTCTGCTTACTTCTTCATACATTTGTGCACATTCTCTTTAACCAAACTTAAGAAGAAATTGCCTGAGTACTCCTAAGGATAGCTCACATTTGCAAAAGTGAATCATAGTCAGCTTTGATATTGTATGTAGCCACCTATGGAGTCAGGGGCCCCCTGGGATTGCCAGAGCTGCCTGGGGGCCGGGCCCTGAGCCTTGACCGCTGAGCATAGTGGCTTAGCATCACTAAGCTGTCTTGCTCTGATAGTAATGAGAAATAGCTATCTAGCACTGATTGTGTTGGGAATTGCCTGCCTGAGCACCAGATGACAGTTTGGGATATGGAGAGAGATTTTCCTTGCCCCTAAGTGTCCCCAGGCACAACTAATACCTGAAAGCAATGATGTCAGGCATTGTAGAACTAAAGCTGTGCTGCTTTCTAGTGTGGTATTCTTTTTAAAACTAGTGTGAATTTAAAGCTGCAGATTGGCACTGAGTGGGATTTGCAACAGTGCAGTAGCTGCCTGAATCTGGCTGGAGGAATCTGGTGGAAGTCTGCCTCAAGTGGCTGTTGCTTTGGCACACTGACTGGGATGCTTTGGAGATTATGTTCCTAAAACTAATGATAGGATGAATTAAGTACACACCAGTATTAAGTGCCATGTATATATCATTGGTAAAGAATGATACCAGCAGTTCTGAGCTGAAATGTTTGTGATGTGAAACTAAGCAAAATAAAAATAGTGCTTAAATAATAGTGCCTAATTTCTGTCCCTCTCTGTTGCAATAGTGAGATTGCAGGGAGTGTCAAGATTTTTGTCAGTTTTTCTGTGTGACCATTTCCTTCTCCTGCAAAAGAGCTGGGAAGTATCTGCTTCCCCAGCAAAAAATGGCAAAGTGAAGGTCTCCTCATGTACAGAGTGTGGCCAAACAAAGTGATTATGACTAAAACTTGCAAGGCAGTGAGGAAGGCACAGTAGTCAAGTCTGGTCCTGGTTTCTGTTTCCAGCTTCTTACTGAATTTCTGCATGACACGGCTAAGCCTCTGTAATTTTTTGGTTTCTCTCTCTTTAAAATAGTTTTTCTAGTTTATTTTTCAAATCCCACTGAAATGTAAAGGTAAAAGATAACCAACTCTGAGATGCTGAAATAACTTACATGGATAAAAATATGAGACTTGTTGATAATTTGATACTGATATTTTCTCAAACTCTCACATTCTTGAGGATCATGTTCTAGCCAGTATCCTGCAGTCAGACATTAAGTCAGAAACTGGTCATCTCTGGAAAAAAAGACCTTGCATTTGTTAATTTAATTTAAATAAAGACCTGTTTTGTTTAAATAGTTACATTTTTGCCTATTTTAAAAATAAATAAACTCTGAAAATACCCTGTGAGCTCAAAGAATTTAGATTGACATCACTGAAAACCAAAATTTTTTATTCATCCACAATGACTCCTTGGTTGTTTATTTACCTTTGTGTTTTAAGAAATGGATGTTAGGAAAGAGTATAGAGTTAATTTTATCCTGATAATTTTAAAGGGCTTGAATTAAAAATAAAGCAATTCATAAGACTGTGATTAGGGTTGCAAGCTTGTCTCCTGTCATTAGTTTCTTCATCTTTTTTTTTGCTTTTATTTCTTTCTCTTCTCTCCACTCTTGCTTCAACCTCAGTAATTCTTATCAGCATTGGTTCAAATTATTCTTGTAATTACTGCTGCTGGGCTGTCTTGATCAGAATGTCACAGTTACCATTCATTTACCATTCATTATCTGTTACCCAAATCAGACCAGACCAAAAATCAATATTGTTCCCAGGAAATGCTGTTCATCCCCCAAGCATTCCCTGTAACAGATGTAATTATGTTTACAGTAAAAGCAAGGCTGTAGTGTGGAGTTGTGAATACTCTGACAATAATTTACACTGCAGCAGTAGGTAAATGTCATCCTCAAGTGCATTACTAGTGCCAACATCTGTAAGGGCAGATTGGGGTGTCAGCAGTAACAGTCTAATGAAATACATTTTACAGGTCTCTTTCCAAGCACTGCCTTTAAATTTCTTTCTGCAGGAAAGGCTTAATGGCTTACTCAATACAATTATGCTGGTGTAACTGCTACATGTACACTTTTAATGTAATACCAGATTTGTTTTGTCCAGTGTGTGCCACAATGTAAGTGGACAAAAGCATCCATCTCTTGGGGTGAGAATGTGCAGGAGGGAAGACAATAGACAAAGGCTTGCATAGTTTTGAGTTAATGTAATTGTTCTCTCTGACTTTCTTGTGGAGAACAAGATGTATTACTGTGGTATCTGTTGCAGACACCTTAATGAAATTTGTGGTGCTTACGGTAATGCATGTGAGGTCACTGAAATTGGAGATAAAATAATGAGGCTATTTGTGCCTCTTCTTTCACTTTTGCAGTTTACCACAAACACTTTATAGTACATTTCCTGGGATGTAATTCCTTACTTACTTCCTCCCCCTGATCCTGCCTAGAGCATTGCTGTTGCTGTCCACCATCATGCACAGAAGTAGCAGCAGCCCATTGCTGTAGGGCTCCCACCAGCCATGACACAATTCTGATGTATACTTTGCAGTTACAGTTTGAGTTCCCCTGCAGGAAGATTGGGTTCTAACAGTCAAGTTTATTTCTGTGAAGAAAACAAACGGGGAACTTCAGTTGCTTTTTTCATGTCTGGCCTTACAAAATTACCTATGAACTATGTGATTATCAGTCAAGGCTTATTAATGATAAAAGTGTGCTGCTGTCAATCCTTACATGTGGCTTGAGCAGGATTTGTTTTCCTTCATTCTCTTATCTAAACAGAAACTGCTATGGGCCTCTTCCCATGCAGAAGACAGTCCCATGATAAACTTTGACTACCACCAATTTGCAAAAGGTGGAAAAACGGAGAAACTGGAAAATTTGTTGAGACCTCAGCTGAAGTTGCACTGGGAAGACTTTGGAATCTTCACAAAGGGCAAGCATGTAAGTCCATGGTGAGTGTCTCTGCCCCTCTGTCCCAGTGGAGCTGGGCACTGCTTCCCAGGCTTCTTGCTGTGTTTGGACCATGACCGTAAATGAGCATCTTGAAACACAATTTTGAGACAAAGTGTAGTCTTGGTGCTAAATCAATGATTTGGCTTCATTGCATCTCCATGGTTTCAAATCTGCAAATTTACTAGTGCATGGATTTGCTAATACAGTGTTGCAGATGTAGCCAAGTATTTACATATGTTAATGGAATATATTGTGCACAGTGTGGTGGCACCATCAAAATGTGGGTGGGTATATTCAGGCTGAACATTTGATGATCTTGTTCAATCAACTTATGATTAGATGTTATTTTAAAATATACCATTTTTTCCTTCCTCCTCTTGTGTTTGGTTACCAAAGTCTGCAGACAGGTACTTTTCGAATGAATTGTTTGGACTGCCTGGATCGTTCCAATAGTGTACAGTCCTTCGTTGCACAGGAGGTGAGTTTGCCAGAGAACCTTCCGTGGGATACCTGTAGGGCATACATTGGCTGTTCATGGGAAAGACAGGAAAGAGGCTGTAAGTCTCAGTTATGTGAGTCTGTCTTGCCAGCTCTATGATACTGAATGGTGCTGGCTGGAATACTGAGGATAAAAAGCAAAAACACATTTAAAAACAATGTTGGCTTCTTTTTTTTTTTTTTTTTTTCTCCTTCTGCACCTAATCCAGATACTGTTTGCTCAATTAGAGAGCCTTGATTTGAACTCTAAACCTATAATTGAGCGCTTTGTGGAATCCTACAAGGAGATGTGGACTCTCAATGGTCAAAATCTGAGCAGAGTATTTAGTGGCAGTCGTGCCCTTGAGGGGAAGAACAAGGTAAAGAAAAATGGCAAAACTGTTTATCTACAAGTAAAGAAAGATGTCCTGTTTACTCTTCAGTGTCAGTTGCACTCATAATTCCTGTCTGATGTAGGTTGGGAAGCTCAAGGATGGTGCCTGCTCTGTGTCTCGTACCATCCAGTCAAATTTCTTTGATACAATAAAGCAGGAAGCCATCGAATTGCTGCTCATGGGTGACTTCTACCGTGAGGAATATGCAGACAAAGGCAAGATGCTCATGGACCAGACTGCACTGCTGGGTAAAGCCAGTCTAAACCCTTTGCTTTGCTTTTGCATCTGCTTTTAGCTGTTAGATATAAGCAATTGTACCCTTTTGAAAAAAAAATCAATAAATAAGCTGCTTTTGCACTGATCTGTTGTTTAAAGCACTACTTTAAAGTGACCATAGCGTAACTCTTGTGCTTATTTCTCATATTTTATTTTGAACTTTGAGTATGGTTTTCTTTATGCTCTTTGATAGCAATGCTCTCTGGCAGTTTACAGTTGGACCAGAGGGAAGGATTTCAGGGCTATATTCCAGTCTGGTACTGAGTTTGTCTTGAGGGAGTATCTTGAGCTCAGCCTTTTTATCTCCTTAGTTGTGTCCTTGTTGTTTGCCCATGCATTTGGATCGTTAAAGGCACGTCTCTTATTTTAGTTCATTTCCTGCTTTATTCCAGGGCCCTAATAGTCCACAACATAGACATATTTGTTTGCACCCATCTAGAATAAACTCAGCTCTCTCTGAGAAGGTATTTACATGCAAAATATAGGATAATTTCACCCACAAGCAGTATTGGGTGGTCAGTTTACTCCAGAGAACCATTCAGCACTACTTCAGTCCTGGGCTTGTTCCCTGATGTCAGCCACAAGGAAAATATAGATTACTTCTCTATGCCTGACTGCCAATGTAAGTCGGGTAGTTAAAGATTAACTCTTCTTCATTTGCTTAGACAGCAAAAGCACACTGCTAATTTTCTATACTCAGCAAAATAAGTGAATATAGCAGGTTTTTTTTTTGAGGAGTTCTCACCAGGCTAGAGAGCCATGGCATTGCTAGACTTGTACTGATGTGAGACTCTGTGGTGCTCTCCATTTTCCTTCCACATTCTAAACTTCTAAGGCCTTCAGTTTAAGTTGTGACATGCTTGATTGCTTGTCCTGGTTTCAGGAATAGAGTTCATTGGCTTCCTAGTGTCTATTAAATACTATAATGTTGTGGTTTGGATTTAATTTGAGACCTATGAGTGAGCAAGCGATTCTGTGTTGTACTTGGTTGCCAGCTGGGTTTAAACCACAGCAGGCTGGTAACACACTGATGGTTTTAGTTGTTGCTATGTGGTGTTTATACCAAGTCAAGGACTTTTCAGCTTCTCATGCACTCCCGTTCAGAAGGCTGGAGGGCTGCAAGAAGCTGGGAGGGGATGCAGCCAGGACAGTTGACTCTAGATTATAAATTGGTGGGGGTGAAAAGCTGACTGGGAGCTGCTGCTTTGGAACCGGCTGGACATTGACTGTGGAGCAATGAGAATTTGCATTGTGCTACACTTGCTTTGTGTATTCTAATTCTATTATCGTTTTTTTTTTCCCCCTTCTCTGTCTCATTAAACTGGCTTTATCTCAGTTCATGAGTTTTCTCACTTTAACTCTTGCGATTCTCTCCCGCATTTCGCTGCAGGGGGCAGGAGTGAGCAAGTGGCTGGGATATGCACTATTAAGCACCAGTTCCCCGATGGGATTAAATCATGACAGTGCTGTAGACTAAGCTGAAAAGATTAGGGTAGATAGAAGAATTTTGTGCTTATTACTTGTAGAAGTACAGAAAAATGTAAACTAAAAGTGAGTGACCAGCCCTTCCCAAGCTTTTAAAGCGTGCCTGGTTTCTGGAAGAGAAATTGTTGACATCAACCACACTCATCTTGTAGCTATTGCCATTGCCATAGGAGTTACTCCCTACCTTTTGTATTGTTGCTGATAGGGTTATGTCATTATTTCACACTGACAGTGCTGCTGCTCTCTGGATGGTTTCTGTCCTTTTGCGGCACATTCTTCTTTTACGCACCGTCTTTTTCTCTCCCCTCTTCTGTCAGTAACTCCAAGTATTTTGAAGGCCATGTCAGAGCGTCAGTTTGAATTCACAAGCTCCAAGCGTGTTCGTGTTGCCATGGGGACCTGGAACGTGAATGGGGGAAAGCAGTTTCGAAGCAACATCCTTGGTACCAGTGAGCTGACAGACTGGCTGTTGGATTCTCCCAAGCTCTCAGGAGTTTCAGAATTTCAAGGTAGGACTTCACAGTCAAAATGTGTAGGCAGTATTTGCTAGCATCTCTATGGACAGTGAGTCAGGATATAAGATTTGACCAGCCTTTCAAAGGCAGTGCATTTTGGAGGGCATTTTCTGTCAGTTCTTAGGGGTGTATTCAGCTCCTCCATGCTTTTGCTGCTGCCCTGCAGAAGTGGAATGGTGTGTGAAGAGCTCCTGGCAGTCAGAGTGCTTTGAACACTTTGAAACAGTCCATGTGACTGTTCCAAACCTTCAGCAGGTCAGAATTCAGAGCTCTCTTTCATGCCATCGTGGGATGCATCTGCCTATTCTGCACCGTTCTTCTTCCATATCTCTGTTCTTTGTTCTTTATTGTGAGTGGGAGCTACGTGCTTAGGTGCCATCAGAGCATCTCCTTGGTCACTCATCTGCAGCTAAACATATCCGTACAGACTGGACTGTGAGCTTGTCTGGAAATGTTACTATCAAAGACTTCAGACAAAACAATTTATTTTGTTGAAGGCAATAGTTCCTTTTTTTAGAAATATAGAAAACTCTTATGCTTGTGGCTTGATGAAATTGGCTGCTGAATTTCTTATTTATGGAACAAGGTCAGGTATTGTAATTGATTTACAGATTTTTTTTATTAAGGTAAATTAAAAGGGAACATTCTGTCATTTAAGAATTGAGTAGTTGCAAAATTATGACAAAACCTGTGCTTTTGTTGTTACAGTGGAACATTTGGTTTCCTGCAGGCATCACAGGGATAGTCCTGTACCTAATCTTGTAGCTCAGGAATGCATTCCTCAAATTCTTGGCTCCTTTATACAAGTTGTCTAACTTGAACCCTTAATTCCTGAGTGGTACGTGATTAGGTGCAGACCACTGTATTCTGAGCAGCCTAGGTAAGTGATTAGTCCAGTCTAGTCTGTTTCAGAAACACTTTAGATGTCTTAGCACATGATTATTCCCATGATACTAAAATTTGTTGAGAGCCTGTCATGTGTTAGCCTTGCCAGGCCATGCCTACACAAATGGGCATGTGTTCAAAGACAGATGTCCAAAATTATTAATGGGAAATACATGTGACAGTTCTGTCTGGTTAAGCCAGTAAAGGAGGCTAGCTGTCATCCTAGTTTTACCCTTGTGTCTGCACAGAGTTGCAGCATATTTTACTTTTCTTTTAATTCGTGATTTCTGAGTCAGATCTGATTTAGGTTCCTGTGTTTGTCTATATTTAGATCTTCATGTTGAATTAAGTTACTGTCACTGTGGTCATATGACACTTTAAAAAAAAAAAGACAGCTCTTTAGGCAATGGACAGACCTAATGGGTCAACAGATTTGCTTACACTATTCTATGAGAGCATCTGATGGTGTTTTTTCAGAGTAAAATCCACAGAGCAGGAAAAGGGGAGAGGTCACTGTGCTCTAGGGTGACCTAACCTTAAATACAGGTGATCTAAGAAGGACTGGGATGAAAGAAGGCAAGAAGAAACTTTGAAGGCTTCCTTAAATTATTAGATAAATTTACTAAAGACATTGAGATGGAGGTGACATACTGGTGTGTGGACAATTAAGTTCAGTTACTTAGGAATCTGTGTCAAAAAGGAAGAGCATGTTGGGTAAAATGACAAGCAGGTAATAGATGGTGAGTAGTGAGATGTTGTGGCTTTAGTGATGAGTGGAATGGGGGAGAAAGATCTTAACACTGCTACAATATAATGTTCTGCTCTGAACTGCTTCCTGCAAGAGAGATGGAGACCAACTGGTGGGAGAAAAGCAGGAAAAAATTTCAGAGGAACTGCAGGGGATGTTTTATGAGATTAGATTAAAGGAGCTATGAATATGTATAGCTTGGCAGGGGATACACAAGATAAAACTACAGGAAGGATCTCTGACAGAAATTAGAATACAAGTCGTTAGGAGAAGCAACAAAATATTAATTCTGGTATGACTTTTCCTTCCTGCCAACAGATGATGATAACTGCCCTCCTGACATATTTGCAGTGGGATTTGAAGAGATGGTTGAGTTAAGTGCAGGGAATATTGTGAATGCCAGGTACGTAAAAACAAAACCAACAACAAAAACCCCTAATCAACCAACCTGAAAAACCAACCTAAGAAAACAACCAACCAAAAAAGACCCTGCAACTGTAAACAAACCAACCAAACAAAACCCCAACAAAAAGAACATAATCTTCCCCAAAGGAACTGGCCATGTTAATTTTTATGGTCACTTGTATCAAATACTCTCTTCCAAGTCTGTTGCTTGCATCCATAGCTGGAAATATGTTTCCCATTATCATGTCACTGGGATGGTGTTGAAAGTAGTCTCTCTATATGAATTTGTGTACAGTGGAAGATACTGTTTGCTAAGTCTCTTAAGTCTTTGTTGGCAGAGAGGAATTCTGATGGTTGAGATTGATTTAATACTTGTCCTTAACTTGTCTGAAGTTGGAAAGATTTCCTCAATGACTACAAACCTAATTGGCATTCACGTGGGAATTCTAAAATTGTCTGAAAATGTCACTGTGGCTGATTGTATTTGTGAATATTATGGCTAGAGAAGAAGTTACATGCAAAGCCTGAGGTTTGGATATCAGTATGTGCAGTAGGCTGTTGTGTTTACTGGTCCTTGTGTATCTGAATGGGGACAGAACCCTGAAGATCATGTTTCCAGTGCTGATTCATCAGGCTAGCCAGTTAGCTATCTGTTTTGGGAATGAGAAGTTGCAGCAGTGCTTAGTGTGGCTGCTGGGCTGATGGTATATCTGCATTGATATGTACTTTGGAGAAAAGAAAAGCTAGATTCACCGAAGTGAAGGTATATGCAGCCGTTCACAAACCTTAGCTAAGAACAGCCAACAGCTGTGAGTAGCCAGTCACCTTCCGGTCAGAAAATCCAGAGGTCTCTCCACTGTGAGCATAAGATATCTTACAAGTCATGAGATTGATATGGAAATATGTTTTTATGGTTATGATTGCTGTAACCAGCTTCCAGTTATCCCCAGTGAATGGGGGTATCCAATGTCATGTGAATGTGGATCTTTCCAAGTGTAGTAGACAAAATCCCTCACACATCCAGAAACAGGATAACTGTACTTGTGTGCTGTGCCTGGGCTCACTGACCCTGCTAATTCTGGGCTGTCTTAAAAGGAGGTATTATCAGCCTCTGCCATGCATTCTACAGCACTTCAAGTTCTACAGCCTAATGGGATGTCTGTAAACCTAAGGCACAGTTAATCTGTTCATTTTATTGACTGTATGTGGTTTGTTCTGATTCCATTAAATGATTTTATGTTTGTTCCAGTACAACGAATAGAAAAATGTGGGGAGAGCAGCTTCAAAAAGCTATTTCCAGGACTCATCGCTACATTCAGCTGACATCAGCACAGCTTGTTGGTGTTTGTCTTTTCATCTTTGTACGACCATATCATGTCCCCTTCATCAGGTAAAAAAAACCAAAACCAAACAAAAAAAATACCCAAAAA
>VZTR01003675.1:79792-118042 GCA_013400775.1 Chaetops frenatus
AACCAAATAAAAAAAAAAACAACAAACCCCAGCCTGTGTCTTCAGTAACATCTGGTGTTGGAGTGTGGCCAGAGAGCGTGGGAGGGATTGCTCATGTTGGTGGAGGTCATGCAAACCTGGATTCTGGTCTCTGCTCAGTGTGGGAGAGAGGTATGCTTCCAGGCAGCAGTCCATCTCCCCTAGCCAGCACAAAGGCTAGGCAGCCTCAGTGTCTTCCTCCCGTTACCTGAATAGCCAGGCATGCTCCAGGTGGGCAGTCAGGGTGGAGCACCGTGTTCGAGTGCTGTCTTTCTGGAAAGTGAATGACCTGGGCTAGTAAGTCTGAGAGTGTTTGATGCACCTAATGAAGGCAAGTGCCTGCCTCTGCTTGAAGGGCAGGTTTATCTTCTAGCCCTGTCCATACTGTTTCCTTATGGAAACAGGGGTAGTTCTAGGCTTGAAAAGAATGGTGGAAAAGGTGGAAAGGCAGATGGGGGGAAAGAGACCTGATTTTTCCTTGACATTTTATGGAATTGAGAGGTAAGAGAACCTATGAAGTGTTTGTCTTTCCCAGACGTCATGAGAAGCACAGATATGTTCCCAGTCAGGAGGGTGCAGAGCTGTGTATCCTCTGCTTACTAGCTCAGCTGTCCCTGGAGAGTGCCTTTGCTGTGGGCAAGAGTTATGCAGGCTAAGTGTAAATGGTTAGGAAGTGAATAATTAGCCAAAACTGTCTTTGGGCATTTGTCTGACCTTAAAGCTTCCAAGATCCAAACACTCTACCCTGTATTAGGGCACTGATTGGCCACTGCGTTTTGTGATTAAAATACCAAAAGCTGCCTCTTTCTTCCCTGTGATCTCATATCTACTGAAAACCTCAGAACAGAGCTTGTGCAACATCAAGTGCTGTAGGCCAGGCAGGGCTATGCAATCCAGGTAACTAATGGTCTTGCATTGCTGCTTTCCAGTAATCTTCCTTCAAAATTATTTTTTAAAATTCCTTTTTTTCCTGCTAGAGGAGAAATGTTTCTCTCAGTTTTTGACTTTTCACCTGGCTTACAAAAAATTTGAGTAATCCAGTAGGAAATGCATGGTTGAAACAGAAATCAAAAGCAGAACAGCACAGTGGCTCTGTTGCAGTTGTCAAACTGCCAGAAATCAGATGTAGCCATTTGAAACTCAAGAGAAGAAGGGAAGGGTTTGATTTTAGTGGCCAAATTTCAACATTTGATGCAAATGTGCTGCTACATGTTATGTGAGCATAATCAAACCTAACCTGTATGCTTGCATATTTTTCCCATGTCTAGCAAAGGAAAGGAAAAATGATCAGAAGTGCAAAAAAAGGCCTCTGTGCTTACAGAGATTGAAGAGATTTAGACAGGAGATAGAGAATAGAGAAATAATGAGACAATAGCTGGTTCATGCAGCAGTGAAAGGATTGATGAAATACAAGCAGTTGAATTTACAGTGGGTTATCTCAGCATAACCTTTGCCATGAATGCAAATCAGTGAAATACCAGTCAGGAGATGGGTGGGCAGGCAGCAGGAAGGGAGAACTTTAGAGTGAAAAGACTGAACACGACTGTGCTTCTGTAGGAGTGCTTAAAACCCATTGTTTCTTAGAAAACTTTGATGTTCCTCCTTTGCCTCCCCGAGGGTGTCTTCTGGTGGTGTCCTGCTGTCAAGAAAAGACAGGAAATTAAAGAGGGGAAAAAAAAGGTACAAAAGATGGGGGAGAAAGAGAGAAGAAAATGAAGAGGCTGGGGAAAAGGGACCTGTAACATCTTGCATCATTTAGATCACGAATTTCTGAGAATAACTCAAATAAGACTTAGCAGTTTTTTGCACGTCTTTTCTTAAAGTCAGTAATATTCTAGTCAGGTCTGCTTGACATCTTCTCTGGAAAGTAAAATTTTCTCACTGGGAAAGACATGCGTGGTGCTGGGGTTGGCTACAACAGTGATCTCATCATTTACTTATCTGATCAGACAGCTGTGCTTTGTTCTTGGAGTAGCCTGGCTGTTTGGGAGAAACTACGCTGAGAGCAGGTGGTCTGCTTTATCAGGTTATCTTTCTGTAGTGAAGTGTGTGCTAATCATCACATTGAAATACTAAGTAATTAGCAACATGTAGACCTTAAGCAATTTGTCATCAGCACAGAACTCATTTGAGAAGTTGCATATAAATAGTTGTATCCAATAATCTCTGATTTTATCACATCAGATTTAATGAATTATGGGTTATAGTCTGTTGCTCTTCAGTTAAATGGAAAATATATCATGAACTGTGAAGTTGGGTTTCAACACATATGAACAGTAAATTATTAACTATCTGAAAAGCAGATTCCCATATGTTCAAAAGTAAAAGGACACATAACAGTAAATTTAGTTATTGTCAGTATTTTAAGGATCATAGAAGAGGTAAACTTGAAAAGTAAATTCTATGGAAATTTCCAGTATTTCAGAAATAAGGTCTTGCTGCTCTGTTTCGAAGGGACAAGTAAAGGAGGAAAATATTTTCAAATAGTTTTATTTCTGTGCTATTGTATTATACTTAATTTGAAACATAAGTACATGAACATCAATAAACTGAAAGATGTGCCTAAAAGGGGCAAGCTTTCTAGAGGGGAGAAGACATGGCATTGTAAACTGGCTTTCCCCTTTATGTTGCAGTCAAAGTTAATTGAATGTTTGCCCCTGAAGCCCTTTACTCTGTTCTCTTTCTATTTCTTCTTTTTTTTTTTTTAATGCAGGGATGTAGCAATCGACACCGTGAAGACAGGAATGGGAGGAAAAGCTGGAAATAAAGGGGCAGTGAGCATTCGTTTTCAGTTCTATAGCACCAGTTTCTGCTTTATATGCAGTCACTTGACTGCAGGGCAGACTCAGGTGAAAGAGAGGAATGAGGATTATAAAGAAATCACACAGAAACTCAGCTTCCCAATGGTAAGTGTAGATGTATGTATGCCAAAAAACATTGGAGATAAGGGTGGTACCTTTGCTTCATGAAAGCTGGTCTCAGGCTGTGTTCAATGACAGGTCATCAAAGAAGGCATCTCAGTGCCATAAAAGAAAATATTAAAGAAAATGTTAATAAATAAATTAATAAAGAATAGGGAAGCATGTTTCACAGAAGACTAGATATCACCCAATATAGTAATTGCTTTACAAAAGTACTGCTCTTTTCAAAAAATAGAGTTGCTCCAGAGCTGGAAAAGTCCTTGGCTTTGTGCACCTTTTGAGCTTTCAGAACTGCGGCTTAATTGACAAGTCAGTAAGACTCCATGAATAAGCTCCAGATGACCGGTGTTAGGGCTGGAGAGCATGATATTGATAGCTCTTGCTGGCTCTAGTTAGTGAGAATTCCTGAAAGACCATCCATGGCATTCAGTGCAGCAGTGCCTTGGCTGCTTCTGGTTGGGTATGATAGATCATTCCTTGGGCACTGACATGGTACCCTCTGTTCCCTTTGTTTTGTCCTCGTGAATGTGTCACTCTCAAGGAACTGCTGGCTTCTCTCAGAGCATGGCAAGTAGGCACCACTGCTCTGCTTGAATAACTTTTCCCCTAAATTGTATCAAATCAGTCACCCTACTGTTTTAATTCCAACTTGTCTCCTCAGGCCAGTAGATAATCCATGGGATTTGGTAGCAGGGCTCCTTTGCTTCCATTAATGCTGATTACTGTAGTTTCCACAATACCTTCTTTCTCGGACCTCTCTGGAAAGGTCCTAAGCCAGGAAGGGATTGGACCAGTTTGTGTATGCTGGTTAGTCAGCAAAAAAAGGCATTTAGGTTGCAAAGCATAAAATTTTGCCTTCCTGTTGTTTGTAAGGTTTAGAGGCTTGTCATGTGCAGCATATCAATCAGTTGTTTATGCAGGAGCTAATACTGACAGACTGGACATCCTGCATAGCAGATCTGTTCCAAATGGCCATAAAGTTGTGCTTATGGTAGTTTTTCTTTCTAAGACCTCGTTAACTATTTGATGTCCTTTACACTTAAAACCGCTAAAGGTACCTTGTGTGTATAATACATATAAAGAGTGCCCTCTAGTGCTGTGACAGCCGCAGTGTGGAAATTTTCTCTTACAGATCTCTGGGATATAGAGGTTTATAGGTGAACTGGGAAAAAAAAACCCAAAAAGAACCTAGTTAGAGGATAGGATGCTTAATTTAGAACTGCAGTGAATTTTTATTGACGTTTGGTTTCAATACCTTTACAAAACTATGACGTGCACATAAGATCGATTTTGGAGCTTGTTCTTACTCAGAAGCTTTGTTGCTAAATTTGCCTTGGTACCAGAAGCACATTTTGTGTTATATTTAGAATATGTAAATATATGCATGTGAAATGTGTTATGGAAACAAACATATCTTTTGAATATTCATGACAGACAAATTGTGAATATAAAGCTGGGTTCCAGCTTAGACATACCTTCAGGAAAGAGGGGTCAGGGTCTGACACTTGTTTACAAAATACAGCTCAGTGGGATGCCAAAGACAGTGAAAGAACCATTCTATTTTAGCAAAAAATGAATTTTGACAAATAGAATGTGACAAGTAGGTCCAGTATTTAGTAATTCAGAGAGACTGAGTGCTACATTTCAGTGCATTTTAAAGGTGTTTTCATGAATGTGATTTAACATTAATGGTATTCTGTACCTCAAAACTAGGGGCAGAACCTGTTCTCCCATGACTATGTCTTCTGGTGTGGTGATTTTAACTATCGCATTGATCTAACGTATGAAGAAGTCTTTTATTTTCTCAAACGACAAGACTGGAAGACACTTTTGGAATTTGATCAATTACAGCAGCAAAAATCCAGTGGAAAAGTAAGGCAGTGTGTCTCATTTTCTTGAATAACTGCATGTTGGCTGGGTCCTATTCCTTGAGAGAGTGAAGAAGGTGTGTTTTCAGAGCCTTCTTTGTAGAACTTGAGTGCAGTGATTGGTTTAAAAATCAGAACTTTGTTTGCGAGTAGGTTGATACATCACAGTGGCACCTTCCTCATCTGTAACTTAAAGAGATGTTCCTTATTTTAATAGATTTTTAAAGACTTCCATGAAGGGACTATTAATTTTGGACCAACATATAAATATGACGTTGGCTCGGAGGCTTATGATACAAGTGATAAGTGCAGAACCCCAGCATGGACTGACAGAGTGCTTTGGTGGAGAAAGAAATTGCCCTTTGAAAAAACAGGTCAGTAGGATCCTTCTTTGCCTGAGAGTTGATTCATAATTCATCTAGAACCCACTTAAGGGGTTTTAATCTAGTGAATGGTGCTTTACTCAAGCAGATGTTCTTCCAGATTCACTGGATTGAGTGTCAGAGATAGAGAAAGGCCCTTTCTTCTTGAGTGTGTTAACAAAGGCTTCATGCTTCAAATCGAAAAGGTGCTGGGAGCTCACTGAGGAACTGAATACAGTCCAGCTGTAGTAATACAGAAATAATTCTGTTGTTTTTTGACAGAATCATTAGTCCACAGAAAGTTCCTGTGTTATAATGGCTAGATTGTTAAAACTGCTGTTCTCAGTAGATGTACAAACAGTTTTCTGTAATTTCTTCTGCACTGGTAATTCTTAGGAATATTTATGCTAGTTTATACAATTGGGGGAGATTTCATTAATTAGTCCTTATAAAGTACTTTGAATTCATAAGTGGCCAGCACAACAGAAAGGCCATTTACACTTGTTATTCAAAAGTTACAGTTAAGAAATAAAAAGTATTTCTTTGCATATCCAGAGTTAGTTCTCATAATCATCCTCTCAGTCTGCAGGAACATCTATTCCCTGGTGTTTCTAAAATTTGAATAAATTCACATTAGAAGTGTAATTGCTGGAGAATTAATTTGATCCCTTCCTGCAGATGTGGTTTTTCACATGCCTGAAAATTTCTGCTTAGAATCTAAGTCATACCATGACTATGTTAAATGTGAAAACTACAGAGCAAAACTACAGTGATCAGAGAGTACATGTCATGATAGGGTTATTCACTCTTATTTAAGGAATGAAAAGCAAAGTAAAATGAGGAGCTTAAACTGTTAATAGAGACGCAGTCCAGGAAAGAAAAGCTGTATGAGACAATAAGGAAGTTAAAGCAGCCCTCTTGTTCTGACTGCTTTCACCTTAGGACAAAGAATGCACTTTAGCATTTCCAATGCATATTCTTTATTTTGCATGGCAAAATTTGCCCCTGGGGAACTTTAGTAGTTGGAGTACACACAGCACATAGGACCTAACTAGCTGGTCTGCAAGAGTTAAGGCAGGTCCCTTTCTTTAGAGCTTGTGGGCCTCCCACAGCTGGCTCACATGGATCCATAACTGACTGGTACATTCCCAGCCCTGCAAAGCTTTCTTCGTTTGCTGTCAGAGTTCCTCTCCTTTACTGCTGGTGGCAAGGCACTTCTGCCTCTCAGCTCTAATTGTGTTGCTTCTTATTGCTGTTATAGGCTAAAGGACTACTCACTTTACAAGAATAAAGTGTAGCCTCAGTGTGAGTGTTTAGGAAGAAATACCATATTCCATATTGACTCATTTTTAGCTTCACAGAAAAGAGAGACAGAGTTATCAATTTATTCAAACAGTGACCTAAAAACCTCCTTGTTACTACCAACACAAGAGTACCTCACTCTAGCATAATGTCTGGAGCACTTTCTGTCACCTTAATGGGATGCAATGGAATTATTTGGAGGTTGGATTTGCATGGGTTTGGTTTCTCCTATCTCTTGTGTATTATTTCTCCAATCCCTGTCTAATATTCAGATTTACAAAATAATTTCCAAGTACAGTGTCTGTTTTTATGCTCAGTGTTGAGGTAGGAGATAAAATACTAATATGACTCTATCAACCCAGGTTGTACAGATAATTAATTGAGTGCCATTTCAGTCAACCATTTTGCAGGTGTCTTATTGTACTGATCAGCTGTCTCAGTTGCACTTCCAGTACTTTTTCTCTTTTTTCTTTCTAGTCCCTAATTTGTAAATCTTGTAGGATACAATCTCTTCTTTGAATCATACATATACAAGAACAAAAAAAGGCCACTTCCCACTATGAGGGTCTGTGAAAAGCGTCTTAATAAAATAAGTGTTTAACTGTTATAAAAAACTATCTTTGCATGAGTTTTAAATCATGTTTCGTGCTGCATAGCTGGAGAGATCAATCTTCTGGACAGTGATCTGAGTGCTGATACTAAAGTCAGGCACACTTGGACCCCTGGAGCCTTGATGTACTATGGGAGAGCTGAGCTGCAAGCATCTGACCACAGGTAAATAAACAATCAGAGAGAGATTAAAATGTGCCAGGTTAAAATGTGTCATGCTGAATTACATCTTCAGAGTGAGGGACCCAGTCTGATTAAAACAGGAATTACACCTTTATTCCATGTTCAGTATCTGCTTGATGGGTTTTTTCATCTCATGGAAATGGGTTTTATACTAGAGTGGCAAGTATCTAAGTCATGTATTTATTTTTCCTGCACAGTGATTGCAGCAAAGGTTGGATAAGTTGCAGCAAGAGGTGTAGAAAACAGAGCTTTCTGTTGCTTGGTTTTGGAAAAGCTCTGGTACCTAAGGCAGCTGCTGTAATGAATTTCCACTCAGCTTGTTGCAGGAGAGGAGGTTGAGACTGTGTGGCTTGAAAAGGTGTAAGCCAGGCCACACAGGGGCAAGTTTTGCCTCTTCACAGTACTCAAGTGTGGGGGTTCTGTGCCTCCTTTAAAAATGGAGATGGGAGAAGGTAGAAAAATCAAAGGTGAGTGCTTCTGGTTGGTCAATATCATTAACTTCTCTTTAGGGTCATGAAAGACCTATCCTTGATAAACTTGTTCTCTGCTTCAGTTCTGAGAAACAAATTCTGTAATAAATACACTTTGAAAGATCCCTTACATTCAGAATATTTGTCTCACCCCTTGCATGCTTTGTGGAAGTGCTACAATACTGCTCCTCCTAGCAGCACTCAGTAACCCCCAGTAGCTGTCTCTGTGCTTCTGGTGGTGCTCTTGCATGCCAGGAGTGTTCTGTGTTCCTCTAGCAATGGAAGAACATGCCTCTTGCAATCAATTTCTCCGTGTCAAGGCTCTGACATTGCTGTGTTCTGCAAAGCACAGCAGAGCTCTTGCTCTCATTATATAGGACCCTAAGGATGCAATCTGTGAAACATGGCTGTTATACATGGTTTTCTGTTTCAGCAAACTTAACTCCAAAAGCTGCTTTTTAATTACAGTCAGCAGGTTTGCTTTCCCAAGGTTTGTGCAAGAAAAAGGGCATAGCTGTATCTTTATGACATATGGAAATGCATTGTGATTCACAATGCTTATGGAAATAGTTAATGCTTCCTATACATTTTTTCCCTTTATTATCCCTTTCTAGCCCTGCTGTTGTTGCTTTCATATGTTCTGGTAATGTGTATTCAATAGCCAGGTCTATTGCAACTAGAAGGCAGCAATTTTTACACAGTTATAAGAGCAGCCATCCCAGTCCCTGCTCTGTGTGTACATGCAGGTAGAAATTTGGGAATGTGGATTGCACCCACTGAGATGAGACGAGTTTTACTCTTTCAGACAGCTCTTTCAATTTTATTCAGATCTAGCACAGAGAGAAGTAATTTGTAAGAAATGGCTCAAGAAGCAAGTTTGCAAGTGTTGGCTGCTTACAGTGTAATAGATTGGCACATATTTGCTACATGACAATGTTATACACCTAGAATAGGTTGTCCTTAGTTTTTGGAAGAAAATATGTGGCCGTGTCTAACAGAAAATAATATATTTCCATCCTGATTAGGAGTTGCTTGGGGCCACAGCTGTTTAGTAATGAGCGAAGAATCACTGATGATTCTTCATTGATGATCATATGAGCTGTATCATAATGAGTGAAGATATTTTTGGTCTCTAGGTTTGCCATAAGTGCTGCATACAATTGCTGCATATAATTGTTATTTCAATTCTCTTATGATGTGTCTTCACTGTTACATTCAGCTACTGCAGGACTGGGAAATATTAATAATGCTCAAGGCATGATCTTGACCACTGCAGAAAAAATGAAGTTTACCTGTCCTCCTTTTTGATATAGATTTTGATTTTATATAACCATTTCTTATTTTTAAATAGGTATTTTTTCCTTTGTTTTTTGTAGGCCAGTGTTAGCTATTGTAGAAGTGGAAGTTCAGGAAGTTAATGAAGCTGCCCGTGACAGTGTTTTCCGGGAAGTGTCATCTTTCCAGGGACCACTGGATGCCACAGTAGTGGTAAATCTGCTGTCACCAACACCTGAAGAGAAAAATGAATTTCCTGAAGACTTGCGTACAGAGCTTATGCAGATGTTTGAGGATTATGGCACTGTTGTGCTGGTCAGGTGAGTTTTGGATCTGAAATGGCACCTACTAAAAAACACAGACTAGATGTCCTGACAGAGTTAACTGTGTATTGGAAGGAAGTATGTAGAATTCCTTTACTGCACTTTCAATTCTTCATTAGAAATTGAATATAAGTGTTTAGAATATCTTATACCTCTCAATAACCTTTTAAGGAAATAATCCAACAGCTCTCTTGGCCGAGTGGAAGAGAATTTTATTCAGTACAACACCATAAAGCAGAGACTTTGATGTAAATCATCATCTTTAGGTTCAGGCCTCGCTTCCAAGCATTGCTGCTTCTGGTGGATCCTCAGGCCCTGCTTCACCTCCTCTGGGGAGGTCTAGTCTCTTCCACCACTCTTTCACACTTGGCAGGATTTCCTGGCTGGCTCTCATTCCAGTTGGGGGTCATTTTGCTTGTTTGTTAACAGTACAGCTTCTCGCTGAGCTATCACCCACTGGGTTTGAGAGGGAGAGTGTGATACCGTCTGGCAGAGCAGCTTAATTTCATTCTGATTGATTCTCTACAGGGCTCCAGCACAGCTGTGAGACTTCTGTTTTGAGAAATACAGGCAAAAGACCTAACAGTTGACCTCTGGGAAACACTACCAAAACCTTGTTTATGTTTATTTGATTCATTTATTAATGGACAAAGCTGATGACCTGTTGTTATATAATTTTATGATGTACCAATATAAGCAGAGGGTTCAAAAGCAGCCTTGCAGGGACAGCAGCACCACCTTGCTTGTGAAGAAAAGGAGCAAGAAAAGTACATGTTTTGGTGGATAGTTCTTAGTTTATTTTGGTTTTAATTGCTTTAGATCTTGTTGGAATACTAGTCTTTGGGAACATCACAGTCCTCTGAGGTGAAGGATATGCAGAACCATGGAAGTTCGTCCAGAGGGAGTATAGATATTGGACTGAGTATCCTGTCAACAGCTACTGAGATGTTTGTCCTGCTGGTCTAGGGGTGATCCAGAAAAGGGCAGGGTGCTGGCGTCGCACAAAGGAGGATTGGAGAGAAGAGGAGCCCAGATTCATAGATCACCTGCTCCTCCTCAAAGAATGGAATTGTGAAGGAAAATACAACTAAAACCGAATGCATAGCACTGCACATGTATCTTGTACATAGATCTATAGGATAGTTTTCTATCATGCTTGCCTTCAAAGGGTTTTATTCAATGGTAAAATAAAATGTTTTTTCTCCTCTGCTTTTTTTCACTAGGATCTGTGGAGGTCAAATGCTGGTGACATTTGCAGACAGCAAGTCAGCTCTTCGTGTTATGGATATAGATGGTGCCAAAGTAAGATTTTCTCAAACCTATAATAATCATTTCATTACAAATTTCTCAAAAATGGTTGCTTAGAACAAGGTACTTGAGTTTTTACCTAAATCAAGTAGCATGATTTCAAAGAAAGTTAGTGCTCATGATGTCCTTAACTTTCACATCTACTGAGGCTATTAATGCAGTATTTTAGTTTCAGGATGGCATGTGGTGGCTTTTCATGGGTCCCAAGCAGTGCTTAGGATCTGGCCTCTGATACCACTGCAGAACACATGGACTGGTTCATGGTCCTTGAAGCAGTGCTACTTGAAGTGGTTCTGACATTCTGTGTGGCTTTATACAGTTGTCAAACCATCCTCATGATTGTGTTTGGAGATTTTTTGTTTCTTTTCAGTGTATTGAACAGGTTCCTTCTGCTAAGCTGTAACAACATGATTCATTGGCTTCCATGGCAAATCCAGCATTAGCAGTAGGCATTTACCTTCCCATCCCCTGCTTTTCCTTCCCACACACATATTCTACAAATCATCAACCCCCTCATTTATGCTGAAAAAACTGTTTGTAGGGCTGCCCTGTAAACGTAATACTGAAGTAATGGATTTAACTCATTCTTCTTTCATATTTGCAGTTTTATCTTCTAATTTGACTCCTGCCATTGATGTAATTTATAGCACAGACTGAAACACAGATGTATGCACACAGTATGTGAAGGTGCTGGGAATCTAAGTTGGGAACTTTTCAAACTGATTTTCCTGTCAAAGCTGCTGGCTTGTCTGCATTTCATCCCAAATGTCATAGAGCAACACACATAAACAGCTTAAGTCCTAATCTATTTGAAAATACACTTTCCATTTACTTCATATATGAGATTTTATGGTCAGAGTCTCCTCACAGGTGGCAGCAGGCACAAAACCTTTGTGTGTTTTAAAGCTACTGACTCAAAAATGGCACTCTCCCATGCCAATATTGCTATTCCAGTGTCATTTTGACAATATTTGATGTTTCACCTATTTCTCCAGTATTTCCCAAATGCAGCAGCCGTGCTTTTGAGCTGTGAAGCTCATTTTCTTTCAAGAATATTGTTACAATCTGAAGACTTGGTTATGGGGGTAAGAAGAGTGTTTCCTTTCCTTTTAGCTTCTGAAGTGAGGCTTTAGTTGCATCGATTTCTGAAGCAGTTTTACAACAGGCTGGCAGCACTTGCTTATTCTGGTCAAGCATTCTCATTTTGTGAAGGTGCTTGGCAAAGGGGAACAATTCTTTTTGTACTTAGGTTAGAGGCAGAACAGTGAAGATTCAGCCCAAAACTAAGGACTGGCTAAAGGGCCTTCAGGAGGAAATTGCTCGAAAACGGGACAGCGTTGTCCCCATGTCCCCCACGGCAAACTCCCATCTTCTGGAAGAAAATTTTGACTTCTCAAGTTTGGACTATGAGTCAGAAGGTAAGCAACAGGTTTCTAAGCCAGGTAGTGAGAAATTGCTTTGCTGAGTTCAGTTGCACAGAGAAGATATAGTATAAGTGTCAGTGGCACCTTAATTTGTAATGAAGCCACACTTGTTAGAAAGAGGACTGTAATTAAAGCCATGACCTGACTCAGTGCCTGGGTAGAGAACTGTTACTTGTATCATCCTGTCATCATTAGGGTTATGATATATGTTAGCAAATTCAATGTATGGTACAGCTGTCTTTATAGAGACATACTGTAATGAAACACATGGGTTGGTCACACAAGAATCTTGCCCAGCCTATATACTAAGTTAACTGATAGTATATATTAATTAATTGGTAGTGTAGAGAGACAGAGAATGAATTTGCTCAGTAATTCTTTGTTATCTAATGCTTTAATCCAGGTGATATAGAGGATGAAGATGATTATTTAGAGGATGGTCTATGTCAACACCTAGTAGCAGACACAGCAGAAGATATGTCTGAGCACTCCGGACACTGCACATCCGTAGCTCTTTCAAACAAATCTGGACAAACCCCCCACCTGTATAAAGGTAAAGTATCCACCTTCCTTAAGGTAAGGCCTGGAGGTTTGTTGTTTGTTCTCCTGTTGTATTTCCCTGTTCATTTATATTTTCAGTCTAGGTTGTCCTGTGGTGCCTATTCATGCTCAACTCCCCTTGAGTTAGTGACTGTAACTGAGGTCCTCAGGCATAACAGCAATACAAGTGATGAAACTTAGATTCTTCTCTCTAGGCCAGAGCAAGGCAGGAAAGCTAAAAAATGCTGGTTTTCCTTTTCTAGCCAGAGGAAATTAAGTATTTTTATCCATTTGATGTTGTTTGGCACCAGAACATACAACAAAAAATTGCATGCTATTTTCTTATTGGTGAGGGCCAAAGCAAAATCAAACCAAAAGAATCCTGTTGATTCAGTGGTGGGCTCAGCTCTGTCCTTTGAGCAGTAGCAGTGGCAGAGCAGTCAGTTGTAAGCTGGGAGGTTCTTGTGTTCAAATTACTTCAGAGACCTGAAGTTTCTCCTTTGTTCCCGTTTGATTTGTTTCTGAAGGAGTCAAGGTTCATAGAATATATATATATGTGTATATTCATTCTTTAGGTTCTTAATAAATGTGTTACTTTTCCTTGCTTACCTGGCTTGTTTGCACATTATTGTAAAGTGGCTCAGTAAAAAGAAGATAAAGTTGTGGAGAGAAAACTGATAAAATTGCAGCAAGAACTAGCCAAGCCACATCCACAGCCAGACCACATTGTGGTCTCACAATGGGATGTGATCAGGACATGCTTCAGTGACCAAGCATTGACAGGCTGGGATATGTATTAAACACCTCATTGTGACAGCAAGTGATTCAGTAGCTGTCATTCTGCACTCTCTCAGAAGTGCTTTGTCTTCTGACATAAAAATGAAAACTTTAATACCTTCAAAGGTTAAATCAGAAGTAGAGTTCAAAAAGATTAAATGAAATTCGTACACTTACACAGACAGATTTTCCAAACAGAGTGATTTATGGCTTTCTTGCCTACCTTGAGTCATAGGCTGGGTTCAGTGTGGCCAGACCCAGAAGCCTATCCCTGAGTCAAGGAGTAATCAGTCATTATTAAATACTGTGAAGTCAATCACTTTGTATTATAGGGTGCCCTGCCCTCCAAGCACCTCTGGCCTACTGTGTGATGATTCATTAAGCCATAGAGAATTGCAGTGAGTCTTGTCACCCACAGTAACTCTTCTCCACAAAAAAATATCACGAAGTAAAAAGAGGTTATGGAGTATAGTTTGAAGGAGGTCAAGGTGGGGTCATGATCTCACACAACTCAAAATATGATATATTCAATTAATCTGAAAGTGTCTGCAATTTCAGATTCCTCCATAAGCTTCCAATTGTGCTTGAGTAACTCCTAATTGAAGGTATGATGACTGTGTAGCTGGTGGTAGACACAGATGGAAAACAGTGACAGGCACAATAGTGTGTATGTGTGTTTCTGAGGTCAGGGAAGAGCACAGCCTCACAAAACTGATCTCCCTGCCAGCAGCCTTTCAGGGACAGAATTGAGTGGTGATGGCTGGTTTTTGTTGTGTTCAGTTTTACTGCCAGAACTTCAAACTGTGCCTCCAGGTGCCTGCATGACTCCTTGGGTCCTACTGATGAGCCCGTATCTGCAGCTCAGAAATATTGTAAATGCAGAGAGCACAGGGAGGGCAGGCTGAGCAGACCACAGGCTCTCTGTGTCTGCCATCTGCTGCTGAGTGGGAGTAGGAAACTGTGAGGCAGCTCGTGATCCCCTACAGAACACAGCTTTCTGAAAAACAAGAACTTGTTTACAAATGCCTGAAGTGCAAGAGACTGCTGCCACATAATTCCTTCCCCATTTCTCCAAACCATAGGGACAGAACTAAACCCAGTGAATCTTGGAGCCCTAAAGAACAAGAGCTGCCTAGCTGGGCAGCTATGGCAGGGTGCGAGGACTGAAATGAAGGTCCTCACTATAGCATATGGGTGAGAACAAAGCAATCCATACTTCTCCCCTCTCCAGCTGTCAGAAAGGCTTAGGTGGGGTGAAAGACTGAGTAATTAGTTAGTGATGTAAGGTGCAGCCAGGAGCTAGCAGATTGAGGCAGCTGTACCTGTTAGGAGATGTTGCTGGAAAGCAGAGGTGTGATGACTGAGCCATTCAGACAGGTTTTTCTCTGGTATAAAAACAGTTCTCCTGTGCAAGAAAAGGTGTCTAATCCTCAAATGGAATTCCTGTGTTCCGAATGGAAAGCAAGGGAGTCACCATGACTAGCCATGACAGTTTGAATGGGAGCAGGTTGCCAAGAAGTCTGGCTGTGAAAATCTCAGAATCTAACAAGGTGCCCAGTAACCCTGCCCTGGAATCAGATGGAGACATTCTTTGTGTTGTTTATTAGCAAACAGCTAATAAATGGTGGAAAAGGAGAGAGAGAAAGAAAGAAGCATTTGACAAAAGGGTAGGTGTTTCCTGCAGCAGGAGCAGGCAGACATTGGGGGAGAGCAAAACAGTGTGAACAGAGATATGTCGCATTGCTGAGAGACCTGGCTGAGGCTTGCCGCTCACGGTCACTTCTCTTCTGGCCTCTCTGATTTGGTGCACTATCACCCAGTGTGTATCTAGTACAGACACTTTCTAAAATGTCCCTAGATGATGCAGACCTGGCCGATTTGAAGAGGGAGCTGGAAGCAAGTGGGGAATGCAGCCGCCGGATTCCGAGCAGGTCTCTGTCCATTCCTACTAGGCCTCGGCCACTTCAGCCACCACAGAGGCCTCCCCCTCCTGGTGAGTTTATCTTTCTTTAATGTGATGTTGGCCCCAGCTGAACAGTTTTTGCCTGCCATTTGTGGGTGACAAAGAAAGTCATGTTCTGAAATGTCAGGCTGTCAAGGTACTTGTACTTGCTTCCCAGCCTGTTTTAGCCTGAGTATTACTGCCATTAGCAATGTGAGAAGTTTGTCTTCAGAAGGACAGATACTCCACCAAAAAAATGCCTTTAATAAGGATAGAATAGCCCATGTTTCATACTAGCTCACAACTCAGGTTAGCGAGTTGAGCAGCCACTTTGTGGCAGTAAAGATATTGGTATTCATGCCTGCTGACTTCTGAAGTCACTGAGTGTTTTCTTGCAGTTTTTTGGATTCTGAATTAATTGTAATCAGAATTCTAAAAACCTTAGATAAGATACATTTGTTCTGGACAGTTTTTGTGCTTTCCTTCTTTGCAAGCAATTCTTGTGTTGATGAAAGAAATGCAAAGTGGATTATGAATTTCAGTGAGGCACAAGTGGGAAGTGATGCTCTTGACCTAAGCTCTGCCCACCTGAGATGCCATCCAGAGCTGTGCTGCTCCTGGTTTTAGCCTACTTCTGGATGAATGCTGATTGCTTCATGAGCATAATCATCTTTGCCTCCTGTGTTAGACTACCTATACATCATGTTTTTCTTGCAGCCCAAAAGCCTATCTTTTGTGTACATTTTCCAGACTTAAATTAGAAGTTCTGTGATGCTCACCTGATAGAAGAAAAGTTCTTTAGGATTATTCCCATTCATTTTTGTCGCACAGAAGTGCCAACACTGGTATCTGTATTTCTGTGCCTAGAATGCAATGTTAATTCTCAGCTGAGGTTATGGAATTAATTAAATAAAAGAAAGACTAACTACAAAACTGCTTCCTGAAACAGTTCAATACTTTGGGAGGGTGATGGCATGCACATTGGTTTTGCTCCTTTGCAGATAAAATGTTGTACCAGTTCTTGAATGTAAAAAGCCATTTCTTATTCCTCTTCAGGCAAAAAGTCCCCCTCAGATGGTTCCCTCTCTCCAGGAAGCCATTCTACCTGCTCCATCCTGGCAACAGCAAAGCTGCTTCCTGGAGCCCCTCAGCAGCCAGTGAGTCCTGCAGCTCAGCACAGCTCCTTGGCATTGTCCTGATCCCTCCCATCCACACTGAGTATCACATACAGGATGCACCTGTCATACAAGAAAGGAAGCCCATCACATGTCTGAGCTGAAAATGCCAAGATAACTTCTTGTACTGTAATACTAAACTGTAGGCCCTGTTAGGCAGCAGAAAAATGTTAAGAAATTGCCAGAAGTTAGGAAGGCCAAAGAGAGAGAGAATGAGTGGTGCAAGACGAGAGCACTGGTGCTGCCTTCTGACAGATGCTAACTTGAATTTTTAACACCATAATCATATGGTTTGATTCTTTTCTCACTTCTGTTTTGGTGGGCCGCACTAGTGCCCAGAATGCAGTAAAAGTCCTGACCACTGCCAGCAAGGCTGTAGTCCCTGAGGAGACCAAGACCAGGATGTGAAAATGACTCCCCACTCCTGTCTTGCTGGATGAGAACCCTAATGCATTGAACAAGGATGGCTAAGGGACTAGCTGTAGCACTCAGGCATTAGCCTTCTGTCAGCTGGCAGCCGGGAGGTAGAATTTGCCAAAAGATTCCCACCATTTCTTTAGTATTTATCTGTCACTGAATAGCCAAGAACAGAATTTTACAGGTGTATGGGCTTAGCTGTAAAATTACAGGTGTACAAGAAAAATCAGTTCTCTCAAGACTACTCATTCTCCTATTTTTTTAAAGCCTAAAGTCCGGACTGGAATAAGCAAACCTTACAACGTCAAGCAGATCAAAACCACCACAGCTGAGGAAGCAGAAGAAGCTATTAGATGTCTTATGGAGGCCAAAGGAGGTGAGCACAGCTTTCTGACTTCTAAAAATCTTTAAATGAAGAAAACTGTAGGTGTATTCATCTCATCATAGCCCAGATGCACATATTCCTATTTGGAATTTCACCTGAACACATTCTTGCAAAATTGTATATGTACTCTCTGTCAGTTCTGATAATATTAACCTTTTTTTTCAAGATGATTAAAATTCTTTATTTTGTTGTAGAACCTGCTACTAGGAGCACCTTGAGTCATTTATGCCCATATTTAGTCAGGAAAATTTAAATATAAAGATGGGATTTTACTAAACGGATGGTGCCTGTGTTAGCTCAGAGTGCATAAATGATATTTGCTGCTCTATTTACTGAATGCTCACTATTCCAAGCAGAACTACAGAGCAAATGCAGCTCTAGGAGAAATAACCTGGATTCTGTTCACATTTGGACAGCAAGTATAGCTGTAACCTAGATAAAAGCTTGCACTACTTCAGCTTGAATAGCTAAGCTAAAAGGCTACTCTCTGTAGTCTCTGGAGAAGAGAGCTTCTCGCAAGGGCAAGTTGGAGCACGAAACTGGCTTAGGTACTGTGAATGTACCCCCCAGGGCTGCATGCAGTCTTTCTGCTGATGCTGTATGAATGAAAATGGCTACCTGAGTTTGCAAGGCTCTCAGTTCAGAAGAAAACCATCCTTTTTCATTTATACGTAGAATGAATACAGTCTGGAATAATCCCATTTACTCAGAAATATCATAAAGGCATCTTGATGTTTGTTCCCCAGTGCTGTTCATTTCATTTTGAAATCAGATTTACTCTCCATTGATTTTGAAATTCACATTCACTTGGTGTAGGTAAGAAAACTAGTCTGGTCAGCATCACTTCCAGTCCCTCATGCTGTACCACCAGTTGGCATTTACTTCCCAAAGTACAAAATGTGCTTGGTATCATTAACTTGGTTTTCCAGATAATGGCAAAAGGAGGCTCAGAGCTTGAGCCCAGTACTCCTGAACCCCCAGCCAGTGTTTTTTTCACTTGACTAAATGGTGGCACAGCACTGCTCGTTTGGCATGAAATTATTTCAGACAGGGAAGTTTTTCTCTAACAGCCTATTACAGATGTTACAGGATTGCAAAGGTCTGTGCTTAGTTCCAAAACCTACCTTCTTGGCCTGAGTTGGTCCTATAGGCCATGGAAATGCAATTTTGAAAGAAATTATCTTGAATCTATGTTCCGATCAGGCCAAGATGCCATATTTGGTTTTGCTTTTCAGGAGTACAGGAAGATGCAGTAAAGCCTGTTCCAACCAGAAACCAAACTTCCTCCAAACCCGAGGCTCTTCCCAGCATCACAAAGTCAGTATCATTTCAAGGGTTGCAGGCAGGAGCAGTGCCCGTCCCTCATCGTCCACCACCCAAAGTTCCAACCCCAAAGAAGCCAGTGCCCCTGCAAAGGACCGGAGTCAAGGTGGAAAATGTAAGAGTTGCAGCAAAATGCATCTCCAGCTTCCCTTACACATGTGAATGATGGAGGGGCAGGGTGGTTGGTTTTTGCAGGAAGTCCTGTCATGTCAGCAGGTGCTGGAATGATTTTGTGTATTATAGTCACCAAGGCATAAAAATGCAAGAAAGATCGGAAGGAGAGCCGTATTCAGCTTTTATATTTGTCAGTCCATCCTCTTGTTTTTCTTCTGGTATGCCTAAACCTTGTCAGGATTTAAGACTCATTTGTTCTTTATCACAGTCTCTACTTTTGACCATGAGTGGTCTGCTCTGTAATGATTTGAGGCAGCTTCTTCATCAGTTCTGTGTCCTGTGTCCCTTGCTTTTCTTGCACACCTTGTCATGGGATTCAGCCTTTCAGTTTGAATTCTGGAGTCTACTCAAGAGTTCATGTTCTCAAAAAACCAAAGCTGTGGGTGTTCAGGTTTTTATCTATGTCAGGTCTCTATGATGGAGACAATAGTTCACCTCTAGAGCTGTTAAAATGATTATCTAATTTGTAAAGCAATTTGAGTACAAGAGAAAGACAAATATAACCTTTTATATTCTGCCTTTGACAAAATCGCTGCCATGGAAGCTCTTCTAAATTGTTAGGGCTCCTGCCTTACCTTCCTTTGGGAAAGGCATTCACCCCTTCTCTATAATGGACTTTGTGCCATTTTGCTTAGCAGATTCACCAAAAAACCCAATCCAGACAGCAGAGCCTATGCCAATATGGTCAATTTGTTTATGTTGTCAGCATTCCCAGCTCTCTCCTGAAAGGTGCTGAGAGGGATTGCTGTTCTGGTGTTAGTTATGTGAGAGCTTCTACAGGAATTTTCAGCTTGACTCTGCTTTGGAATTCCACTTCTTCCTCTATGTGAGGGAGGTCAGATGGGAGTTGTGTACTTGAAAATCTCTACCCAATCCCCCTCTATCACAGCCAAACATACGCAACTCAACAGCACATGGAAAGAAGTGGCAGGAGATATGTCCAGGATGAGATACTGACTATTTTGCCTGCATGAAAAAGCCTGTGCATTATCTTTTAATACTATGCAAGAGTAATAAAAAATTTAAATGCTTTCATTCAGTCACACAGAGTGTGAGAAATGTAAAGCAGTCGTTGCCCTCCTAGACTGAGCTGGGCTTGCTATTTATATACTTTTAAATGATGGATGTATGCTAGACTGGACTTTGAGAGCTTATTTTTATCTTCAGTTGCCAGCATCAGTAAGACAGGACAGAGCCCTTAATGCATCTATTGGGTTAGCTTAAACTAATTCTCCTTCAACCTTATCTATCCGAAAAAGCTACACCTAAAGGCATGGGCCCATTAATTTAGGCCTCCCTATGCAATCCTGCTTAAATGATATGAGTCAACAGAGAGATGTAACAAATAAATAACTCCTCAGAACTGTGTTAATTTGGCCCAGAGCAAAATCGTAGGCTGTGAGTGAACAGGCTGTATGTAGGGTCCTGGTCCTTCACTAGCTCTTTGTAAATGGATGCAAGGCACAGTACATGAGCCCAGAGCCCAGCAGGTACACTGGAAAACTGTGCTGTCAAGCCTCCTCTTTGTACTACTTTTTTTTCTTCCAGGACTGTCAGCTTTTCTTAGTAACACTGTCAATTAGATTTGCACCAGTAGTGACTCAGAGTTTTTGTTCTCACATCTCTTCTTCTGTTTCCTCCTCAGGCCATGTCTCCAGAAGAGCAATTCGACCAACAGACAGCACAGTCTCCTTTTGGCTTGCTAGAGCCCCATCTAGAAGCTGGAGCTATTCTTAGTCCAACCAAGATCACTCCAGTCCCTAAACCCAGAACACAAGCTGGGAAGCCTCAGGAGAGCAGGGGGAGCAGTGAAAGGCAGCCCCCGTCAGCAAGCACGGCTGACGCCATTGTACTGCCTCCCCAGAACGCTCCCTTTGCCCCAAAGGTGCCACCACGAAGAAAGAAGTCAGCTCCTGCAGCTTTTCATCTCCAAGTTCTCCAGAGCAGTGGCAGCCCCCTTTTTAGCGGGTCACTGTTCAACTCCAACAACAACAACCCTGGGTCCTGCCCCCAGACTCTTGGCCCTGCTTGCTCAGGTCCCGCAGCCTCTGCCAGCCCAGGAAACAGCACAACTCAGCCCTCGGCACCAAGTGCTGCGGAACTGATGGCGAAGCTCCAGGGCCCGCCTGTACCAGCAGGCCAGCATCCACTACGACTGGATGCCAGCTCCCTTCCAGAGGACACCAATCTTCTGGACCTGGACGTGCATTCTTCCTTCCCTCTTTCCATAGAGGCACCATCAGCTACTTCGGAAAATTTAAATCACCCCAACCTGAAACATTTCAGTCACTGGGTTACATTTAGTGATGATGAAGACAGCAGTGCAGTGGCAGAAGGGTTCAACAAACTGCTTGTCTTAGAACAAAACAAAAACACCTTCATGAAAACAAATACTGATTTAGAGTTGTAAAATTTTGCCTCCTTAGTGTTCCTACAGAAATCATAATTATGATGCAAAATAAAAAAATCTTTTTTTTATTTAATGAAATAGATCACCTGTCCATGCTACATTTCATTTTCATGTTTAAAGATATGGCCCCTGGAGGGAAGTATATACAACCTAACATTACCTACAGTTCGTTTGAAAACTTCCTTATTCTAAGTTATTTCTTTTTATTAATCCATCTTAAGATGTTTTATTTCATTTCAGGTACAAATCGTATGCAAGAACATGTAATGGTGTATGGAAAAAAGACATTAAGAAAAACATTAAGAAAATTAATGTATGTGAAATGTATATTTTAATCAATTTCTGTTGTTTGAAATAAAGCATCCTTACTTCCAAGATAGACTGCCACAGTTATTCTGGAACAAATGTCCAAAGGGGGAATATCCACCAGCATTAACAACAGCAGTAACACTGGTATTGCTCTGCTGCAAGGTTTCCAAACTCACCCTGGTTTTTGTTCCCAAGCCCATGTCCAACAGCATACTTTGAAAAGGGACTGTAGTTTTCCACATGCTGTTTCACTGCAAAGAAATGCTACAGGCTGCTTCTGCATTATCTGTGCAGATCTTGAGAAAAAATGGGGGATGGTTGAGACCAGCTGATGCCAGAAGTATTGTCTTAGGGATGTCTCATGCTAAAGGCAGTGAAGCAGTAGTTGTGTCCCTGTTCCCATTCTGTTTCTTTATACGCAAATGTCATGTCAGACTTATATTTCTGGTTGGTCCTTTTTGCCATGCCTGTGAGGTAAAACTGCACACAATATATGCCATTTGTGCAAAGTAGGCAGTTAAAAATGATAACCAGATTGCAACTTGTCATGGTAGCTTGTTAAGAGAAGCATCAAAATTTTTTTTATTAAAGGAAGGAGAACATTTTTAAGCAGTTGGTGAAGATGAAAAAACAACTAATTTTAAAAAAAATAATTTAAAAATGTATTTAAAGAGTTAAGAAGGGGTTTTTTTTCTTTTTTTCCATAGGAAAATTAACTGGCTTGTTCTCAGCTTCCTGAACACTGGGAATTCAGCCATTTTCTTCCTCACAATGCCTACCTGTTTCTCTGCCACTGCCAAATTTTGAATACAAGATATCCTGTAAGAGAGGATGCTGCCTCTGAGCACCCAACAATTCTCCTCTGCTCTCTCGTTTGCCAGACACTTTAAAAAAATCCCCAGAACCTTCAAAGGCCAAGCCCATAAAACCCAGCGCTAAGCTTCTCATGTGAGTGTCAGTTTAATGTGGTTGCAGGCTGGTGAATAATGCTAAAGCAAGATACTCGTTTCCTTACAAGATGACACAAAGCCTTTGCCTCTTGGTCCTCCTCTTAAAAAAAAAAATGCAGTGAATATTTATGGGCACATCTCAGTATAAAACATTAGCAGTAAAAAAGAAAGAGTACGGTATATGACCATATCCAACATTTTCTGCAAAGATAATTAACAGCTCTAGGACAGCTAATTTACATGTTAATGAAAGTGTTAGCAGGAAAGCCAATTAAACTGGATTTATACAAGTCAAATAAAATCTGCTTTATTACTCTCCTTGAATAGGAGACGGATGTGGCCTTTAGCATTCTATCTTATGTCTGTGTCTGTGGCAAGCTGCCCACTGAAAGATGAATCCCGGCAGCCTCGCTGGTTTATGCTATCAGTGACAGCAGATACTGCTCAGTCACAGCAAATCAAGGGAAGGGGACAGACAGTCCAGCTGAAAAGGTTACAGCACAGAATGAGGAATCTCCTGTCTTGATAAATTACCTTCCACACCAGTGCCCAAAGTCCCAGCGAAGTGTTTTCCCAGGGGCAGGAGCTTGTGACCTGCTTGTGACCTGGTTCTAGTTTCAATGGTCAGAGGAAGCAAAGCAGAGCCAGACTTGCTCCATGTTTGGGAAATCACTATGGAAAACTCAGACTGCAGGAGGCAGTGATTCTTTCCTTCCCATTTGGGATTAAGCCAGCACCCACCATGTGAAAGAGGCCATGTAACCTGAGCCCCTTACTACCTGATGTCCCCAACCAGGGAACCCACAGCACAGCTGTTCTCAGCTCTGCTGCCCATCCTCACTGGGGCACAATCGATGGAATCAATGTCCTCAGGAACAGCTGTCAGGCTTCAGGGACATATAATCGGTTGTAGGGAGTGGTTATCCTGTGACATTTTTCAGGTCATGAATCCAGTACTTGGCAATCTAAAAATTGTTGATGGCAGCTGTGAAGCCAGGTATGAATGATTTACCAGACACAAGTCTACAAGTGTCTGCTTATTTAATTGTGAGAGGCACTGGCAAGACACCACGTGAGCTTGCCCAGGGCCTGCTGTATTGCAGCTTCAAGTTGCAGCAGGCACCCTGGTTGCTCTGCTGCATTTGTGGTTCTCCTTGGTAAAGCAACTGCCTGATTTGGCTTTTTTAGGGGGGTTGCCACTGAAACAAACAAAGAGAACCAAAACATTGGTTAGAATTTTCACTCTGACAAAACAACATTTTTGCTTTTCCCTTTTTGTCCAGAATTGCCATTTTCACCAGATGGAAAATTTCTCATTTACAGCCAGCTGCTCTGGCTGGCACCAGGAAGCACAAATCACAGCAAAAGCCAGTTCACAGCACTGTAATCACAGCAATTGAACACTCAGTGGCTGTCACTGGCTAGAAACACCAACACAGTTACACCAGTGCTGGACAACAAGAGCAAGAGGACTGACCAACCCCTTTTAGCCCTCCCTTCCCATCTCACTATTTTACTCTTGGATGCCACAGTGCAGATGAAACATCATCTCTTCAGACAACTCACACAACCTGCCTGCCACTCCTGCAGCTGAGCCACTGGAAGGGATTAAAAGAGTAGTTTGAGACCAGAGAATTTACAGAAAGACACTATTCCCAATTAATGTGATACCGGGAAGCACAAAAGCATCCTGTTCCTGATGGGAAGCGGATGTGAATGCTATGCCACAGACTTGCTGGCCCTTAAACTAATGTTTGTACATGCTTTAAGAGACACTGCTGCAAAATCCAAAAGCACAACTGAAAAACTGCTCAGTTTGGCAGAACATGGCTGACCAGCTGCCCCCCAGCACTGTGCTTCTTACCCCACTTAAGTGAAGGGTAAATGTTACATTCTCTCAGCACAAGACGATCACTAAAAAATAATGCAGGTCTTTAACAAAATGAACATGGTTCCGACCATTCAGCTGGCAGATCATTAACCTTTAACACACTTCGTGACATATCCAAGACATTTTTAAAATCACATTTTATTACTATATTCCAAAAAAATAAAACCCAAACCCCCAAACCCAACAACTCCCTCACCAAATATTAGTTTTAGAAGTTACACATATATAAATACAGTTACAAAAAGGAGAACATTGACTTAAAGAGTTCCAGTTACAAAACATAGATGCATTTACTAAGATTAAGGTTTAATGTCACTGATCTGAATCTGTGTAAGCCAAAGGAGCATATTAAAACCAATAGATTTGTCACACTGAACAAGCATTCAGTTATTAGAAGTCTTGTCTATTCACCATGAATTCCACATACTCTCTACTTTGTGAATACAAAGTGTACTAATATATTTACACTCTGGAGTCTAAACCACAGTGTAAAAATTATAAAGCTCTTTAGAAATTAGGACATTTCTGTTACATTTTCCATACAAAATACTGCCATGCAGTGTTCTTACCTACATCTCAGTTAGGGGGGGAAAATGCTCTTTTTGCCAGTGTAGTGCTGTACATTCTCTGTACTGCTCTTGTGAATTTTACTTCACAACTCCCTCAACTTCCAGAAGTGTATTTTCAGCTGCAGTGTCCTCCTGGGCTGGCCTCTGGACCCAGCAGGACTGCAGTGCCCACCAGCACCAAACCCATGCAGAACTGCAAGGTACATCCCACCTCCTTGGCAGCTTTCACAACCATTATTTGAAGGGCAGCAATACTGGATCCATCTCACAGGAGTGATGTGAGGAGACACCTCAAGCCTGTTGTCAGTACAGACCTTATTTAACAAATGGTCAGCAAAGGCAGTACAGCCTTACACAGGTTTGTGTTTGTTTTCAGAGAGACTTGCAGGTGTAAAGAAAGGAAGCAAAGAGACCACAATAACACGAGGTTGCTTTTAACCACAGTGCAAACTAAGACTTCAAAAAAGTGACTGTGCACTGCCATTTTTTTATCTGTCTAAAAATACTGATTTCTCATCAGTACTGTTAAGGTATCCTAAACATAAACACAAATAAGACACTGCTATTTTTCTCTGTATCTACACCAACAGATATATTTGGGCCCCAAAAAACCAAAACATTTGTGGTAATTTCCAGTGAGGCCTTAAAATCACATGGTTTTTTTCCTACTTTACCTTTTTCTACTTCAGCTCCAAACCCTAATTAGCTTTCTTTTCAGGGCCTACATTTGTTGTGCTCCACCTGAGCATTTTCAATATTCTTCTCTAAATCAGCTACAGCAAAGTTTCTGTACGAATAACACAGGCCAGGGATTTGAATGTACCAACTTCTTGGTGTGTCCCAAGAGTAAAGCAGAAGAGCTGAGTCCATTAAGCACATCTTCTATATGAACAAGCACAGAACTGCCCTGTCTGACCAGATACATGCTGTCCTAAGAAAAGCAATCTCATACGTTGCTAAGATTAGAAGGGAAACATACAAGAAGGTGAATATTTCTTTTCTTTTGTTTTAATTAATACAGACAGGCTAAAACAATGACTATTTTCTAAGCAAGGCAAGCCACCAACATGTCAATTTCTCATGCAGAAAAACAGATGCCGTGACTGCTGACAAATCTGGGTGGTCTATTAAATGAAAAGGCAAATGACAAAACCTGTAATCGGGCCATTAGACCAAAATGCCACCTTCATTCACTTGAATACTACTTTCTCAGGCTCCAGTCAGGCTACCTAGAATGGACAGTAAACCAAAACTTTGCAGCAGCCACATGCTGCTTCTCCCCTTTGAAACAACAAAAAAACACCTCAGTTAATTGTTTCTAATCCTCTCTATAAGACTATCCCAGGCGTATATTTACCTGCTTTCAAAGCAAGCTTGGGGTTTTTTTGCTAAAAGAAGATACCCTAGGCACTCACTTTCTTTTTGCCAAGTTTGTATTTGCTTTGAATGTATTTTGAGAAATAAATTGGAGAGGTGTCTAAAGTTCAAGATGTACAGGAAATTATTCAGCAGCAGATACTATTGACACAGCACCCTTGTAATTCCGCAGATCCCCTAACAAATGTTAGGAGAAGTTTCTGTGTTACACCAAACAAGAGGACACAAGCAGGAAAGGATGGCAAAACCTCAGTGTCACAGTTCTTGGGCTAAAACATCCTGAATGAACTTCAGTGTACGCTGATACAGGAAAGCATCCTTCTTCTTCGGCTTGCAAATATTTAGATGATTAACATCCACTGGAATAAGGTCTCCAATTCCTAAGTCTGGGAAAGGGCAAAAAAAAAAAAAAATAGAAAACTACCAGAGTTCATAAGATGACCCAGACTGAAAAGAACATCTTGCATTAGCAATTTCTCTCTCAAAAGCAACTTCTCCTATCTTCAGTAAAACTCTTTGTTTGTCATTATTTTTTCATGTGCTAAAAGCATCAGTACACAGTTATGGCCTGATAGAGCTCTGTGCTGCCACAAAACCCACACTGGCACACTACACCATTAGGTCAGAGTTCTACTTTCTTTGTCTGAAATACACAAATGTACATTTCTCCATACAGACAACTTTGCTGAAACAAAACTTCATTTACCAGCACCTGACTGATAGCACAGTCCTGACTGAGGTTTAAGCATTGATATGGTCAGGCATGTAGTTTAATGCATGGTATCTTGAATCTGAGCACCACTAATTGCCCATATTCTTACACAAATACTTTGACATGGACACTAAAATTTGGGCTAGAATCATCCTGAAATATGCTGCAAATCACTACACACATTTCCAGGCAAATGAAATATTTACATTGCTTAATTGTAGAATACAAATATTCCATTTTCAGCTACTGATTTTGGGACACACTACAGCATTTATTCTTTCCTGACTGCCATCACTACTAACTTTCCTGTTGGGATGCTGTGACTGCCACATTCCAGTTTATTGTCTATTCACTCATCATCTAGACAAATCCTCCAGTTTGCTTGACTTCTGTATCTTTAACCATGTAAAATTACTCTAGAGCAGGATGAAGCTCTGCTTTCATGTGCCCAAGCAGACAGGCAAGAAACAGGGAGCTACTGCTTGTCAGCCTGTTTTGAACAGAATGGGTGGCCTGCTACTGAACTGCCATGTGCCCTCTAAAGGTTTTCAAGAGCACTTATGTGTTGCAGTGGGTGTCATTTCTAGAAGAGAAAGAGATGCTACAAAATTACAAGTGCATAGTGCTCATTTGGGCTCTGTTATTCTGTTTAATCTTATTTTGCTAAATAATAACAAAAAAAAGGTCCAGTTTTTCAGTCTGTGCCAGGCCTGAAAAAGTGCACCAGCAACAGTTTTGCAAAACATTGCTGCTCAAGAGGACATACTGTAAAAATACCGCTAAACAGTGACTCAGAAAAACAGGGAGGTACAGTCCACCTTTTTCAGAGCATCTGACCTTGAGCTCAAGCTAGTGATCTAGTTGGTGGAAAGCCTGATCTAAAACCTAACAAAGCAATGGTTTCTGGCCTTCCAGATACTTTGGGCAGTGCCAAAGAAAGACAGAAAATATAAACAGTTTTCTATGTTAAACACACATTAAAAAGCAAAGAAAAAAAACCCCCTGGTTTTCCCTTCTCCTACAAAAGGCAAAAATATGGAGGGAGCTCTTCAGGAGGGAAACTCTATTGCTTGAGTTCAAGAGATGCGGAAAGTAAAGGATTCTTAACACTGAAAACCAGCTTTGTGACTTTTTCCTTCCATTAGCAGTTTACTGATTTTCTTTCTTAGTTTTTCAAAGGAGGAAACAGCTGGAATTTGCAGCAGCATCTGAAACACTATTCAGCCTACCTACCCAAAGATAAACCACTAGTCATAAATCCAAAGGAAAGCACTCCAACATTAGACCAGGGTCTACCATGCTTAGTTCAACAAATGTTACTCTTATTTAGAAAAATCAAAACAAACAACTGCTATTCTAAGATCTAAATGTAGCTGCTTCTGATCCCAGCAGGGAGGCTCAGTCAAAAGTTTAAGCAAAAACCCCCACACCATAGTAGACTTGTTTTTCTAGGTTCTTTACCATAATATTTATAACCCTTTCTTGTTATTGATGCTTACATCAATATATACCAAATTATATGGCTATTTCTCACTTACCTGCTGACTCCACAGGTACAACATGCAATTTTATCATGCTGCCTATGTGTGTTGGTAGGGTTTCTGCAAAACTCAGCACAGAAAATTTCTTGTCTTTGGCAAAAGACAAGAAGTCATCATTCAGCTCTTTAAGGGCAGGAGAATCTGAAAAAGAGCAACATAATTTTTGCAGTGTTATAAGATTATAGGATTTTTTCTGGCAAGACTGCATTGCTAAAGAGATATTTTTATTACTATGACAGTAAAAGGAGTAGCATTTTGTTTGTAATCCCTTTTTTCCAACTAGCATATGCAACAATTTGTTCTGACTCCCCCTTTTTTCCTCACCTTGGCAATCAAATGAAACAGCTACTCAGAATTACTTGAAGTAATTCTACACACAACCCAAAATGTAAAAAGGTTTTTTGTTTTTACCCAGCTTTTTCTGACAGCATGATGCAAAACCCCAAACCAAGAACAGATTAGCAGTGCTCCTGTTGCTAGATGGTAGCAAAGTGAACATACCCTTGCTGAGCTCTTTAACCTCCACAGACGGGAAGAGGAGATATCTGGCATTTATAGAATATTCAGCCAGCTGGGAACCATGGTGAGGTACGCTATAAAATATGATTCCTCTGGTGTTGTTTACAATTTTATCCATTTCTGGATTCTTGGAAGCATCCACTAGCATCTTTTTGACTAGAAGACCTGGCAACAGAAGCTGAATTAATGTGGGGATTTAAATCACTGGGAAATAATGATCATGCTATATTAAGCATGAAACAACTAACCATATTCTTGCCATGGTTGATTAGTCCTTAGATTGTCAAATATGTAAGATTAACTTGAAAAAAACCCAAACCACGCCTGAGGAGGCATCAATATAAAATGTCAATGAATGATGCAAATCCAATTCTGATTTGCTTTACGAGTTGCTAATGACATTTACTAGATGCCTGATCATGGAGAAAATTTTGCCTCTGGATTTCCATTTACATGAATTTCAACTCATTGAGTTTTTAAATTGACACAGTAAGAACAAACAGCAATAAAAATCCTTTCAAAATGTATATGCTATTAAATATAATGCACTAAGAAAGTAGAAATCTGATTTTCATTTTTAGGTCCTTGCCAATTTTTCAATTAAACTATTCTGAATAATTGCATTTCTACCTGAATTTGGTTAATGGCTTATTCCGAAATCTTAACTGCAGATAAATGCTTTATATCAAACAGGCACATGCTTACCACCCATGCTATGGGATACCCACACCAGAGGTCTGTCTCCAATCCCAGCAGCTTTGAGCTTGTCAAGCAGCTCACTGCTCCTGAAAGCAATAGACTTCCTGCAAAGAAAAAACAAACACAGACATAATGGAGCATGACAGGTTTAAAAGGCAATGTTAAAACACAATGAATTTTACTGCTGCTCATTTACAAAAGTGAATTAGGCAAACAAATATTGATTATTTAATTATAGTTTCTACATTGGAAAAAGGCAAGAACTTTTGTAAGGATGGCTTCACAAGGACAACAGGAATTGAGCTAAATTCAGTTTCTTGGTCTTGCTAGGAAGTTTTATTTTAATTTCACTCAGGAAACATTTCTATTTTCTTGACAAGTTGTTTTATGGAGTTTTAAATAGTTTCATTTATACATGGTAGCAAAACAGTTTTTATTCTATGAATGCAACATCAAACATAATGAACTTCACACCCTGCAACATGAACAAACTTCATATACTTGGCTAAGCAATGCTCAAAGTGTGGAGCAATGTACACAAACCTGAAAACTAAGTGTACAATCAACCAATACATTAAGAAAATCACAACTAATGTCAGTTACACTTGCCAGACAATAATCTCCAAACACTTTGTACTGGAATAGTATGAAAGCACAATAATCTCCATTTTATAAATGAGAAGACTGAGCTCTGGAAAGGATATGCTACACATTAAAGGCTGAAAATGAATCTGTGGTAGAATCAAAACAAAAGCAATGCCAATGCCCAATCCAAGCTTGAAAGTGCAACATTTGCACTTTACATTACTCCTTGCAGTTGCAACAAGGATCAAATACAGAAGGCCCTTGGGTAATGAAAACATCAGGACATGGGGGCAACCACTGAGCAAAATAATTCAGTTCATCTCTATTGGTCTCAGCATTCTCACTAGAAATTGCTTTATAACACATATGAAAAGAATAATCAAATGTGTCTTTTCAGTTGAACAGTACGCTCTAGGCTAGCAGAGAGACATAAAAATTCACTTTTGAAACTGTGAATGAGACTGTACATTTAAGAACAAACCTAAGGTTGTGTTTCTACTGCGGCCTCATTGTTCCTGCTAGTTAAAAATATCTTCAATATCCCTCATTTATTATTAACCACATCAAATTATAAAATCTATTATGGTTGGGTGACCACAAATAGCAGGTAATGTAATTTTCCATTATGTAATGAAAAAGACGTTATCTTAGGGAAAAACAAGGAAATATATGTTTATTTCTTTTAACATACTTACTCCAGACAGACGCAAGAAGAGTTTTCTTAGAATCATAGAATCATTTATGTTAAAAAGACCTGTAAGATCATTGAGTCCAACTGTTAGCCCAAGGTGGACAGCCAAGTCCACCACAAACCCATGACCCTAAGAGCCTTATCGGCCTGTCTTTATATTATCCCCAGGGATGGGGATTCAACCACTTCCCTGGGCAGCCTCTTCCAGGGCCTGACAATGCTTTCGGTGAAGAATTTTTTCCTAATATCCAATCTAAACCTCCTCTGGTGCAACTTAAATCCAATTCCAGTCTTCTTTGGACCTGCACAGGTCCTACATGCTTCTTACTGTCATTTTCCTGCCTAATTTCAAAAGGCACATTAACAGTCATGTCTGCCTCATTTTTTCTCTGCTAACATGTTTTCTTCAATGCCAGAGGGATTACGGAATGAAAAAGTACCAAGTTCCCAGTCTATTTTACACATCTTGATTTTTTATTCCCTGCACAAAAAACCCATTCATTTTCAGATTCTTAACCTGTAAGCAGCCATGCACACTCCTCTGCTGCAGTACATGTGTCAAATTTACAGTACTAGTTACATGCTTAAGTATCTGCATAAATGTTTGAAGAATTCTGATTTAAAGATCACTGAACTTAATTACCAAATTCTATTCAAGACAAAAAACCTTTACAGGCTCTAAGTGTTTTTATTTTTAATGAGAAACATGTTTGATGATAGCATCTTCCTCCAACCTATCCTGTTCAAGGTCAGTAAAAACACCATTCCTCTGGCAAGGGCAACTACACTCTGATTGAATCAGATACAGTTGTTTTATTTTATCATCAAAGTAACATTTTTTGAATAAAAGTATGTTTGTATGAGCAACAGTGTGGCCAGCAGGGCTAGGGAAGGGATTGGTGAGGCAGCACCTTGAGTCCTGTGTTCAGTTTTGAGCCCCTCACTACAACAAAGACATTGAGGCTCTATGACAAGTCCAGAGAAGGGCAATGGAGCCAGTGAAGGGTCTGGAGCACAAGTCCTATGAGGAGAGGCTGAGGGAACTGGGATTGATTAGCCTGGAGAAAAGGAGGCCCAGGGAAGACCTTATCACTCTATAACCCCCTGAAAGGAGGTTGTAGCTGCGTGTTGGTTCTCCCAGGGAACCACTGACAAGACAAGAGGTAACAGCCTTAAGTTGTGCCAGAGAAGGTTTAGGCTGGATATTAGGAAAAAATTTCTTCATCAAAAGGGTTGCAAAGCTCTGAAACAGGCTGCCCAGGAAGTGGTTGAGTCCTCATCCCTTGAAGTTTTTAAAAGGCATGTAGATGTGGCACTTAGGGACATGGTTTTGTGGTGGCCTTGGCAGTGCTGGGTTAATGGTGGTACTTGATCATCTGAAGGGTCTTTTCCAACCTAAATTATTCTATGAAAATATATGTTTCATTTTATCAGGAGTATAAAGCAACAGTACAGTGATTTTTTTTCTTGTACTTATGAAGCATTATTGTGTCCCTTTAAAAAAATATTCCCCTTAAGATATAAAGTTGATGCTGTATTTTCATTAACTAATAGCATAATTTAGTGTCTCCCTTAACATGAAGCAGAACAGACTGTAAGAATTCATGAAGTTGTCATAGGTAGCTATCCATGAGGCTAAAATCTTAAGCATACCATGACAATATGTAGTATTTTTCCAAATTTGATTTTTCAAAGCAACAGGAAAATTTAAATTGACTCTTTCACACTAGGTGATCCCAAGGATCAGCTTTACAGCTCTATGTCCTGCCCCCCCCTCCAAACTGCAGATGCTGCGTTTGTTACCTGTGAGCCTCAACAGGACATTTTGCTTTCCAGTCACTCAAATGGGTGTCATACTCCACAGATATGATTCTAAGGGAAGGACAGTCTGAAGCAAGCCATGTCTAAATTAAAGAAAAGCAAAACCAAAGGAGCTTATAATTGAGGTACTTAAACTCTTGCAAGCAAATGAGAAAATATGTTACTATGGGGACATCATCAGCCAAGACCTTTGCTCTTCAGTTAATCCCCAAATATATTCTACAGCTGGATCATCATTCTTTTAATATATGCTGGTGAACTCTAGATTGTTCCTGAGCCACAAAGCAGGCAAAGAATGAAGATCCATCTCTAACTCATGCATTCCTGGCTCCCTCTCCTGGGTGAAACAAAAGTTACTAAGAGTACCAACAGGACTGATCAGTTCAAGTTTCACAGAGATACTTTAGTGGCTATAGCAGTGTGAATTTGCTTGGATCAGTAATTACCTATTCACCAAAAATACTTAAATAGCAATCTGCACAACATAAAGTATTTAGACCCTAGTAAGAAAGGAAATTTAATTTAGAATGTTATTCTATAAATCTTTGCCTCAGCAATAACACTCCATTAAAAAAAAAAAAAAGAGAGCATAAGGAAAGCAGCCTTTCTCTTATTAAATTGCCTCCTCTTTCACTAGCATGTGAATGATGTTGGGAACATAAAACTTAGTAGGGATTTTTCCTTTCAAGAACAATGAACAACTCATTAACAAAAAATTTATCATCAGGAACTTGAAAACTGTCACTTTTATAACAAATGCCAAGTAATTGATTTCAAAAAAGACATCTGCCAGACAGTGTCCCTCTAGATACTCTGGACAGCTCTCATTAATGAGAAAACAGCAGTCACATGTGACAATGTTACTGTCTTTTTACCTTTGGCCAGCACTGACTATAATCCTCTTGCCCTTCTGAGGCCTTTTTATCCAAACGCCGGTCAATGTCTTGCTGTCGCCAGGTTTTAAATGCTGCTCCCAAAAGACCATGAACAAAAAGGATGTCTGCTCTGATGGGCTGGCTAATCAACAAAAAGGAAATGTTAAGAGATATGTGGTATATCTTCTTTTAGCAAATTGGAACTTTTAACCTAAGTGATTCCAAAATGTTTTTTATAACACTACACGTGATTTCTTATCTTATGGACAACATTTCATGGTATTTCAAAGAGCATCCTTGGATCAAAACAAAAACTAGGGAACCATACAGAGGAAAGATATAAAAGGAGGTATGGAAAGTACCCACCTCACAAATCATAATTTTCTATAATGAAAGAAACATCTTTCCCTCCAGCTATTGTTCATGTGGCTCCAGTTTCATCATCACCTTATATCTTTACTGTAGCTCCAGTTTCATCATCACCTTATCTTTACCGTAACTAGAGTAACACCAATGACACAGGGAATAGTTGCTACTAAGTGACACTCGCACTGAAGACCGCTTCAGTGCCAGATACACAATCACTGTTACTAAGAATGTCATTTTACTGCATTTTAGGCCAACATGTGCTGTTGCTAGTAGAAAAATTACAAGGCACTGTATCCCAAGACAAAGTGCAAAGGTTAAACAGTTGCAACCCACACAAAGCAGTAATTAATTTCACATTTTGTGTTCAGATTTTGAATGCATTACAGTAATACTCTTTACGCTCTTATGGACTGCTCTAACTGCTTCTACTGTTCTCCTACTTGAGAATCTAAACCCAGTGCTTTCAACCCACCAAAGAACAGGAGGGGCAAGGTAACATCAGTACAGCAGCACTCCGATATCAACTCTTCCAAAGTTTTGTAACAGAACAGTAGAACAAGTAACTCCAAGTGCAGCATGCACAATGGCTTCTTCTACTTTACCTGCTACGATATTGGGGATGTAAGACATAAACACCATCTGGATATTTTTCTTTCACTGTGTCCCTGTCTAGATTAGCCAAAGCTCTGGATGCATGAGAAGATTGAATGATGTGTGGGGATTTCATTACTTCAGCAAGTACAGAAACCCAACCTATGTTGAGAAAAAAAGTGGCAGGTTAACTAACAGAAACATCATCCAAACAACAGAATTCAGAAACATCAACCATCAAACCACACATTGGAAAACAGATGTTAAAACTTAAGAATGGTAACGTCAAAATAAATTATTTAAATCTACTCTTAACCTCAGGAAAGGGAAGGCTAGGTAAGTGGAACCTCCTAAATTCAACAATTCAGATGTATTTTACTACTGTTCAGCTTATGACCTGAAGGAGAACCCCCTCTCAGAAGAATAAGAAAGTGTATCAGCAGGTCAGAACAGCTTTAGCAAGAAGAGATCTCAGATCTCTTTTTGCAGGTTAAATGCCAGGAAGATAGAGACAATGACGCTTAAAGCATAAGAAAGGCATAGAAAACAACCTACAGCAGCAATGGCAGGCAAAAAAATTGATGCTTGCTGTGAAAGTACAATAACTTCTAATTTTAAAATCCAGCATAAAAAAAATTCTTTATGCAATTAAAATACCTCTGCTATTCTAAAAATTGTATACTATTTATACCTTAGAAAGATAAGACAATTAAATTTGATACAACACTCAATAAAATTTTAAGTCAAAGATACTTAAAATTTTAAGTCAAAGATACACATGTTTCCTTAAAATCCTGATAAATCTTATCACTGCTAGCAAAAGAGGCCTATAAATCATAATTACATTACAGTCAAGTCCATAAATAAAACCTGGGAATTTACTTCATGAGCACTGTTTCAAAACCATGTGCATTATGTTGCTATTAGTATAGTCAGTAAGTTGTTAATTCAAGATAGTTTACTATAGACTGAGGAAAAGAATGAATTGACATTTCAGTTTTGCTTTAAACAAACAAACCTGCTAGTTTCCAATTGAGGACTGCAATTATTTTTTAAGAATAATGTATTTAAATTATGTTTCTAAGCAGAATATATGCTGCCCACTGTGAAAGTTGTACGTAAGAAGAATATTATCTAAAATCTAATTTCAGTTTTCAAACATAATGGAAGACTGCTAAGATAGTATGACTAAAACTAGCTTGGTCTCTGGTTTTGCATCTCTCTTAAATGAGCCAAGATGAAGAGTCAAAAATAACTGTTCAGAATCAAAAATAAGTCTTCTGCCCCCAGATACCCCATCACAGCTACTACACAGTGCATTACTGTTTTTCTTCTTATTCTTCCTGTGCCAGCAGTTTTTGCAAGAAAAAGAGCCTTAGAGGTTCTTTCTTCTTACACATCGTCCAGCTATAAAAGAGAAGCTTTATCAACTCTGGATTGCAGGATCCAACTGCTCATCTCTGGAGTTTGATCACTGTCTAAAATTCCTTTTGTACTGAGAGCTCTGTTCCAGGGAGCTGCTAACTCTCCTGTTTCACACTCTTCTTCTACACATATGGTTTCAACAATCATTAGAATTTAAGAATGGTGCCAGAGCTCAGAACAAAGGCCTTTATAGTCCAGCTGCCTTCCTTCAGAAGTGAGCAGTATGAAAGCTGCAGAACAATAAAAGAATAGAGCAATAAAACAACAATTATATAGTTCTGATTCTAGTCTATACCCTCGGGTTTTCTGGAGTCAACTTGGTTTCCATGGGTAGAATTTTAAGGATTTTTCTTTTCATTACTTTGTCTCATCACTCTTTGAAGCCTTGTGAGTCTTCAACTACCACAATGTTTTGTTGCAGGTTTTATTTTGGTCATGCAGTATATGGAAAATACTATTTCTTTGTTCTGTCTCTTTATAATTTAATGTATAAGAACCTTCGGTCTTGCATTACAACAAACAGCAGATGACCATTCCCTCTTTGTTTTCTCTATACCAGTGAAGAGTATTTCATAAATTTTCATCATATTCTCTTTCAGTTGCTTTTTCCATGCTAAGTGTCTCAGTCTAGTTACTTGTTCTTTATCTCCCAGCCATTAGAAATATTTAATCACCCTCACTGTCTTTTCCTGTGCCTTTGCTACTTCTCCTTTGTGTAACAGAGATTAAAAATGCATACTGCATTTAACAAGCAGACACCAGCTTGGACTTATAGAACAACACATTGATATTTTCTATTTAGTTTTTTATTTATTTATCTGAAAATTTTGGAGTAGACATCTACCACTGAGACAACTTTCCTTTTACCTGCACGTACTATGGATGAGTGAAGACGTTCATCCAAAGCCATATTCCCAATAATGCGGATTATGTTCCTCTGTATTTTTGCTGAATCTTTACGTAGCTGATATATCCTCTGCAGTAGCTGAAGGCCTCCTTTAGCTTCAATTTTATCACAGTGAGAAGAAATCTGGCATTACACAGTAAACACAGTGACAATAAATAGATGTTCTGCAAAAGGTTCTTTAGATGCTGTTAATTCACAAATTAGGGAGTTTTAGGAAGCAGGTATAACACAGCCATTGTTGCACAGGAATTATTATTAATCTAGAATTTATTATGCCATATTTGAAGAGGAAGCAGATATTTGAATATGCAAAATGCATGATTCCTATGAATTGACAAAAATCTCTGAGGACCACCTCTACCCTTCTTCATGTCTGAGGGAGATGAAATGGTCTCCACTTGGCATGATCAAATTTCAACTCAAGTTCAAGAGTCTGAACAGGTCAATTGTCTGCATTTGCTAAAGCACTACCACAACCAGAGCCACTTGCCTATCACCCCAAATGCAATCATTATAATTCCTTCTCCTTGAAATGAAAAAGGGTTTTTTTACATTCCAAATAGTACTGCTATCATTACTGATTCTAAGGGCAACAATTTGGTCCAGATGAATATATTTGCCATAGCTTTGGAACTGCTGATATCCTCAAGTCTGGGGCTTTCAACAGGCATTTGGAATGAGTACAGTCACAACTTGCTTAAACTGAAAATCTAGAATATAATAAATTCTAGACTAAGTCAGATTTTCTATCTATACGGACCATACTGGGAAACTGCACTTTATCCATCCGTACTATCAGTAACATTTGGTGTTCTCAACACTGTTTCTCAGTGTTCTAGGCTTCTGAACAATTAAGTGTACACAGAAGAAAGTAGCAATAGGAAACAAGAAGAATCATTGTTACAAAATGTCTTCCATACTGTTCATCTGTGTCTGCAAAAACCAGACTGGTCCTGGAAAGGCCACTGTATTAGCTGCTTGCCATGCAATATTCTGCCCAAAGAATACCTCTGTGTATGGGTAAGGTTTGCATTCTATTCTGGTTTCTGATTAGAGCAAACTCATGACACTATTTTGCTTTGTGAAAACCTGGCAGTAGAGCCTCAGCTGCCCTTTAACTTCTTGGACGATACATACAGATATAGTACAGGGGAACTTGTAAAGGCAAATTAAAAACAGCAACACAACATACATACACTTCCCCATGAGAAAA
>VZTR01003675.1:118377-129513 GCA_013400775.1 Chaetops frenatus
AAAAAACTCGTTTGTTACAGGAATGTGTTCATTTCACACCTGCCTCAGTTGTTTGTCTGACATTCTTACAGAAGGAGGGAGGGGTACAGCAACTTCTACCCAATACATGAGCGTGCATTAGAAAGGAATATCTGTAAGTGTAGCTTTTCAGTTACAGTTTAAAAGGACAAATTACCTTAGAATGCTGTACTAAAGCCTGCAAACAAAAGAGTTCCACTGTCTCTGAAGGGATTTTACTCAGTGTCTCACAGTATGGAAGTCCATTTCCTCCAAAACACCATAAGCCTCCCTGAAATGAAAAACCATAAAAATAATAACACATTTCAAATGGCTACATAAAAAAAGGATTTCTAATCTAGAATGTTAAGTGTGTAATGATCTATAGAAATTGCTTTAAAGAGTGCACAGCATGCATGCACTTTTCAAAATTACACAACAATACATCATAGAATTATTTACTATTTTTAACCGGAAATATTAACTAGATTTTCAGTGTGTAGTCTCCTTAGTCTATTAACTTCAAAACATACAATAAAGGGGAAAAATGCAGTATTTTCATTTGGTTAATGAATGTCATCTTTTAAGATCATTTGCTTAAGCTTAAAAAGCAAGAATCAGAGTAACTCTAGGCTTGCAAAACTTAGAAGAGGAGGAAGAAAGGTCTTCAATATGCGGCACAGCCTCAGAAGACCAGTCTCTCAATCACGCAGCAGAAAGACCAACATAACCTCAATAAAAATCAAAATACTTCCAAGTGTGGTGTCTTACCAAAGCTCCCTTTGTAGCACGAGCTCTGGCTGTGAAAACAGTAAAGGAGTGATAGTGTAAAAATAGCACACATAACTCTGTCATAGAAAATAAAGAGTTATTGCACTCTGAAAACTCTAAACGAAGACTGACAAGCATTGTTATTAAAATGACATTCATTTTTGTTGTTGCATCTTACAAAAATATAACAATCACTGATTAAGGAAGTCAGAACTTATAAACAACAAAAAACAAAATTCACAAGAGAGAATGGATGAAACTGACATAACAATTATTACTTTTAAACAATAATTGCACTTTAAATGACATTCCTAAAGCCACTTAGGAAGTTGTTGCACAGACACAGTTGAAGAATTCCTAGATCAAGGTCCAAACAGACCATAGATTACTTAAATTCTGGTTTGGTAACAGGGTCCTATTTCAGGGAGGCACTCGCATGTGATGTAACAGAGTTTACTATTTAAGGTGTGCTAACAAGCTACCATTTAACTAGAGACTTAAGAGCAGTTTAATAATCTCATTAGTAAAAGAACATTCAAACAACAGTAAGATGAAAAGCAAAAAAATCATTTTTTGAGCACTACAAGGGGAAGGAGTCTTGGACAGAGTGTTGAAATGTCTGCTTAATGGGAAAGCTTGTAAAATATCTTTCACTAGACGTTTCAACTAGTAACACTGGGAACAAGCTTTCAAGCAAATAGGCTGAGATCTTGCTTGTGTTCTACAATCACAAAGTGTCTGTATTTCTCTTCCCCTTACAATGCTCAAAAATATGGAAAAAGGTTTGTATCTTTGAGCTCTGCAGGAATAAAGAACCTAAATAGTTCTGCAGATGGAAACTCACCCTTTGTGCAGCGAGAGTCTGGCTACTTTCACGTAATGCAAGAGATGTGAAGTACTGGACACATGGATCAAGACCAGTCTGAGGTAAAGATACCAACAACAAGCGAAGTTCATCTTCTATGGGATAATCCTGTGAGAAGTAAGCACAAATAGTTTTTAGGTTTTTTTATCCAAACCATGAAGCAAAATGCAGAAGAGAGAAATATTTGAAATATACTAATGAGGCCATAAAATATGAACCCTGGACTTAAGTGCTCTGCAGCTTCAGTTTCATAGTTTTATCTGTAAAGGCTTTGGAAACTGATAATTCTAAAACCACCAAAAAGTGATGAAAAGCAAGCTTTAGATTTCATATTTTGTTGGTCTTATTCTAATGGTTCCAAAGAACAGAAGAAAAAACAGTTCATCTTGACAGAGGAAACTTCAAAGGTCACCCTTAACTACATAGAAATTTTCATAGCATCATAAAATATTTGGAGTTGCAAGTGACCCACAAGGATCACAGAAGTCCAACTCTTGGCCCTGCACAAGACCACCCCAAGAATCACACCATGTGCCTGAAAGCATTGACCAAAAGCTGCTTGAATTCTGTCTGGCTTGGGGCCATGACCGCTTCTCTGGGGAGCCTGTTCCAGTGCTCAACCACCCTCTGGGTGAAAAACCTTTCCTGATATCCAACCTAAGCCTCCCCTGACACAACTTCAGGCCATTCCCTCAGCTCCTGTCACTGGTCACCAGAGAGAAGAGATCAGTGCCTGTCCCTCCTCTTCCCCTCATGAGGAAGTTGTAACTGCAATGGTCTCCATTCAGACTCCTCCAGGCTGAACAGACCAAGTGACCTCAGCCACTCCTCATACAGCTTCCCCTCAAGGCTCTTCCATCTTTGTTGCCCTCCTTTGGACACTTCCTAGTGGTTTAACGTCTTTTCTATACAGTGGTGCCCAGAAATTGCACACAGTGCTCAAGGCAAGGCCACACCAGTGCAGACCAGTGGGACCCTCCTCATTCACCAGCTTGTGATACTGTGCTTTTGGTACTGTTCCAATAAAATTAACGTATAAATTACTAGTAAAAAATAAAGACATTTCTTTTAAGGTTTTGTCTAAAAAATTAATATAGGTATTCATTTAACAATCCATATATGGATTGATAGATTCAACAAAGTAATTTTATTTGCCCAGAGTCATGGAACTTGCAGTTATTCTAACTGCTTGATAAAATCAGAGATAGAGACTTATTTGTGCAGAGTTGCTACCATGAATTGCTTCAGCTTCCTAAGCAGCAGATTGGCAACCCTTAGCTTCAATCACCTAGCAATCACACTGCTGTAAAAATATATCCACAACCATATACTGGTGTAACCTAGTACTTAAGCACTGACAAATATAGATCCACTATCACATAATGTTACAAAGGCAAGAAAGCAAAAACTGAGAATATTACTATGATCAAAGCTGATATTCAGAGTTCTGTGGGTTGAGATACACAGGTATCTTCTGACAGGGCCTTCTGCCCCTATTCATTCTATTAGCATTACAAAACACCTTGTATATTATACTTCATATGCCAGTTTTGTTTATTGAAGAAGCTGATGACATGACTCCTCAGACCATTCTATATATAATATACACACACACACACACACACGTGTAAAAATTAACTTAAAAGGAATGCAAGCCCAAATTTATCCACTAAGGATCTGCTGGCAGTGAAGAGGTGGGCCTACAGCAGAGCATCACAATAGTACTGAGGAGGCGAAGGCCTCCAGGAGCATGCTCTGTGTGTAGGATTCTGTCAGTGTCAACAAGGCAATCCAGGATTTCTTCATGTTGCCTTCTGGATAGAGACAAGCAGTGCATCTGTCAGACTGATAACTGGGCCAGACTTCACTGCTTGTAAATATGTCATGTGAAAACATAGTCCAAGAATAATAATTGATCAATGCTTCCAACCTTATTTCTTTTCATCATGCCACTCCCTAATGCAGCTGTACCTCAGGGGTGTTTCATACATTACAGTTTTGTATTTTGGTATTTCACTACTAGTTACTTTAGAAGAACTCCACATTAGAAAGTTAACAATAACAAAAGCATAAAAGCAAGCAACTAAGAATCATCTAATATCTACTTTTCCTTTACTTACAGTCTTTATTTTTGGCAATGGTGGTGGAGGCAGGAAAAAGCGAAGGTCTACATCCTTGGATCGAGCCAAAGCTATAGCAGTCCTTTGATCACAGGTTTGAGCAACTGTGCCATACTGATAATCTGTTGTACAAGAATTTCAATGTTAGGGTTAAAACTAACCTTACATACTTAATTCTGTTTTAAACATAGTTTGTGATCTACTTTGTAAATATATTTGAAAAGAAGAACCATCTCTCTGCAGTCTACTTAAAAAAACCCTTTGATTTTCTAACCACAAATTCCAAAAGTTAAAAACTGCAGATGTTAAGACCAGCACTACACTGAACTGAAATACCCCTGGGCACTAACTGTTCATTATAGGCCAGTTTGATAATTCAGTGTCAAACTGAAGGAAAAGAAAATATAACCTTGAAGGGGATCAATACTTTTTTCTATAAAAATTTGCTTCTATTCCTGTTACTGTTACAGAATTCTAGAACAAAACTGACAAGCCATTTAAAATACACTTTTCACAGTCATAGACTGGCAGTATTTTTTCTTTGGTGGACATCATTTATACCTGCCAACTGAACTCACTGGAGCTGAACACCTTGGTCCTAGCTGAACACTTTGTCCTAGCTGTGAAAAATTAGCACATACTTTCAGTCCTAAACTTTGACTTGGTTTTGAAGTATCAGGTTGAAAAAAAGCCTGTTTCCCTCATGAGGCAGTTGGCAAGAATAATTAGCATTTGTGAAACATCCAAATAGTATAACAATGAGTACTATAAAAAAAGGGAGATAACAAAAAGCAACTAAATTCCTGATAATGGACATCTTGTATTCTGAGATCCTGAAACCACCTGCTAAAGGTATTCTTCTACAAAGGACAAAGCTTCAGTTTTGGTACATCCTACCTTTCAAATGTTTTCAAACACAGTTTGCTGGTGAAAATTCCCTGTGGAAATATTTAGAATTTTAAAGAGGCAATTTGAAATAAGATAAATCCCGTGGTGTGGAACTGCATTGGAAGAGTGAAAGATCCACAACTGACTAAATTACCAAAATGAGAGTCCAGAATAGAATGTCACCTAGTTTATGTAGGGTGGTGATGGAAGGGAGAGGAGAAAACACAAATACACATACACACATCTCCTCTTTACTTGGGGTTTCAAGGATAATTGTTACTAGAGCAAGAGGGAGAACTTATTACTATGAAAAAATAACTAGGATAAAAAATGGCTTACAGATAATGTTTGCACATACAAGCCCTCTACCTCTGGGTTTTCATTACTACCTATCAGCTCCTAACTATTTTTTTTAACTTAACCATGGCCTTAAACTCACTCCTACAGAGTTTTATAAAAAAATCACTGCCAAAACTTGTGACTGTATCAGCAATCCCAACAGAAAACCTAAGGAACTAATGAGCATGAACTGCTCTCCCACACCAAAGCAATGGTTACGATCCTGTGGTGGGGAAACAGAGAGAGGCCTGCACTGCAGACACACACACTGCGTCACGGTATTAGAAAAGAAGAGCTACGTGAAATGTAAATAATTCCTCCATATTTTAGACCAAGCTTCAGAGCATATTTATGCTTCTGGCAGCTACTAGCTTTTCTTCATGTTGTCAGCAGACTTGGAACAGCTGACTGAAACTCTGTGGAATTTCTGGGACAAATTAGGCTACATCAGCATACATTACCATGCCAGTGACTGTTGCTTGCCAGGTCTTGTACAGCCTGCAGTCGGACTGCTTTGTCTTCTGACTGACTTCTCTTTAAGAGAAGCCATAAGGCACACTCATGATCTTCTCCATCAAAGGTACTGAATTGCTCTTTGACCAAGAAACAAATGAAATCCAAGTTGTTACTAATGAGCATTTTAACCAGCCACGTTTCCATTTGTTGAGTAAGGAAATATAGGGCTTTTAAAAATATTTAGTATTACTCATTCACAGTAATTTAGAGTGTAACATTTTAACGTTAAATTAATAAAATAAACAATGACAGAATGACATCAGTAAAATGCTGATCCCAAAATACAAGTTTGACTCATTTTAGTGGCACCAAGTTGATATTTCATATCTATGTGACACACACGATCCCTGGCTGGCACTTACAAACCAGAATTACCAGCAGGAGCTGCAAATTATTAGCAACTCTTGAAGCTCTGACCTTGAAGAATTAATTTCATAGGATGACAGTGGAGATGCACATTGCTATAATCATTTAACAGAGAGCTAAATGAGAATAGACACTATGCCTCAGGAGTACAGTTTCTTATACAAATGGAAATTCTTGTTTCAAATTACGCGAAAAAGCAGTAACACTGCTCCTAAAATCTGTGCTGCTTTCAGTTAATATTGTCCATTCTGATGAATGCATAGTACACTTTTCTAAAATTAGATTTTGAGAGTATTTCATCCCACAAACACCTTTTTCACACAAAACAGATATCAAATATTAACTTGGTATCTTAACTTTTAAATCTCTCTGGAACAAGAAAAAAAACCAACCCTCAAATCTCCTCTTAACCATTACTTTCATTTACTTAAAAAAATTATTTTAATACATAGAAAATAGACAACTGACTGATAGTTCATACTAATATAGAAATTATAAGTGATATTATCACTGTTTCAAGAACAAAAGAACATGTTACCTTTGTAAGAAAAAGTATTTTACTTCCTAATTGCCCTACAATCAGAGATAAAGTCCTGCTTTCGATACCTACCATTAAAAGATCTCCGGAAGATTTTAGCTTCTGTTTCTAGAATCTTCCTCACTGCTTTATGGATTTCTTTTCTGGCTTTGTATGTGATCCCTACAAGAGTATTTTTATATTACTGTAAGTCTTAAAGAGACCTCCCTCACATCACTTTTCATAAATACATGGCAAAAGAAATAAACACACACATATACATATAGACATTATATAAAGAGAATTATCTCATATATAGAGAGCTATGTATAGAAAGAACTATCTTAAAAAAACCAAACAAAACAGTCAGCAGCTTAAAACAAATTCAGTGATATTTTTAGGTAACAGACTTCAGGAAATATAACTTTACTTGTTACATAAGGGTGACTTCCAGAAACATTCTATTCTCTTAGAATTCTGTTTTTAGAACTCAAAGAATTATGCATCTTACCTTGATATTCACTTGGACCTAGAGAAGCTGTACGTACGTATACATAGGATTTAAGTTTTTCTTGATGTAGGGCTTGAGTATCGATTTGCAGTAGCTTATTTAAGGACAGGACTTCATATGTAATGAATACAAAACCTCTTTAAAGAAAAGAAAACTGCATATGAATATCAACTAAAACAATATAATGAAAAAAAATATAGCAATCACAATAGCATAAATCATCCAGATTTTACAAAATATATAATAGTCTGCAGATTATTTTGATTTAGCAAAGTAGAGAAAAGGCTATCTAATACTTGAAATAAGTTATAACTATCAGAAATTGTACTTCAAGACTATATTCTACTGTAACTAACATCCCCTAATATTATCACATTTTTTGAAAGATTCACATATTAAAACTTTAACTGTATACATAAGTTACGTATATGCTTATCAGTTACAACTTACCCTAGTATAAGCGAGCCAGTTACCTTTGCAATTTTTCCTTGAAAAAATTAAAACCAAATGTCAAATAAAGTTGTATGCATCACCTCAATATAAGCACTGTTACCATTTGATTATCAGATTGCAAGAATACCAGTCATTAAGAGCAAGCTTTAAAATTTTTTTCTACTGCTCTATCAGGAAATTATTTACCAAAATTTACAAATGGAGAAAACATTACTTGATATGGATGTCCTACTCTTGTAAGCGAGATGATAAAACATGTATCCTGCCAGTGCTATTTACTTTGAATATTGCTGCCTCTCAATTGCATTCATTGCTCAGCTACAAGAATCAACAGTAAACTTTCTCTGCCTGTAACACTAGCATTGATTTGGAACTCTAATAATTTTAAGGAGTTAACTTTTTCTTACATGTTGGAGCTATTTCTGCAATGTATATTATTACAGGACTATGTAAATTCTTTGAGAAGTCCTGCAAAGTCTCCATGAGAAAATACATTTTTAAAAATAATTCCATTGACTCTAATTTATAAAGCAAAAAGATACCAAACACATGCTACTTACAACAATTTGCCTTTTAAACCTAATGATTCCTTTCAGATTTCAGCTACTTTGTACCTACAAAGTTGACCTGACTAACTGGATAAGGATCTCTACAGAGAGAAACTCTTATAATTACCAGCAGTAGCAAACTCAATGGAACACATCTCACCTATCATGAACAATTTATTTTCTTCAGCATGAATTGGGAGATTTGCCCCACAACCACTGCTACCACCTTCCATCTTTGTGAGGCCATAAGAATTTTGCATGCAAACAAGAGGCAGCAGTTACATATTGAAGAAATAACTGACAGAGAAGTTTGAAAAAGAAAAAAAATGCAATGCTTCCTGTAGAGCAGAAATTGAAAAATCCTATCTTTAATGCTCAGAAATTTCAGAATTGTAAGAATTGTCATTGTATGCCGAAGGCACCAAAGAAAGCAGAGACTGAGCAGAGCTTAGGGTAAATAAGGAAAAAGAAAGAATAGAAACAAACTTTATTCACTGTTTATGAATATAATTATTTCATTACTCTAGCAGTCACAAAAAAAATCAGATACAAGCGGAATTGAAGACAGTTTCAGGAGATCACATTTAGTTAGGGAAAGACCCTCATCTAGTGTTTGTATCTATTCCCAATCTGCTGGTGTCCTATTACATATCACTATGCAAAGCAAGGTCAGAAGCAGAGAGCAGGGACAAACAGAAGCTTTTAATCACTAAGTATTCAGGGGCTTAAAACTTAAGTATCATTTAATTATGCATGGTGTCATACCATTCCTTTTTATTAACACTTCAGATCAATACATAATGAACTGTACTTACTGATATTATTCCAGGGTAGGTGTGTTTTTGTGGCTGGACCAGAGGTTCCTATTTTTCTGTAGCAAAATACACAGTAAGCAGCCACTGACATTCTGCATATTGAGGGGGGGAAAAAAAGTAATTACTGATTTGAGAATTACAGCAGAAATCCTGTAGCATTTTTTTCCTGTCTTCTTACAGAAAAGGTCATGATGGCAAAGGTCACAATAAACCACGTTTGTGTCATTTTGCTCCATATAAAGCACTCCAATTAAAGAACTCTATAAAATTTTTCTATTTAATGGGCTGAGTTTCAATTATTAAAGGAGTTTTTTAGCAATTATGTTACTGTTGATTTTAGTGACTAAGTATCTCCAATTAGCTTCTCTGCTTCTAAGTTTCCTTTCCTATTTCTTAGTCACTCTTCCCTAAATACCAGATAAGGTCCTATCTCCATCAAGACATTACTCAGTATCACATGGGCTTTAATAAAACTCAGTAACCAACTGCTTTTAAAGTTCATAATTTATTGTGTTGGCAAGTAAGTCTTTTATTTTGACCAATAAGGCTTAAAAAACTACTACATATAAACTACCATTTTTTGCATACACTGCAGAAGTAACATGACATTCCTGTCTTCTAAGTGAAATTTTAGTGTCTGCATTGATGCATTTATACTAACCGAACTACTGAGTTAATGTGTTTAAAGGGATGTAAAAACATACCAGTATGTCTCACATAGCAATCAAATTCTTGTTGGAAACACAGATGCCCTTATTAAATATCAAATTAGGTCTCTGTTACCACAATCACAATTAACTCAAAATGATAAAATGTCACATGTGTAAACCTGATGTTGAAATATGGAAGCCTCATATTCTCTTTGAATTTAATTAATCTCTACAGACCAAGAAAAGTGCTATTATCACTTTTATTGTCAGTGTCCAACATCTCTAAACAAGGGGACTCTTTCCGTTTCCTTCCTTTAATGTGTCTTCCTTCTTTTCTCATTTCCCCAAAAATTTGGATTTTTCCTTTCTCTCTTGCTTGTGTTTGGGAGATTTCTGAAAAACATCAGCATTATCCCAGCACTGTCACAATCACTGCAGACTGCTTTTTGACTTCTGTCATTTCAACACTGCTTATCCATTCACTTCAACAGAGTACACCACACCATTAAACACTTCTAAGATTTTGATAATCAGTCCTCTACAGTCACCTCTCCTGCCTCCAAACTCTCTCATGACAGTTCCTTTACTACTTTTATTTACATTTACCGCTCTCTCTAACCATAATCTGCAATAAACATGTGGTTCAGTGACAGCAGGTGCCCCAACTACTGAAATTTAAAACATGCATCTGCAAACACAGGAGGCCAAAGTGAGCACGATTTCTCTGTTGCCAGGAGCTTCTGTTCAGGTCCGAGATCACACATCAAATCATCGGATGTTAAGGGTCTGGAATGGACCTTAAAGATCACCTAATCCCAACACACCTGCCATGGGCAGGGACACCTCCCACCAGACCATGCTGCTCAAGGCCTTATCCAGCCTGGCCTTGAACACTTCCAAGGTTGGGGCATCTACAACCTTCCTGAGAAATCTGTTCCAGTGTCTCACCACCCTCACAGTCAAGAATTTCTTTCTATACATCCAATCTAAAACTCTCCCCTTTTTATTTGTACCCATTACTCCCTGTCCTACACTACAGTTCCTGATGAAGTTTCCTTCTCTGACTTCCCTGCAGGACCCTTCAGACACCGGAAGGTTGCCGTGGGGTCTCCACACAATCTTCTCCCCTCTAGGCCAAACAGCCCCAACTTCCTCAGTCTGTTTCCACAGGGGAAGTGCTCCAGTCCTCTTTATCAACCTCGTGGCCCTTCTCTAGACTTGCTCCAGCAGCTCCCTGTCCTTCGGATGCTGGGGACCCCAGAGCTGGCTGCAGGCTCCCCAGGGACCCCAGGTGGGCAGAATCGCCTCCCTAGACCTGCTCAGGCCACGCTGCCTCGGCTCAACCAGTTGCTCTCGGGGCTGCGAGCGCGCACAGCCGGCTCATGCCGGGTTTTTCATGCTTAGGGGCACACAAATATAATGCGAAAGGACCCACTTCGCACCCTGTTTCACAGCTGGCCCAGGCGGCTCCGAGCCCCGTCCCGCACAGGGGTGCGGTGCCCAGCTACCTGCCTCGCGACTGCGCAACTGGGCCATGTTAAAAACAAAACAAAACAAAACACAAACAAACAAACAAACAAAAAACCAAAACCAAAACTAACCCCCCCCTCCGAAAAAAAAAAAAAAACCACAGAAAAACAAACAAACCANCCCCCCCAAAAAAAACCCCACCAAACCAAACCACCACCGTAAACCCCAACTTTAAGCGATGCAGCGCGTAAAAGCGCAAGGAGCCAAGTGGGTGTGGCTCCGTGCCTCTTTCCAACGGGGAAAGAATTTT
>VZTR01003675.1:147413-161282 GCA_013400775.1 Chaetops frenatus
AGGGCGGGCCCGCTCTCTGGGGGCCGGGGGTCCCGGTGCGCCGCCGGGACGTGCGCGTCCGCCGAGTGCCGCGTCCTTCCCGCGGCGGTTCCCCCGCGCCCGGCTGGCAGCGCCGGGATGAGCCTCGGGAACGCGGGCGGGAGGCTGCCCGGAGCCCCCGTCCTGCCCTTTACACCTGCGGCTCCGGGCTGTGGGGGGGGTGCCCGCCTGCCCCCGGCGGTCCGGGAGCGGCCGGGGGGTCCGAAAGCCCCGGGCGGCGGGGAGGGAAGCGCTGGCTCCGGCATCACCTGTGACTCTCCGTGCACCGCCCGTAGCGCTGCTATTTGTAAATATTTTTGTCTTTTTCTTGTATTTTTTTCCCCCTGCCGCTACGTTTCCCCCGTGCCCCCGTTTTAGCGGGGTTGGGGGTGGCGAGGGGCGCGCGGTTCGAAGTCGTGCCCCGCGATGTGCAGGGATTCGCCTAAGGAGCGCAACTCCTTCGCATTCTTTGTGTTGTGTCTTCTCGTCGTGCCTTTTCAGTAAGCGGCTGTGTGCGAACGTGTTCCAGCACCTTGGCTTCTTAATGGTTTCCGAAAAAGTGCAGGAATCGTTTACGAATTCAGTGCTTAAATTTGACTGAGACATTAGAACAGACAATTAAAACCAGCTGTATGGGGTGAGATCAAAGGTCCGTCTTGTTTGGATTCCTGTTTCTGCAAGTGGCACATAGCAGATGCTTAGGAAACACCATAACAACAGGGTGAGCGTGCTGTGATTTTTTGGGAAACCAGCCAGGCCTCCAGCAATTTGAGGTTAAGGGATTGCCTGAGTCAAATGTGATGTTTTTGTATTTAAGAGTCCTTTTTCGCCCATGGCTTAGATATACATGTTTTTCAAACAAGAACAAAACAAAAGCCTCTTAATAGAAAATTTCTATCTTTAAAAAAATATAATTGCACTCATATTATTGTCATAGGTAGCTTCATTTTGCCAGGATTAAATTTGCCTGTCCAAGAATTACTGATTCATGAGAAACATCTTGTGTTTTGAATAGGAAAGGGGTATTTGCAATGGATATTTTCTACACCTATGAAAACTGTAAAAAAAAATAATAAAAATTGTTTCTTAATGTTTGTTTTTACAAATAATTTGCAAAATTTAAGTCTTAAAGTGACTGTTTAATGAAATGAATGTATAACATAAGAGCTGTGTCAAATTAGCAAGTGTTTTACCATAATACAATATTGACAGCTTTGGAGATGATTATATGAACCACTAACATTTAACTGTTTATACTTAAGCTTGAAGACTTAAATTGTTGTCTCATTGCATCAAGATTTCTGGTAAAATTATTGTGAGGCTACCATCACAGATTTTTCAATAACAGCAAAATCATGGTGATCCCTGGGAATGCTAGCTATCAACATGATCCTGTAATCCTAATTCAAGAAATAGCTTCATGCCAGTAGTTCCTAACCTGATTGCTCTTATAAGGAACATTTGCACGAGTGGGCCTCATTTTTCACAGGCACTGTGAATGTCAGGCAAAGTAGAGCTATTTTCAAAAAACTGCATATTCCCCCACGCCCCCAATGGAATTTTGTAAGAAGGTCATTAGCAGTTTCTTGGGGGCTGAAAGGAGGTAGTGGGTTGGTAGTATATATAGATAGCTATTTATAAGATTAAAAATAGCTTAGAAAACTGACAACTATAACTGTTATGAATGATTTTCATAGAAAGACAATTATTTTTTTTGTACATTGCATCACTGCTTCTGGCAACAGACTGGATTTCTCACCCAGTCAACAGATGTTTATTGTAAAAGCCTTAACACATTTCATTATTCTATGAAAACCCTACTCATGTTGAACTATACTGAGTCCGTGATGGACATTTTAAAATATTCAATATATTTCCTTCAGTAAAGCAATGAATAGATTTAAATGGTTCTATTGTAAGCTTGCACCAAGAAAGCTGTTGTAGTGCAGCTGATTCATTTTTATCACAAAAAATTGATTGATTCAGCTGAACTTTCAAATAAAATCAGTTTTGTTTATAGCTAGCCTCTAGAAAAAGTTGTACTTGTTTTATGTAATTATTAAGCATACTTATAATACACAGCTTTTAGCATTGCTTTTCATTAGTAGGTCTCAAAGCACCTTGCAAAAGAATTCAGTGTAATTATTCTCTTCTTATCTCAGGGCAATTATTATCATGTTATCTAGTGCTCATAAAGAGATCATTGTCTGCCTGTGATCGCTATAAGAAGGTCTAATAATAAAATCAGACTTCCTGGTTTAATTCTTTTTTTGCAGTAAAACCCCAATAAACTCACCTTTCTGTTTCTCTTGTAGCATTTTTGTTTCATTTAATGTTGACTGAGGCAGTTTCATACCATACATTCCATGCCAGTGTTGGAAGCTAAGCCTATGCTTTATGGAGAACAAACTTGTCTTCCTAGGTCAGAGGAAACCTTGCTGAAGGCTTAAGTAAATTCACTGATGAGTTAGAAAATTATTCAGGACAGTTCCTGTTAAGGTGTTCCAAGTACTGATGGTGCAGGTCTCTAGTTCAGTTACCAGGGAGCTTGACTGCTCAGAGAGTTTGTCCATATGTCTCTTGATATTAATCAGGATTAAAAAATGTATGTGTGAATGAGCAAGTTACACGGCCAGCATCCTCATATCTTACGTGTTTTCCTTCATCTCTACTGTAGTAGAGCTGGTAGAAATGGTACAGAATCTTTTTTTGAGTCACCATCAGTGTCTCATTTTTGCAATGCATCTGGTATCAGAACAACTTCTGATGCTAGTGATGTGAAGTACACATCTTTAAGTTGTTTTCCAACTGTCTCTATCATTTGGGGTGTGCAGCTAATTATTACTAATTATATTATTGGTGCACCTCCAGTAAGGTCTTATACTGGGTTGATAGTTGGCAAAATAGAACAAAAAGATTTTTTTTTAAAATTCAAGATAATATATTAAGTCATTGTCATTTAAGGATAAAATACAAGTTAGGAGATGTATGGTAAATATGATAATGGAAAGATTATAATTTGAAAACTCTATAGTGTACTATATGCTAAATAATATGGGAACTGTATTCCTAGACAGTGTAATGCTATCAAGAAATACAGGCTTGTGTAACTTAGATCTAAGTTGTGAACCTTTTATTAAAGGGAACAAAGGCTTAGCTACTGTAATGAAATGTTTGTCAGAAGTTGGGCAGGTGTAGTCAGTGATTTCAGTTGGCTCTCTGTAGAAACAATGCCTTCTTGTTGGCAGACTTGCATCTAGATTTCACTTAGATTTGTGTGGTTTCCGATTATTTGGAGAAAGGTCCAAGAGGAAGTGTTTTGAGAAGTCCAGTTTCAAGCAACTGCCTATTGCTGTGCTCAGTGTTTTTGTGTGACTCTTGTTTTGATCCATGCTTTTGTTATGTGATCCATTGTTTCCCTATTGTGTAATTTTTAACTAATGCCTTTGTTTACATCATTTTACAGTATTTAAAACTTTAGTATCTTTTAAATGGTGCCCAATAATCGTTTTCGCTTTGTGCTCACAGCCGTGAAAGGCCTTAGGGTTACTCTGCTGCGTGCCATATCCTTGATAGCTATAATGTATCCAAGCTGGTCTGGAGAACCTCCCACTGGAAAGCTGGGGTGTTTGTGTAGTGTGGAGCTCCTTCTGCATAGTTTGAGAGCTAACAGACCCAGCTGGTAGTCATACACTTTCCTGGTGACCTGGGTTTGAATGGTCTCCAACATCCTTGTCTAGTGCAAAATACTCTTTGCAAAACATTCACTTGAAGACTGACTTTCCCGTTAGAACAGAAAGATCTAGCATTGCTCAATACTCACGTCAATCCATCCTATCAGTTCTTCCTCTGCTTTGTGTGTGCCATGGATTAGATTCCTCTCCTTTGAAGACACTCTTTTCATGAAATATTTGTTGAAGCAAATATCTAGCAGCTGAACTGTTTTCTAAATAAAATCCTCATATATCTCTTGTTTCACTAGTTTGAACAGTAAATTTCAGAGGTGGCCAAATCCATTCATATAGCCATTTAAAGAGAATTAGTGCAAATACTTCAGCAGTGGTCTCTGGCACCACTTAAGCAGACAAAATACCTGAAAAGGAGCCATAAATGTTGGACACAATATGCAAGAAAGTATTCGGTCTGCATATATAGCAAGAATCTGATACAAGAGCAGTGTTTTTGAAGATAAGTAGCAAATAAAGTTACTGGGAAAAGCAAAGGTTGACTGCCTGCTGTGATTGTGATGGATCACAGTCCACAGGAGACTGTAGTTGGAGAAAGACCATAACTAACAAAATTCTTAAATGAGGGAGAAGCTCACTTTTATTCTCTTTTGGATACAGTATCTACTACAATGGGAACCCTGGTATTTTCCACATCTAAACGTTAGTAGCAATGGTATTGCTGTCTCTGTTTTATAAAGAACAGATCTCTCTATTCTAATGGAATGGTGGGATGAATTTTATTAAATCCTTTCAGCTGTAAATAACTGAAAAATGAAACACAGCCCTGGAGATCTACCTGCCTAAAATCTGATTAAAATATACAGAAGGTAGATTGCCTAACACAAATCCTGTCTTGCAGATCATAGAGGGTATGGGTAATAGTTACTGTTGTATAAAAATAGTAAAAATGTTACTCATAAAGCTATTTTAAATGTTAAGCAAAACTTTTAAGGGGGAGTGAATTCAGCTAAGGGAGAAGGAGGAAGAGATATATTTGTGGTGTCTTCCCCAGCTCTCACGAGTCATGTAAGTATATTAAGAACTGTTACTATATAAATATCTTGGCTGCCATACAAGTGCCCTACATAGTGTTTGGAAATGAGGGACTTGAACAGTGTAGGTGTTGAACCAGCTTTAGATATTGTACCTTCCTTTTTCCCAGGCACAAAAATGTGGGCCTATGAATGGCGTATCAGCTCAGTCCAGAGGTGTTTCTACATCAGTATCTTGTTTTTAACAGTGAAAGATAGCAGATGCCCAGGGCAGAATGTGATAGGGTGTGCAGATAGCTGAGTGTCTGAAGGGAAGTGTCACTGGGTTCTAGCAGTGTGGTGCAGTTTAGGGGTCTCTTGGCAGATGGTATTTAATCATTTGGGTTTTAATAATTGTGGTGAATTTATGCTATCTTGTTTTTGAACCCTTGGTAGCTCTAGCATGTACAGCATCCTGTGACACAAGAATGGCAAAAGTTTAACATACCCATTTTTAGTTTGTCTGTTACCAGCTTGAGAGTTACAATCCTCCATTCTTTTCACATGCGTGATGCAAAACCCTGTTGTTTTTAATTTGTAAAATTTGATAAGAAACCATTGTGGATAAAGCTGAGTGCTTGATGTGGAACACACATGGAATGTCAGGCCTTGTATGCAAACTCTTGTTTACTGAGAAATATAAAGAAAGGACTTTACATAAAAGTTCTTTTTGGTTTCAGTGAAGTCTGGTTTATTTATGCTTTGCATTCATCTTAACATGGAACCTGAGAAATGCTTATAGCAAGTTTTGCTCTTAGCAGTGTATCTTTTTGTAAAGACTATGGTGTTCATATCTACTGTATATGAATTTTATCAGTAGAAACATTGTGAACATAAAAAGCTGGCTTGTGGAAAGTAGTTGCCTAGTTTATGAGATTGAAGAAGGTTTTGGTTGAGGTTTCAGTATGAGCTTTCTGTAGTTGCACAGCAGAAGACTAGTCAGTATTTTACCCATGTGTGTCACATTAGTCATTCAAAAAAAAGTAAGACTTCCTGAATAATTTGGAAACAGCAGTATGTAAGTGAAATGGCTCTTACCTATGGCTCTTCTTTGGTCAGTCCATGAACTTTCACCTAATCTGTAAAGAAATAATGATATAAATCAAATTGGTTTGATTTACATTTTCAGACTTGGATTACAATGGAGTCTGTTGAGGACTTCTCCAGTTTGATTTGGACTTATCCCTCATTTGGATTTCTGCTTCCCTCTCTTATCTGGTAGGATTTGTTAACAGCTCTTTAATGATGTTTGATTCTTAAGGTGAAGAATCTTTTATTTTATATATATATATATATATATATATATAGAAAGTTGGTGCTTATAACCTGTACTATACACANAAATGAATTAAAGTCTTTGAATTCTAGGAGATATTTAAATAAATGCATTTGAATTTTATAATGACATAGGAAGAAGCTATGCAGTGAAAATCTGCTAACTTGCATGAATGATCAAGGGATAAAATTAAACCAGCTCATGTTACAGGTATGCAGTTTGGAACCATTTGCTGTTTTTCCAAAGTGGAGATGAGGACATAAAAAAGATTTTTAAGAGATTAGAGCAGTGGGGGAAGGGACATGTTTCTTTTAAAGATACCTATACTAAGTCTTACTGTGAATTGTAACACAGCACTATGAGCAAGAATTATTCTGTTTCTCTCAGCAGCAAAAACCTTGATGCAGCAATAGGGTTCCATTAAAAGCAAATACAAATCAGGATTAAGTCCTCTTTCTCTGAGTTACAGACCTTTTAGAAGTGGATTCCTTCCAGATTTTGCCAGGCACTGAGGAGACATTCTCTCTTCCTTTATACCAGTAGAATAACCCTGTGGAACATGTATTAAATCCAACATAAAGTTATTTCCCAGTGTTGCAAAGAGAATTTTTGAATTTGAAAGTCTGTTCACTGAACCTGTAATAAGATTGAGGAAAATATACTATATTAAAAAAAAAAGTATAATATGAGCTCAGTACTTGTGCTAGGAGTATGCCTGTACAGTATTAGTCCCTCTTGCCAGAGGTGTCAGGGGCTCATGCTGGGTAAATGCAGTGGCAGCATCTCCTGAAAAACACCTCACCTGACATGCTGCAAGTCTGATTAGAAAGGTGCTGGTCTGCTCTTCTGCTGAGAAGATGGATATGGAGAGAAGACATCAGTAAAACAGAGCAAAGATGAAGTCTACAGTCACATTTCATCCACATAATATCACAGGGACTGAGTATTACATACTTTGTAGTAGCAAATCGCTGACTGTGTCTTTTACAGAAACGTATTCTGTCAAAAAATACCCATATCCGATGGATAAATAACTAATACCTGGATGACAGAGAGATGATGAAGGCACAGGAACAGGGGTGAAGTGAAGCAGTATGACAATTTAATAACCATATTGACTATTACAGGTAGGATTCATGATGACTTTTTAAAGGAAGGATTTTAGAGTCTGTCTGCTGTGGCTTTTGTGTNTCCAAGGATTTAAATGAGTGACCACTGAAGAGAGAGTGATGTTGTAGCTTGCATGTTGAGGAAGATGTATAGAAAATTCTTATAATACAACTTAATTTTCAGTACTGTGTTGGTTGGTTTTGCAGTTATTATTGATACAGAAAGGAGATTACCTGAACGGTGGTTGTTCTGGGCTAAAAGTGACCATTAATGCTGCAAGATCTCCTATTTGCATGAGATGCAACAGTAAAGTCTGTTGTCTCTGTCATAGGAAGTTTCTGTTCCAGAGGCTGAATAGTTGTCTTCCCCTCCTCCCTTTGGAGTTTGTTTAAAATATTTCTGGTGGCTTGGAGAGAAAATATTTGTGATTTGATTGTCTGGTGCTGTGATGCCAGAACAAGCTCTTGCAGTTTTAAAATAGTATTGCTTGTTAAAGCCCCAGAAATACTAGGAAAGCTTTGTTCCTGCCTTTGAATTTGAATTTGTGTCCATCCTTATCATCCAAGGATGCACAGGGAAACCAAGGAATAGTCAGCATTTGTTAATGACAATTCTCTTAAAACAATCAAATAACATTTGCATAGGAAATGGTAATACAATATTTATAGTGCCTCCAGGTGGAGATTTGCTACTAGTTGTCCATTTTTCGTTAAGAAAGATATAATTGGACAGATATGTTGTGAAGATTTGGATCATACTGATTTGCCTCCCAGCAGCGTTGTCACAGCTTTGATAAATATCATGCCTGATGACTTGAGTGTCCATAGTGATGTTCAACTGTCTGCTTCTACTTACACTTACTTCTGCTTTGTTTTGTTGGTGTGGAGACTTAAGATCTCATGGCTTTCTGAGCCTAACCCTTGCTCAAGCTGTGGAACAACTTTCCTGCATTGGAGTATCTTAAGAGGTTTGAGTTGTTGCCTTCTTCACTGGCAGGACTAGCATGGAAGGACTGAATGGAAAATCCTTAGTGCTGACATTGCTTAGATTTCTTTCTGTTTTGATTGTCCCTAATGACAGTTTTGAATGCACCCCTCCATGTGTGGGATGATAAGAATAGACTTGAGGTGATGCAGATTTAATGGAGAAAGCACTGGAGAACCTGCTAAGGAGTACTTGAGTTCTTTCAGTTTGCACTCTTGATTGGGCTGTGGGCTTGGGGCGTATGTCGTGTATTGTTTGTGTGTATTTTCATTTGTTTGTTTGTTATGGTTTTGATTTCAAATTATTTTTCATTGTTTAGGACAGTTCCTTCCAGTCTTTCCGTTTAAGAGTTAGGACCGTGTTTCTGGGATGCTGATATTGTTACTCTCTTTGCCTTCATTGAAATTTACAATTTTGTGGAATGCCAGGCCAGAGACTGCATTTTGTTATTGCTTCGTCACTTCCTCTATACCTTTATAGCAAATGTGATCAGGAGGGAAATATTGTGGGTTTCTTTTGTTTAGTTTTGAAGCACCTCATTCTGTTAACTGATCTAAAAACCTACCTGGAAAATTACTCCAATTTAAAAATAAATAACAATTGCATGCAGGCATACTTGGCTGCACAGCAAGATCTATTTTTAGAGAAGGTTTCTGCCCTGTTTTACCTTCATTTTAGATTCAGAGTTTTACCTTCATTTGAGACATCATAACGAATTTTGGCATCTTTTCCAGTCCTTCGTCATAGATAAATGCATGCATCCTCTGGATCAGATTTCAGAATTGTTTTTGTAAGGGAAGCCATGCTTATCTTCAGATAACCTCAGGTATTCCAGTAATTCCTAGTGTGTTTGAGGTTCTGCCTCAGCTTGTTTGGTGTTTACTAGTGGGTCTTGTGGTTGGAAAGGTGAAGTAGGTTGTTGGAGGCTGCTGCCAAGTGACTACAACTTAAAAAGCAATTGCAACCTCATGCAAATGGGTGTTCTGATGAAATGATGATTTAGAAAAAAACCAAAGCCAACTTATGTTAGTCTAAAGTAACACCTGAATTTTGATTTTCTTTTTTTTTTNGGGAGTAATGCTATTTTACTACTTTTCTGAGAATCACTGACACTAGTAGAGCACTCTTAGGACACTGGATAAAGGGTTCAAAATATCAGGGTCATATTAAAAGAAATCATAGTGTAGTTGGAATCGAGCCAAATGTTCACTCAAATGAAGATGACTAGACTAGGTACACCTTAAACTAAAAAGGTTGTAGAAAGAGAGAGGTCTGAAATGGGACAGGTGAAGCTATAAATACTGTTATGCAGCTCCTTATTTCCTGGTGTTCTTGTTGATTCTTGAGAGTGTGAACTGTTGGCTTATCAATGTCTCAAAATTGTCAGACATTGCTAAAGTTACCATACTTCAAAATATTATTAATATGGCAGAAGTGCACGGCTGGATGAGGTATCCACATAGGACATGTATTTGAACATATCCACTAAAGCATGCTTGTATTGAAAAATTCATCCACATGTCTGTAGCAGGTAGTGAATCACAGAATGGGTCCACAGGGTTTCTTAGAGTACTGTATGTTGGGAGTTAGCAATGACAAGTCTTTATCACTCATTCATTGGTAAGGGTGTATTTGTGAAAAAAAGTTAGTGCATTTTATTCTCCCCTGTGTAATAGAAAATCTCTCTGTAGAGTATTCAGCTGTATTCATAGAGACGCTTTTTGGCTGCAGATATTTATGTAAGGTTGTGGGAGTTTTCATTTTCACAGTCCTTTAGCGATGTTTGTATTTACTCCAGCAGTACAAATAAAGCAGGGATACTCTTTTGTTGGAAAGTCTTAGCCTACCTGTTTGGGATTGTTTCTGGAGAACAGACTGCTAATTCCTGTTACAATTTTCTTTAATACTTAAATCATCTATTATGCCCCAGATGTATTTTTGGACAGTGTAGTATACAATATGCAAAACATAATTTATCAATTTCAGTGTTAAGATGAAAATGAAACATTAGGGTTAGGTAGTCTGAACTTCCACACTGTCTTTGGATTATATGTGAAGAGGAGTGCTTACATTAAACTAGTGTTCTTTTCAGAGGAAGTAACATGTAAATTCATGATACAGGTATGAAGCTTGGTCTCACATATTCAACTGTCAATAGGCCTGCTGTTTTCTCGTGTCTGGATATAGGCAGAAACCTTGTGAAGAAGAGAACTGTACTCCAGGCAAAGAGGCAAATACAAAATTCCTCAGGTCAGGGAGAGGAGTAAGAAAAGTCAAGAAGGTCCTTGTTTTGTGGCTTATGGGTGTTTTGGTGCAAATGTTTATTCAGAAGTTCGCCTGAACAAATGAAACATGCCGTGAAAAGTGCAGTGAACAAGATCGCATTCTTTCGTGATAATTTTCTTTGCTACGTTTCCCAAGTTGTGATGCAAAGCTTCCTCTGTATCTCATCTTGAGCTACTTGTCACCTCTCTTTGTTCACATGTCTTGTTCACCTATCCTTTTTTCTTTCCATTTTTTTGAGGGACTTTGTCTTTGCAGGTTTACTTATCTTCTTTGAGTAGCTGAGTAAATTCAGAGGTCTCTCAGGGATTTCAATTCATCAAAAGATGATACCGCTGTCACTTTTCTTCCTTTTTCCCCTCTCTATTTTTGGGTTTTTCTTTCAGGACAGGCTCCTGTGGCTGTGTGGATGACAGTGTGCACAGATCCTCAAAGTGAGACTGTCAAGGTTTTTGCTCTCTAGACTGTGATGTTTGTTAGGTGGCTTGTACCATAGTACTCAGGTCTTCTCTTTCAACCTTTTCTGGCAGGATATTTCAAAGCTGTCTGTTTTAAAGTAGAATAAGTGATAACAGGGAGGGAGAAGTTGAGGGAGATGCTGGATACCATACCAAATAAAACTCAAAGAAGTGCACAGCTTGTTTGGCAGCATTACGTTCTCTAGTGTGCTTTGCAGCACACTTGCTGTGAACTGACAGCTTGAGACCTTTTGTTCACTGTTTTAGAAAATTTCGGGCCCAGAACTCTGGCCAAAACAGTATTTAGACAAAAAGTGGTGTATAGGCACTGCTCTGAGAGTCATAGTCTCCCATCTTATGTTGAGGTTTTCGGACTCAGCATAGAGATGTCCCATACTCTCTACTGTTTGAAAGATCAAAGGCTTAATAAACGTGAAACTTTAAATTCTGAATTATTTGCTCTAGTACTTGTTCACATGAAATATCTTCTGCAGAATTTTTCTGGTATGTAGTAACAAAGTGGACAGATTTTCCTCAAGTAGGTTTGTTTAGTTTGTGTTTAATTTTTTTTTTGTCCCCCTCTAGATTGAAAGTCTTTACTGATCATAAAGAAGACATCCTCTCATGCTGGTGATAAGTCTAAATCTGCCTTGGGACAATTGCCTCTTTCTTAGCATGATGTCAGTGGAAAGCCTGAAAATACTGCCACACAGCAGCTTGCTTTTTCAGCTAGAAAAGCATTGTTTATTATCAGTGGCTTGTTAGATCCTTTGTATCATAGAAATTGTTTGTGTATAGCATAGTCGTGACATCCTGTCAAATGCCCTGACTCTTTGTGGTGATACCCACAATCAGCACGGTATCATAGTGTGCTTGAGAATATAAAGATGTATTTTGCTGAACCTAGGCCTTGATCAGCTGGAAAGATTTCTTCCTGCTTTCTACGGTTGCTTTTTTTTGTTGCATGTTTGTGTCATGTAGAAGTGAGAATGAAACAAAGGTACAGAGGTTTTGGGTTGATACAGATGTGTTGGTTGTCAAAGAGGTATTTTTGCATGTGTTTGCCGTGTTTTGTGGTTAGTGATAGCCAAAAATACGTCTGGAAAGAATCCAGCATGAGGATAACACTCTTCTCTCAGGAGTTTGCAGTCTGTATAATTTTTTAAGGCCAACACCTATTATATATTTCTATCAGTTGAGTCTTTAAGAGAATAATATGAAGGGAATCATTGCCCTCCTAAATTTTTCTTCAGCATTTCCTTCTCTTTTGCTTAATTGCTGATTGTACATATTTTTTTAAATGAAACACTCCTATCTCCCTATGTGGCCTTAGTGTCTAATTTATGGAGACAGGATTGTCTTGCATAGTGGATTTTATGAACATGTGATTTCTCATCTCAAACAGTGTAGCATTTCATTAGCATGCTAATAAAAAATGCATCAGTAACTTTGGTTTTGTTTAGTTTTTTTTGTTTGGTTGATTTTGTTCGTTTTTTTCCCANGATTTTGTTTGTTTTTTTCCCAAGTGTAAAAATGTCTTACAAACATTATTACTAGTCTGAAGGACAGAGATTCTTCCTCTTCCCTTCCTCCCCAAACCCTGTATCCCTGCTTAGCTAATTAAACATTCCTTGTACTAGATGGCTGATGATGCTCTAATATGTGTGTACAGACTCTTGGCCTGTGCTGTCAGTCCAGGTAATTGATACCGTGCCTGAAGCCTGATTTGGGCCTTTTGGCCAAGAACTTTAGCATCCTGGCTTCAAAATCAAACTGCATGACTTCCACATGCTGATCTAGTGCTCTGTTTACCTTATGAACCACCTGCCTCTTTTCAATATGGCCTTAATTCATCCCCTTTTCCCCGAAGGAAACTTGCTCCTTCTGTTGTTGCTCTCCTCTTAGAGGGGTTCCCTCCAGCTGTGCCATCAGCTGCATGACTGGGACAATGCTTGTCCTGACCTGATGTCAGAGCTGGAGGGGAGCAGGTCAGCCAGTGGTCAGGTTGGAGTCAGCTTCTAGAGATTGACTCTCTGCTGCCATATGCCACTGCACGGCTTGGCAAATAACCATTGCAGTTTTTCTTCTCGCCTGCATATGTAGGTGGCCTTGAATGAGGGGAAGTAGAAATATACATTTCTGCATAGTGCCTCTGTAATGGACTGGATATATGCATTGTTCATGCCATATTAATTGGTCTGAAATCTTGTAGATATTGAGATTCAAATTATGAAGACTGTTTTTTCCTGAAGCTTGAAGTAAATAAAGCTAATACATCCAAAGGGGTTTTTTTTTGTCGGTAGAGGAGACAAAATGTCTTGAAGTCTGGCTTAGTCCTATTAATATATCTGCTGTACCTGGTAGAGACTATCACAGGTCTACTGCTGAATGGTTAGAAGAGAATGTATGCCTGTACCTCATGCAATTTATGTTAGAATTTGGCTTTTTAGCTTGGTTTATCTTCATCATTAGCTTTTAAACTCAGATTTGGGACCTTTTTGTGTCATGATGGACGTGCAGACGTGGCTCTGTAATGGAAGAGAAGCCTATGGCAATATCATTGCCAAGTCTTTTTTTACTATGCTCTGTTGGAGAACATTATAGGGTGGCTAAAAATGGATATAAAAAGATACTATTTTCAAGTAGGACTTTTTGCCTTAGTCTGTTGTAGTAAATTTAGCTTTTCATAAAAGCTGTCAAATTGAAATAAAATAGCTTTAATAACAAATAATGTGAGTATGTATTGCTTAAATGTTTTTGCTGAGGTTTTAGAAGTGCCACAGATCACTGAAATGAGGGAAATTGCTGGGTAAATAACTGGTTTCAGTTTGCTGAAGGGGCAGATCAGCTTGCAACAGATTTTCTTCAGTAGGCATAGAGGAAAAATTGTGTTTATTTCAGTACAGTTTATGTCAGGTTTTTTCTCAAGGAGAAACTGAAAAGGATTGTTTCCTTCTCAGAAAATGTAAAAAAAAAAAAAA
>VZTR01003675.1:161404-172516 GCA_013400775.1 Chaetops frenatus
AGAAAATGTAAAAAAAAAAAAAAATTATGTTGAGATCAGCTATTTCTGCTGATGTAGGATCCAGAAACTCACCTCAGTTCAGAACCTAAAGGTAATTCTTCCTTTTATTTAAAAACAAATTATTTCCAATTAAAAACGTGGTCAATATGAATCTGAAACATCTAGTGTGTAGTTTTATTAGTAACATTCTCTAAATCCTGTCAACCTTGTATTTCTGTAAATGGAATTCTAGTTTCCTTTGAAAGTAACTTGACACCATTTAGAGGTTGGAAGATAATCCAAAAATGCAATCCTTTAAAATATTGCTTTTTTGGGGAGATTTTTTTCGTTATCCCCAGCCATGTTGGGGATTAGACAGACATTAGATTTTGGACTGTTGTCAGCCTTGTTCTAGGCTGGGTCTTGTAATACTTCAGAGGATCTTGTGTACTTGCAGTTTTATGTATGCATATATTGTGTTTCAGTGGGGCATATATGGAAGTTTGAAGAACATTGTTTCAGAAGGAAGGACCATTTAACCATTCTTTTTTTGAATGCAGACTAGAAATGGACAGGAGTCTTTTGAAGCAAGATAGAAATAGACTGGAAAACATCAGATGAGCTACACTCAGAGGTGATGGGATCTACCACAGACTGGAAGCCAGTAATGTCAAATTCTGCCTTCTTATTTCAATCTTTCCCTTCAGTATTAAGAAAGTTGCCTCAGCTCTGTCCTATGGGGGAAGTTCCATGGTGCATCTGAGCTGAGCTAACATCTTTCTGTTTCTGAAAGGTCTTCCTGCACCTCAGTCTTGTGCCTGCTCCTTAGCTGCAGTTCTAGCGCTCATCTGACCTGTCAGCGATTTAATCCAAATCCCTAAAGCCACAGAGTATTTCTCACTTTTTTTAATGTTTATTTTGTGGTGTAGTGAGAAACAGAGCCTGCCCAAGGAGATGTCAGATAGGCACCTGGCAGTGAAAACAGGGATGAGGGCCAACTGGATCTACGAAGGGAAATTGGAGGTGGCAGAGATTAAGAAGTCTTTCTATGGCATTGGCTTCTTTGAACAATTTTTGCTGTCTTGCAGGCCTTTAGGAAGGAATTGTACTTATCTATCTGACAGAGTTGCTAAAAAGACTGTAGTGTGTGCATTCAAGGCATCATAAGGTGTGAGAGATTTTATAGAAGCAATGCTGCCTTACTGTATACAGAATGTACTACTACTTTGGCCATAAAACTTTATTTCTCAAGAGACAAGCTTTCATAAAGCTGTTGAATTGCCACTGGTAGTGGTGACTCTGCCAGTCATGTACCTGCTCTTCTGCTGAAGATGGATGAAGCTCTTAGTAATTTTGTGGTGAGAGCGGGACTCTCTGAGTCATTGAAGGTTGCTATGAGAAACCCAGTAGTGTTTCCATAGGGCATAGCAATGTAATTATAGAAGCTTCATTTGAAAATTGGTGAGGTGTCAGTTATTTGTAGCTCTGCTTCAGAGCAAGAGAAACAATAAATGTTGAGCAGAGCAGATGACCTTCATTTATCTCGATTTTTCTCTGCATCTGCATGTGGCCTTCCAGGAGATAGACTTGGGTTTGCTTTTAGTCTGCTGGAGCTCTTGCTGGTCTGGATACTGTTCTGAGAAGCAGCAATAAAGGACATTCCTTATCAATCCAGAGCAGTTGCTTTGTAGTTTGACTTTTGGCTCTTGCAAGGAGAGCAACAGATCCCAGAATCACAGAACACATTGCATGAGGTAGTGTTATTAAACAGTAAATGCCTTGCTATGCTCTACTTAAAAAATTTGATAAAACGTTGGAGCATTGAGAGAGAATAATCCTGCAACAACAGTAAGGCTCTATGTAAGAAACACTGTTTTATTGTAGAACATCCCAGCATATGTGCTCCCCATCCCAGTGGGAGACTGACTGCCTGGCAGAAGATAGTCTGTAATCAGATCCCTGCAGCTCTGCATAGCTCTGGTGTGTCTGTTTAGAATCCAGCAGTGTCTTGCTTCATTTTATGGTTCATATTGCTTTCTGTGAGATGGATTTCTTAATCTGAAATGAAAATTGGTAAACATGCAAGTGCAAAATAAAGCTTGTGAGTTAGATTTATAAAAAGCTATGTTACTGGTTTCAGTCAACTGAAAAATCAATTCAACTATTTTTTTGGATGTGAGTGCTAGCTTCTCAAGCTGTAATCAACATAACATAACTTTTCAGCCTTTTTTTGCTGACATTGGTTACAAGACTTCAGAAAGTATTTAACTACAATTAGCATCTGAAGCAAAATTGTAGGCATTGGAAATGAGATTATTTTATTGACATTTTGCTCTTAAAGGGGGGGAAAACATCCATGAAACTTGTTAATACTGCCTACTTATCTAATACCTACTTATCTAATAGAAATAAAAAATTATATGCAAGATAATTAAAAAGACCAGATAGGTTTTGCAGATAACTTAGAGCTGTCTTAGAATACTGAGGGTAGAATATCTCAGTCTACATGAATGGAAACAAGAAAGAAGTGTTAGAGACTTCTTAAATCTAGTGCTATGCTCTCATCACTCCTAAGAACAGGGGGAAGAAATCTTGGGTTTGTTAGCAGGCCCCTTAAATGTCACATTTGTGTGTGGGATTTTTTGTGGTTAAGTTGCTTAAGGACTTTGTGTACAGTAGGGATTGACAGGAAAGAATGTGTTATCCATCAGTAAAATGTTATTTATTCCAATTCTTAGTGATAGATTCTGGTAGGATTACTGTGGTATTAACACTGTGGGGAATAAAGATAAAACTGATGTATTACATATCTCTTAGGTGTATTAATTTGTAAAATTATTTGTTCCTATGTGATAATTACCTTTAGGGGTTTGCTTTTTGCAAGCTTATGGTGGAGCATTTATCCATTCACTTCTATGTTAGGGTTATTTAACATCCTTGGAACTGTGTATACCATGTCCTTGAACTGTCTTATGGCATTGTGGTTTTATTAATACACTGAATTCCTCATCCTAGGAATGTAATGAGTGGGTTATTCTTTTTTTTTCCTCCCAGATAATCCTAGCAACCTTTTCACATTGTTTTGACCAGTGGCACAAGCATTACACAGCCCCTTTTACAAGATAAATATGTTACAATGTAAATAGGAGAAATAGCAGCAGCAGTAAAACAACTCTGCTGTGAGGGCGTGCAAACAGTATATTTACATGTAATGTAAATCTTGTTTTATGTCTTTTTAGAAAAGAAATAGACTGATTTTGGGCAAACATATAATCTGCAGATTATATATTAAGTAGACCAGATTTTTGGGGTTGGTTTTTTTTTCTGTATCTTGCACCATTTTAATCAAGCAGCCAAGTAATGAGTTGTTAGGTTGACAATCCAATGATATCAGCATCTGTCAGGTATTATTTGAGGTTTTAGAGTCACTAACTAGATTTTTCCTGTATTTAATTCTTTTCATAGCTAGGAATAGAATTTTTGTATTCTGATATTGTAATTTCTGTATGTTCATAATCTTTGTTTCATGCTGTCATTCAGTAGAAGAGTAAGTGAAAATAACACACACTTTTAGTTATTGGCATAGAATTTTCTTACAGTATCATTAAGTTACCTAATTTCAGAAGCCTTGTATGAAAATACTTTATGAAATCCTGCATTTTAACTTTTTTCTCTAATGTTTGTCGTGCGCATCCACCTGCTACAGATCAAATGTAATGTCAGTTTCAAGCAGATGCTGAACTGCTGAATTAATTGCAATCTAGCTAATAGAGGTAACAACAAAGCATATAGTTTCCTCACAGTAACCTGTTATTATGCATTCTGTGAATAATACACAGTTAATGGAGAACGTATTAAGGTGTCAGTGCAGTATTAGACACTGAAGTACTATACTGTCTTATGTTCCTTGAATCTAAGAAGGAACTGGAATATCCTGATCCTCTTAAGCTACTGAATTGAAATCCTGAAAAAGATGTTTTCATGTAATTTGTTTTAATAGACTTTGTAAGCTCAAGGGGATGACTGACACAGCAAGATTATGATGTTACCTTGCCAAGCTGCTTACCAGAAAAAGCAGCAGAATTTTCCTTATACAGTTTGCAAGCAGGCTTTTTAAATACAGATGTTGAATCTTCAGAACAGATGTTGTTTCACAGAGGGAATGATCAGCATGGATTATATCTTGTTTCTTTTCTCTGATTGTTCTGCTTTTTCACCTCTTCACAAAAATAGCTCTTAACATAGTAAATATTGGGTTTTCATACAGCTCTGGAGGTACTTTGTGAAATACTTATTTAACTAAAAAACCAGTGTACTAAAACAGGCTTGTCTAAATATATAGTAGTCTTAGGCATAGAAGGGAAAAGGTAACTGTGTAAGATAGTTATAAAATTTTACATCAAAATTATGTTATGAAATGACCTCAGATTACTTTTGTCTTATTATTACTTTTGTCTAGAAAAGGCAAAGTGTGCTTGAGCAAAGTGTGATTGCAGGAGTCTGACCTATATTTGTCAGATTTAGCACAAGCTGTCTGCTAAGTAGCACATCATCTACGAAATGCAATCATATTACTTTCCCAAATCCAAATTTCTAAAATGAAGTACAGAATGTATGAAGCTGATATTCTTCAACCAAATCAATCTTTCCTCTGGCTATTTTGAAAAGTTTACTATCTTCCTCAGAAGGATCCTTGGGAAAGGCAGTAAGGTGAAACTTGGCAATGGGAAAGAAGAAAATCCAAAGGAAAAAAAAAACACAGCAGCATTCTTTCTCTTGTGTAGTCATGCATAACTTTAGCTTTAATTGTATGCGAATGCATTAGCTCTGTGTAGGTGTTTATCTAAAAGATACAGATTTAACTACGATGATGAATCTTCCCTTTTCATTCTCATGCTTTGTAGATTCTGAATCTGAGCTTTACAAAAAAACCTTTTTCAGCATGGGTTAGGTAAAGATGCGTTTAAAGAGCTATTGAGAGTTTTCTGTTGAGGAAGAGAAATAAGCGGGTCCAAATAGTTTAACAGTTACTTCATTTATATGACTTCTTGGGGATGAAAACAACAGAATAAAATTAATTATAGCACTAACCACCAAGTAATGAGAGTATTACTTTTCTTCAAAAAACCCACACTTTAATTTGCAACATTTGTTGGCTTTCTTGATGAAACGTGAATACTTGTTTAATGGAAGAGCATTTTCATAAATTTGTAGTGATTAGAGTTAGAATCAACCACTATCTGGTAGTTGTACAGAGGGCATTGAATGAAATGTTCAGAATTCCTACTTAAAATAACTCATGTTGCACCTTGAATATACTTTCCTAGAGTTTTTTAAAACCTTTCTCTGTTCATTCACTTTCATCTGTGATCATTTTAACATATTTTTTTCACATTTAAGAAAATAAAAGACACAGTCATTGATAGCCATCCTCCCACTGAATACCTCTGTAACTGGCAATTTTTAACTATTATGGACTTTTTAATAGAAAGGTTGTAGTGTCCCAGTCATGCATGAGGAATGATAGAGCTATTGGTGACTACAGCATGCTGCTATTACTTACCCCCAGTTTAAAATTCTGTATTTTAATATATATATACCTAGATATTTCATATGTCTAGCAGGAGCTAGGCCAGTATGAAGAGAGAATTGAGAAAACATCTATGAAGTAAAACTACTTGGACACAAGACTGCTCTGTGAATTTACTGAGGTGCAGATCTGCCTTCCTGCCTTCAGCTCACCCACCAGAACATTACTGTGCCTGGTGGACACCTGTGTTTTGCTGACCTCCTTGCTTCTGTCTGGACAGGTCGCCAGTCAACACTTGGCATATTAATGCAGAGCAGATCAAAGCCATCATTCACCTAACAGGGCACGTGTGTATGCAGCTGATCTTGTGCCCTCTGAGTCCTGGTAGTGAAACTGCTCCTTTCAGAAGTCTTTGCTTTGCTCCAAGCATTCATTTAGAGCTCCTGACTTCTACAAAGGCTTCTGCAGTGATTCTTGATTATCAAGGCTGCCTCTAAAGCAACCACTCCTTGAGTTAGTCTGTTTCCATAATATTATATGCCTTCTTTAACCCAGAGATCTTGACACGACCTTGCAGATCCATGAGGAAAAACCATGGAATTTGTAACAAAAGATGTCAGGTAGAGGGAGGAGGTGAAGCTGTTCAAGCTTTGCATCTCCTTGTTGCAAGGGCAGAGTATGAAAAATGCAACCCCTGTCTTTCTGTATTTATATATATATACACACGCACACATACCTCGCAATCCTTCTCACACCTGTGGTGCAGCTTGCAGGCATCGCCAGGAGCTCCCTCCCTTCTGCAACACGCTGCAGTTGCACCATTTCCCAGCAATTATCAGGTTTCTGACTTAAATATGCCTTGCTGTCCAACAGAAATAAATCTTGTCTATGAGGCTCTTCTGAATTTTAAAAACTGATGGCTTCTGTTGTTCTCTCCCTTCATCTCCCCTTCCTTTTTTTTAATGTTGTTTGTTTCCAGTATGGCAGTGCATGTGTCACATACAAATGTGTATTGGGATTTTTGAGGAGAATATTGAAAGTTCAGTGTATGTTCATAAGAAAGTATTAAAGAGCCTGTGGGCAGATATTGGAGATAATTAGGAACTAGCTGCAACTGCTGCAGACTCCAGGGATGTTTGCAGGCTGCAGAAAGTTCCTCCGGGAAAGAAATTGCTCTGTAATTACAGGCAAGGTCAGTGCAGTCAGTTCACTGGAAAAGAGATGGTGAGAGCTGGGGCTCCCTCCCATGAAGGTCTTTGAAAGTTATTAGTGAGACACAGTTGTTGCCACTGCTTGACGAAGTGCCTGATGAAGTATACATAGTCTAGGGGTTCTCTGTGCTGTGAGGATTGCAGCCTTTTCTTGAGAAAGAAGATTGACACTTGAAAGTGTAAGGAGTTTCTTGGTCACACTTCACATTTCTTTGAGTCTCTAAAGCTTTTGGATGTGTTTTTCAGTGGTGTGACTCTCCCAACTCTTTAAAAGGCTAGTATGTGTTATTTGTGCATTTTTATTTTCTGAAACAGGTCTTTCAACACCTGTCTGAAGTATTTCAGCTCACTCGGTTTATTTGGAAATTAGGCTTATTTTCATGGCTGATGGGTAGCTTTGGCTCCAGAATTCATCCTCATCAGGAAAAACTTTGCTTCCCTTACTTCTGAGGATAAACCCCTGAGTTCAGAAATATTCTGTGCCCAAGCTTTGTTATCAATAACCTTCAGGTGGCAATACTACTTGCAAGTACTCCTCCCTTCTGTTTCTCACTTGTTTTGTACTTTTTCCAGTTTGCCAGTGCAGTTGAATGTGGGACACCACTGGGACTGTGTCAAGGATTGATTCAACTTAAAAGAGCAAAAACATTTGGGCACAGCTCAGATTGATTGAAATTAATTGCCACAACTCCCAACCCCTTTGTGCATGGTGAGTTCAGTAAGGGAAGCTCTCTTAAAATCAGTTGCTGGTTTTGGAGAGTAACTTTTCAGCAAGATCGGCTTCTTGAACTGCACGATTGAAAGAGTGCTGGTGTTTTGTGTTGGGAGAGGCTGGAGAGTGATGGTTTGTCACAAGAGAAGTTGAGAGTGTGGCTGAATCTAATAAGCCAGATATACATTGGTCAAGTTATGAATGTTGATTTCTGAAATATTTTATTGGATCATTTCTTGTATATTCGGACTGCAGCACCTTGAATGGTCATTCTGGTTTAAGTGAGTAGCATAGTGTGTCATGCTAGGGGTTGAGAAAGAATTGATTAGAGTGGTGGGAGCAGAGGTATCTTGTTTGACTTATAGCTGAATGCTTTGTATTGTGAAGTCTAACCTTCAATTATTTTTCTGGTTTGCTTCCCTACCATAAAAGTATAACAGATCTAGCATGTTTGACTCAGAAATGTCCCATGAGCATGTTTGACCAATAACTGATTAAAGGGACTTGCATCAGTTCTTTCACAAATTGATACATTATTTTTTCAAAGTATATAGTTGTTGAAGATGTTTCAAAACCAAGCAATAACAAAAAAATGTGGATATTCTCTCTTGTATGTTTTGGTAGTTTCAGATATCTCAAATACCCTTAGATTTAAGACTGAGTTGGTTCTGCGTTACTTTTATATTTTCTTACTTTTTTTCCCTGAGAACAGCATAACCGTTTACCTCACTTCCTGCATAGGTAGGGTTTTTAACAACCTGCTATATTTCATGTCTGTAGCCCTCCACCTTTTGGAGAACATGTATAAATTTGGTAACTCACAATTAGTAGCTTATAACAGTTTGCTTAGAAACTCTAGGTGTTTTTCTTGAGAAATATTTTCCGAAAGGCACTTTAAAATTTGTTCCTTGAGTATTCTTTCTATTTTTTAAATTTATCTCCCATTTAATCTGTTGGTGTTAGCATCAAGAATTGGAAGTGTAATATGCATAATAGTTCTAAAAATAATACAAATATTTCTCTTATTTTTCATATAAAAGCTATAATGAAAAAGATCTTGCACTTTAAAAAAATGTGTGCAACATAGATATATTGCCTTTTCCACTATTACAAGAGCCCAGGAAGGTCATTCAGCTACTGCTATTTTTTATTTTCACTTCTCTGAGAGTATAATTTGGGGAGGAGATGGTAGTAAGTTTGTCAGAGTATTGCACTGAATTAATTTTTTCAATATTCTTAATGAATGTCTGCTGAACAGCCTCTAATACAAGCTTCACTTCCCTCAATATGCCAAGAAATAAATTTCCAGTCAGTTTTATTTGGTTAATGATATATAGGTACATATAACTAACATTATAGTGTCTGTATTAATGGGCTGGCAACTATCAGTGTCACATCACAGTGCCTGGCATTACACCTTTGCTAAGTGTCTGTTTTGGGGCAGCTGTGCTGGAGCTGCAGATAGTTCTGCATCTCTGATTAACATGACTTGACTGTCTTGCCCAGGCTGTCTCCAAGTAGGGCAAGAGCTTCTAGACTTACACACAGACAAATAATGTGGAGAGAAAGCCACTTAAGAACAACCACAACAAAAATCAGGCATCTTGTAACTTCCTTTTCATCTCTACTCTTCCTTCATTTTTCTTGGGGTGGAGAGCATTTTTACAACCACTAGTTAGCTTATTGATATTTATTTAGAATGATGTCGTCCAAATTAATTTTGTATTGCTCTGTAATATGCAAGGAAGGTGTTAGCCTCAGTGACTTATGCCACAATGGGAGGCGAATAAAGTAAAGATAGTTAGAAGATGTGAGTGAAAGCAGAGGTAAACCAGTACCTATTCAGGTCAAAATTACTTTTTTTTCCCCTATGGAATTGTGCTATTTTTAATGGAAAAAAGTCTTTTATCTCCAAGCCAGTTAATTTTTTCTTCATGCTTTTTAGGAATGTAGTTAATTTTGTTAAATAATTTTCTTTCTGTTTTTTGGATAGGATTGTTTAATATTTTTTGTTAATTTATAAATTAGATTAAATAAACAACAGATTGTATTATCTTACCAGCTTCTATCTATATAGTATTTAGCCTGTAATACAGTAACACTATTACAGGATGTGCCAATTGTGTAGTGTAGTGTTGAGCAGTAACCTGGGGGGTTGCTCCCACAGTCCCCATTTGATAGCTGATGGGATCATCTGCCGTCAGTTTGTGCCAAAGCAGTTGTGGCTGCCACTTTTAAAATACCTTGCTATCTTTGTGGACGCTGGTGTACATTTCTTCCTTCTTAGACTGTAAAGGGAGGAGAAACTACAGTTTCCGTTGACCTTATGCAGGTTTGGCAGGAAAGAAATCTGGTTTATCTTCTATTTCTTTCCTTAGGATGTTTGGGCAGTCAGAATCTTCTAAAAGCAGTCTGTGAGTCCTTATTTGTTTCGATTTTTTGGCAATTATAATTTAGAAATAGTATGTACTCACTTCAGTTCCCCTTCCCCATCCTCTTTTATTCTCACCTTCAGATTCTCTGCTCTGGAGCCTTGAAAAGTAGGGGTTTGAATAAACAGAAAATACTGAAAAGCAGTATTGGTACATTTGGCTGTGCATGGCTTCTTTCTGTCAATAAAAGAGGCACCTCAATGAAAGATGCATGAGAACAAACAAATATTTTTCTGGTTGTCCAACTGTGGCTTAGCACACTTTATATAAAGTTAATGGAAACAGAATATAAAAATGACAAATTAAATATTGACACTACAATAGGAGAGCTACTGTTTATAAGCTCATTTTTTAAAATTAGAAACTAAATTTTCTGTCATGCAGAAACATAACTTGCTGCTGGGTTTTGCATTTGAGAAAAGCTATGCTTTCAAAACAAAATGAAATAAAATACTTGTGGATCCTGCTTTCCTGTGTCATAGGTCTAATATGTTTTTGTCTCATTAGGTGTCTGTACTTCCATGTTTTACATCACAGGGCTTAGACTCAATACAGTATTAGAGATTGAGTTCAAGCAGCATCTTCCTTTGTTAAAGGGAAAATCCAGAGAAAATATATTTTAAGCTACCTTTTAATTGAGAGTGAAAGTAGGCAATTTTTTCATATTTATTGTCCTAGTAGTGTTAGAAATAATTTACCTGCAAAATCAGATTGTGGTGTACTTCTGTGATTAGTCCTTGCACTGCTGTGAAAGAAAAGTTGTGTAAAGTTTGATTATATAAAATTTTCAGTTAAAAATTTCGTTTGAATGAGTTCCATTTGGAAGGCCAAACTCCCTTTGTATGGTGAGCCCAAACTGACTTTGGACTAGTGTCCAAAGATTGTGCTGGTGACACCCAGCTCTTCTATTACACTTTTTATTGTCTACTATTGCACATACCTTACAACAAAGGTGGAAGCCATCCCCCTGGTGTTCCGTGGTGGGGAAAAACAGACAAAAAAGCTTGGTTTCAACATATGAAAACGAACAAAACTGTGAGACTGCTTTAATGATGGCAGTGTCTAAATTACTGATTTTCTAGAGGTAAGACTAGCACTTGAATCTTTTTATTAGGTTAGTTTTGAGGAGATACAGAGTGGATGGAAATGAAGAAGGGAACGGAAAGTGTTAATATATAATATATGTAATCTTAATTCAGCCTGTATTTTGAGTGTTTGATACTACAGTCTTAAAAGTATTTTTTTTTC
>VZTR01003675.1:173257-288122 GCA_013400775.1 Chaetops frenatus
CTCTGAATATATAACATAAAGGTAGTGTCAATCCTCAGTGATTTAAAGCTAAAATATTCTCCTAGGTTATATAGTATTGAGAAAGTATTTGAATAATGCATTTGAATAATGGCTGATTTTATTACTTTTGTAGTTATTTTAGATTTTCATCTCTCCCTGTCCAGCATTTCTAATGCAGTTAGGATATTTTTAAGAGGAGAAGAAGCCTTTGGTCTGTCTGATCTTGAAAGGGATGGTAAATGGGACTAAGGTAAGAGAAGGTTATCGACCAAGGTGCAGATGAGTCCTTTTCTCAAAGTTGTTAATCTTTTATGCAGTGAATAAGGACAGAAATTGCATACAGATTTTATGCAAAGCCACTGCATCTATAGTTAACTGTATTTTAAAAATCACTTGTAAACTAATGGTTCTTGCACAGGTCAAGCAATTCTGTTTAGTGCTTATCTCACTCTGCCCTAACTGATATTCAGAGACTTTGTTTTCTCAGTAAACTTTTTTTGTTTTTAAATTTCTCTGTAGTATTAGTAAAGGTTTGCATCATAATACTCATGCTGTTAATATAAAATGCCAGCTCTTGAATGCTGCTGTCTCTTAGGAAGATTCCAGTGGGTCTGGAAACAATGGCACTGATCCTTCAGAGGATCAAGTTTGCTTAGGGGATAAGTGCAGAAGTTTGTCTGCAAGCCATTGTACTCTGAAAGTTTTTCTGTGTTTTCCTGTATATGAACTTTATTTGGACTGTAATTGAGAAGCACCAGGAATCTGGAAAGGTAACATTTCTCTTATCATCTTGCCATGATGAAAAAGAAATTAATAGCAGCCATTATTTTTAAAACTTCAGTGAGTTGTAGTGCTGAAGAGATCTGGCAGTGACTCACCAAATCACATGGACAGTGTTTCTGATAAGTCAGTCAACTGTGTAGTGTTGTAAACTACTTTACAAATTTGCCTTTATATCTACAAATTTGTTTTCTTACCTATTCTCTCTTTTTAAAAAAAATTAAATACATCTATGCTAGAATGAAATAAGTGGTTAATTACAGGAAACATGAGGTTAGTATAGTGCTTTATGTAATGAAGACAAGACCCTTTTTACAGCTCTGATGACTGTTATGAATGCAGCTCTGAATTTAAATGAGCTCTCTTTAGCAGTAACTGTGTAGATGCAATAACTGTGCATATGTGTGCACTTCGGATACAACTTCTGGAATATCCTGAATGGCCTTTTGCTTGGTCTCTTGTGCTTTATTTACACTCTTCAGTATAAAACTGACTTTGGGGAATTTTCCTTCCCTTTTTCCAATGGAGATTTAAACAGGATTTGAATAGTTTTTAAATTCATCTGTATTGATTCAGACTTTTAAGCTTTAATTTTGAAGTACCTTAGATCTCTTTAAAGCAGTAGTTTAAGCCCTGGAGGGATCTTCCCAGTTCAGTACTAAGTTCAGTACTGTATTTTCATAGTTTGGAGCATCTTTTCTATGAGGAAAGTCTGAGAGCTGAGACTTCAGCCTGGAGAAGAAAAAGCTTATAGAGATCTTTTCGTTGTGTACAGTTGATGGGAGGGAATTAAATGGGAGCGACAGGCTCTTAACGGTGGTTCCAGTGACAGAACCAGACGCAATGACCACAAATGGAAACACAGATGGTTCCCTCTAAACATCAGGAAACACTTTACTGTGAGGATGACTGAGCGCTGGCACAGGTTGCCCAGAGAGTTCATAGGGTTTTCATCTTTGGAGATACTCAGAAGCCGCCTGGATACAGTCCTGGGCAACTGATTCCAGGGGACCCTGCTTGAGCACAGTGATTGGACCAGATAATGTCCAGAGGTCCCTTCCTGGTTGGCCATTCTGTGATTGTTTGTGTGCCTCAGGGTCTGACCCTGTGCCTGCTCTACCGCTAACATGACCCTTCCCTATCTTCACTTCAAAGTTGTGAAATCTTTAAGACTTTGCCCCAGAGACTGGGACCAGGACAAAGTGCTTCCCCCTCCTCTCCTCCCTCAAAGTATCCTTCCTAGCACATTTCATTAGCTTGTGANAAGAAAATTTTGTAGTTCGTCTTTGTGTGTATCTCAAATACAAATATATCTTACGTGTATGTCTGAAAAATGTTTTTATCTATCTATAATATAGATACTTTATAGGAGTCTAATATAAAATCCTTAATCATAATTCTTTGGTTACTGTTACAGTAGTACTAGTATCTTTAACTTGTTTTGTGGTTTATTTTATTCACTTTTTTCTTTCTTTTTTTTTTTTTTTTGTGTGTGTGTGTATGTGTGTGTGTGCTTTGCCTTGCAGAGTTGGAAGAATCCAGGGATTTCAAGTTTTGAGTAGCGGGCGTCTTACAAGATTACCACACCTAAACTGAAAAGGCAGATGCAGCTCTGAGTACCAGATTGGTGTGTGCACTGCATGTTCATGGAAACACACATGTTTTTGTCATCACCTAGACTTACTCTGACATATTCCTGAGAGCTTTGCAATTGATGAAAATTAATTTGAGAACCAGATGGAGCACCTTCACAGCACAGGAATCAGTAATCCATGGAAAGACACCTGCCAGTAATGTTCAACTTTCTACATGGTCTTCACAGGTGAAAAAAGTGTGCAAGAAGAGAAAGAAAAAACACTCTCTGCACAGAAGAAGCCTAATAAATACCTCCACAATCTAAATCGATAGCTGTGAGGGAAACAGAAGAACCAAGAGGGCAGAGGAAACTGCTTTAGTTCTAGCAGAGGAATAATGTACGGTCTTCAGCACGTTTTGCTTTGGGCTCAGTAGGTTGTGAATGGACTAATAAATCATGACCTTCTGCTGAGTAATGATGACTGGAAGTAAATAAGTTGAGGAACTATGGGACAAGTCTGGGCATTGAACTGAGCAAACCTCACCATCCTTCTTCAGTTAACCAGGTCATCAAACGTGCATATTCTTTCTCCCTCTCCTTTTTCCTCTTGTCACTTCGTGTGGTATAAATACTAGCTGATTGAGCTCATATATGTTATTCAAATAAAACAATTGGAATACTTCATATGTTTCCTTCTTGTACAGCTGCAAATGTTGTGTCTGGAACTATGAATCTTTGCTGTAGACAAGCATCAAGAAGGAAAGATCCGGTCAAACAAGCAAGGAAAATATCTAGAGATATAGTGAACCCAGGAAGTCAGATTTTTAATGCTGCTTCTCTTTCTTTTTTAGATGATTATACTTCTTCCTTCCTTGAAATTTAGAAGATTTTGAAAGAGTGCTTACTTGATGTGCTTTAATTCTGGCATTTGGGTTTTTTTATGGTAGAATGAAAAGCCTGTGATTCCTTGTAGCAGAAAAAAAGGGAAAAGTGAAGGAAAGACAGCTTGACATTTTAGCCTGTTTCACAGGAGAGAGAACTTCATGGTTCACCTGAGGCAAACTTATCTACTTTGAAAGCTAAAAGCTTTAGAGCATTTTTGATTCTGCTATAAATGAAGAGGGGGTTCTTTTTCATTCGTGTGTGGCAGCAAAAAGTGGGAAAGCAGGCAAGATAGCGTGATAAGCAGTTCAGGCAGTGTTGGGTCTCTGGTGGAAAAAAAGTGCTGCAATGAAAATTGGATTGGCTTTGGATTGCAAAAACTTTTGAGTCCAACGAGCGATTCAGTACCGAGAGGGATTTCCCAACTGGCCTGGCACACCAGTGCCTGCACAAGCTCGGGTCTGTTGTTTCACACGGTTTGTGTGCCTTTTTTTCCCTTTATGCAATCTCTTTCAGCTTTAGCAGCAGAAATACATCAGATGGAAAAGATATGCCAGAGGGCAGCTTGGAAAAGAGGAGTGTCATATATATACATATATATCTATGTGCGTGTGTTTAAATTTCTGCAACTGAACTTCTGAAGAAAATCTGACTGGAGGAAATTTTAAAAGCCTTAAGTTACTTGAAACCTACACATTTGCAACTCTTTGTCTCTGGAATTGCATTACGCTAAACTGGAATCTCAGGCTGTATAAAGATTATATCAAGTTGAGCAAAAAGATGACTTAACCATTTCTTGAGCGCCTCTTATGAAGTAGCTGTTTCTCCAAAGGATAAGTGCACCCCCCCTCTACAGACTCAAAACAAAAATGAACCTGAATTTTTTTTTTAAGTGTTACTTTTTCTTAGCCAACTGCCATCATCTTTTATAGAGGAATTTTTCACTATGCATTTGGTGGATATTTATAAACACTGACCCCATCCTCCTCCCTTTCAATGATCTATCCCAGGTCAGTCCTATCAATAAAAAAAAAAAAAAAAATTGATTTAAATTTTGTGCACTAGACATACTACTTTCTTATGTCAAAAAATAAAATATTTAAAAAGCATGTATGCAGCAGTGGAACATGGGCCTGTTCTTTGCAGCGATTCCAACATCCTCTGCCTCTCCTGGAAAGGCAGAGTCCCCAAAAGTGAGAAGGAGAAACCGGTGTGCAGGAGGCGGTACTATGAGGAAGGCTGGTTGGCAACAGGCAATGGCAGAGGAGTTGTAGGCGTCACTTTTACTTCCAGCCATTGCAGGAGGGACCGGAACACCCCTCAGAGAATCAACTTCAATTTGAGGGGCCACAACAGTGAGGTAAGCAAAACGTGTGTTACACTTTAAAGAAAATGATAGGTTTCCTTTTTTTTTTTTTTTTTTAGTATTACTGCTTGAAATTTGACAGAGTGGTATGAAGGAGGCTCGAGACTAATCCAAATATGATTTGCATCAGTTGGAATTTTTCTGGTAAATTCAAACATATAAGATTGATGGTGGGATGTTCTCTGGAAAAGTGTCTGGTTTTAGTTTGGCCTATTTTCTCCTTCATTCCCGAGCACCTGCCAGTTTTCAGGCAAATGTAATAAATGCATCTTAATGGAAGTTAAAAGTTGTGATAGTCAACTGCTTTTACACAGTAGTAAAGTCTGCCCTGGAAGACTAATGGAAAGGCAGGTGAACGGGAGAAAAGCTTGGTTGAAGTCTTCCAGATTTTCAGAAGCTGCAAACGGGAACGGCCTGTGACAGGAGATAGCTGTTTTATCTGGAGAAACTTCTCTGTTAGAAAAAAGGCAAAGTGTGAGTTCTCAGAGAAATGCTGGGATGCCTTGCAGTAAAATGCTGTAAGTTCAGTGTGCAAGGCATTGTCCTGAGTACAATGATACAAAATCTTTTCAATTTGTCTTTTCTGAAAGGCATAAATTTGTTGGTATAAACTAATATTTCAGCTGTGGTTTGTCATCTTCCTGGCACCCTTCTCTTTCTCTGTATAATGCTTCATGGAAAGTGCAGGTGATGGCCAGTAGCTTACTTAGCAAGCATCTTGGGCAACAGCGAGGGCCTAGTTTGTTTCTGCTTTTTAGTTAGGATGCGTTTGGATGTGCTCTTTGAGAAGGATCTGTCCAAATGAAATGATTTGTTATTTTGGTGGGTGGAATAGTGTTTTATGTACTGAAATGACAATCAAAGATACAATGTGGTTTTTTGTCTCTTGTGCTATTTATTGGGTGGACTCTAGTATATGACATTCAGAAGGGAGTAGTTTTGGTTCTTGTTTAACTTTAATAACAATCCTTTTCTAAGGAAAAAATACGAGCAGCCAATAAATACTTAGGTTGAAATAATTGCTTCCACATGCTTTGTGTGTGTGGAGGTGTGTGGGTGTATGGTAAATCATACTGACTTCTATATGTATAGATGAAAGACAGATTCATGTATATATTTGTATCAGGTTCATTCAAAAAAATTACAGCCACATTTTCCCAAAGGGTAGAATGATGTTTCAATGTAGCATTTTGGTTTGAATGAAAGCTGGTTGTTGTTTTAATTTTCCATTACAAATTGCATTTTATTTTTAAGTGTGTGACACAATAATTACTTTTCATTTCTCCACATTTTGTCATCTAACTTTTCTGTGAATTTAGGCACTTGTTTTTCTTCTTTTGTGTAATACATGTTTTGGGAACAATATAGGAAGTGCTGTTTACAGGAATGTCAAGTCTTACTGCAGTCTTATGGAAATACAAGACTAAGTTTCAGTATGTGCCCAGTTAAGTGGGGAAGATGCTCATGTCCATGCTGCCCTTTGGGTTTGGCTAGTTTTGTTTTATTTATTCAGTTGGCCATTAGATTCTCCTTCTGGGTCACTGCATCATTGCTGTGCGGATTTAGCTGTGCTGTTTGTGCATCCTTTCGCCTAACAGTGATTGACATGAGAGAGAGACTCAAATGAAATGAGAATTTTCTGTTTGAATCTTGTTGTTGTTGTTGTTTGGGTCAAGCTTGTCATTAATAAAGGGTTGTGTTCCTGTAAGTAATCTTCCTGATAGCAGGAATTGTGTCAGTGACCAGAGTAGAGACTGCCAATTTATGTCTCTGTAAAACAAAACTTACATAGTGGGATGCTACTGAAGGAAAAGAGAAGTGGCTTTAGTGGAACTAGCTCTCTGTGATGAGTCTGCAACTGTTATCAGATTTTGCTGCTGTCATGTTTTTTTGACCATCATTGTAAGTAAAAGTTCGTTTTTACAAGATTGTGTATTACACAATGCTCTTCACCAGGCTTACTGAATTTAATCCATTTATAGGAGAATCCCACTGATTTGGATAGGAATGTTAAAGATATGTAGTTGAATGGACAGCAAGATTTTTTCTTTAGAAAACTCCTTTTCTTCTAAATTTGCCTGCCGAAAGATGCTTGAAAGATATTGAACAGCAATGCTTATTGCTAATATTTGCATAAGAAGAAATACATGTTTTGTTTTCCTATTCTCCTGTTAAAAAGCAAGCCAACAACAACATTTTCTCTACTGTGTACCACCATTCATAATGGAAAATGCTGATTTTGCAAGCATATCCTGGTATGTGTATGATTAAAGCCATGTTTGTTGCTCAGAATGGGCCCTTAGATTGTGATTGACTTAAAACTCTTAAGAGCCTGTTTGATTCACTGACCAGTTCTAGAAGCATATAGTGTTGTCTTGTTCCCAGAAAGGGTGATTTATACCTATTTTATAGTTTATTTATAAGTGTTGATTTATACCTGTATTTTTTTCTGGGATAGATCTAGGGTGCCAAGTGAAGTTTATTGTTTTTCAGTCATACAGTGCTACTTCAAAATTGGTATGTGTTCGATGATAAAGAATAAAATGCCGAAATGAACAGACTAGAACAGTGACAATATAGAAGCTATAAATGCTTTCCATTTGGGGTGTAATTAACAGTAAGCTGTGGGCAGAACAGTACATTATATTTCAGTTTTAGAGTGAAAATCTAGAAGAAGAGGTAATGTGGCAGCACTGTGCTTTTGGCAACAATGTGAGACTATTTTTAAGTGAGTCAAGACGGTGAGTACTTGTGATGTATTTTTGCAATCTTTTTATGACTGCTGAAGAGATTCACTGAAATCTTTTGGTGTAGTTTCTTGACTCTAATACCATGTCTGCAGCCTATCAGAACAAACAAGACTGAGGAATCCCCAGGACTGAATTACTGACATGCATATTACAGTGGTGGATTTGAATGACTCATCATGTTGAACAATAATTGAGAATTAAAAACGTTGTAGTGTGAGCCACACTTCAGTTTCTACAATTGCTTTGTTTGGTTGTTAGAGCTTGCAACAACCTCATTTCATTTTTTCTTTTTTTTTGTAGTTACCAAGGAGAATTACAGGAATTAAAATAAGCATATTCCCATTTATTCTGTGGCAATGGGTGAAAATACTGTATTTTATGATACAAAATGTGTGACCAGTAGGCTCTGAAGTGTGTCAGGCTGCGTATTTTTTTATAGTACCACAGAGATATAAGCTTTCAGCATCTGATCCATCTTGAGTTTTCTGGGGAGAAATTTTCAGGGGTCTCTGAGAGATAGGTAGAAAAAAGCCCAAACTTAATTTAGGAGGCTTCAATTAGCCTGATAGGGATTTTCCTTCCAGTGAAATATTTGTAAGGTGTCTTCAAATCTAATTGGTTGGATGGTGCCATGGTAGGTGTTTCTTCTAATGGTTTCTGTTATGTCTATTGTATTAAGATGGAACCAATTTCTTATGGAACTTAATGTTTCTTAAATTACAAGTGTTTAAAAAAATGTTTTGCAGATGTATATTTGCTTTTGACTGTGCTAACTAAAAAGACATCTTTGATGTATTTAATAAGATTCAGTATGCTAATTCCTGGACTGAAGCATTAAAAAGTATTGCAAGTATATACAAATTAGATGCAGTGAATTAAGTAACAAGCTGAATACATTATTGAGTATATATAACATTTTTTACTGTAAACATAAAGGAATTACTTACATTTGGCATTACTTGAGTGTTCCAGGCACACGTCTACAGCTGCAAAAAACCCACCCTGTTTCATTTAGCACTGGTTTTAGTGGATAGGGATGTAAACGTATCTCAGTTGGACTGTCAGATGAATTAGTTACGGCTTTTCAAAAGAACACTGTCCTTTAAAAATCTTCAATACGTGTTGGTTTTCATACTACATTAATTATGAAAGTCTGCACAGTTCTTGGTTTTGTTTTGGTTTGTAGTAGAAGGAGCTTAAAAATGGTGTTTGCTGTTTTAAAAAAAAAGAAAGCTTTTCCTTACTCTGTCCCATTTTTTTGAGTTATGTATCTTGCAGAGCAGATTTTTTTCCAAAAGTCTATTGCTTGTTTATGAAAAAATTTTAAAAACCCAAACAAATAAGCTCTTTCAATAGTGTTTCTTGGTTTGTAGTGTCAGTGGTAAGAACACAGGAAAACTTCTTTGTTTGTTTGTTTAAACTTTGTGTTGATGTAACTGGTATTTGAATGTTGAATGTCATTTCTATTATGATTCTTGGACACTAAAGAGTCACATGCTGATTCAATTTTTCATTATGGATCCCTTGTATCAAGTGCTGCCTTCAGACACAGCTGGAACAGTTGTTACTGGTGAATAATTAAAAAATCTTGAGGTAGAATGATGCCACGATGATGCCTTTTGGCTTTAGAAGCCTCAGTGGTACAAGACAAACACTGTTGTAAACTGCAGTGATATTGCAGATCTCTTTTCTGTTTTTCTGTCACTGCACAAAGAAGACAGGACATTTGTTGGCAGAACCACTGTTTCTGTGTTAAAGCAAGCTAGTGTAATTGGAAAAGACAGACAAGCATTTGGGCATACAAGGTTCTGAAGAAGGACTTGTATTTCTGAAAGCGTGCATAGTTTTTACATCCCTCCTACCTGATACGCTGCTAAATCTGTCTACAAACCATGCCCTTCCTCTGTCCTTAAACTATTATGGCTACAGAAAAATAATGCTGCAGAGAGAACTGTAGGAAGTGACATGTAGGACAATGGGTCCTGTGCCTGACTGGGCTGGCTCTGTTCGATTTGTGACTGGGCTTTTCTGACTGCCTGTTTTCAGAAAGGACAAACACATTGGGCTTTCACATTGGCTCCTTATTACACCTTCTTGTCTGCTCTGCACTTAGTCTGGGTGTTTGAGTGCTTTTATTTATTAAAGCAAATATTAAAAGTCCCAAAATATATATTAAACCTTTTTGATAGTCTTTAACCAATCTTTTCAACCTTTGCTGAAGTTTAAACATGCTCCATGGCATGAAGAGATGTCTTTCATAGCCTCCTCTTGGGAGAATTGTTAAAGAAAGTAAGTGGAGCAATAAGTTTGAAATGGTTGGTCCTTTTCCCTTAAATGACAAATAGAAGTCTTGCCGTTTTCCATTTCTATGCCCTGTATCAATTTGCAAATGCCGAAGTATGGCCTAAACTTGTTTAGCAGCACACCTTCTGTATATATAGTTTGTTCACTATAAGAACTGTGATCACTTTCAGTGTGTCTTTTCCTTTTTTTCTTGTGATACTGTTTTTTTCCAGCCACACCCAGCTCCTACTTTACAAATATTTTTGTGAAAGGCCTTTTCTGTCTGTCTGTTCGTCCATTTTTCTCAATTGCCTCAGAATCCCAGCCTCTCTGTTCAATGTTTATTCTTATGCAGTTGTGGCTTTGAAGCAAACCATCCAATATTGCCACAATTGTTGCTGAGTAATGAGAGTTGGTAATGCTGCATTGATCTGCTACTTGGAAATTACTCTTGTAGGTCATGCAGCAGTTTGTTTCCTGCAAAGGTTAGGTCATCAGCTTTGGAAAATTTTAACTTGCACTTTTTCTGGTTTGTAGTAATAAGCATCTAGATAATTAACCCAAAAGCTGGGCAAAAAAGGGCTTGAAAACAGTAGTGTCAGCTTTTAAACAAAATTAATTATATTTGTAAGTGGGGCATCCGTGCAGTTTAACATGTTACCATTTTAACATGTAGATAAAGTTTTGTTGTTACATAATTCTACTCAAAAAAAGTTTGAAGTGGAATCAAGCTCACCTATATCAGAAATTAATCCCAAGTTTTTATTCAAAAGATTGCTGAAACATAACAATATGCATATTTTAAGATAATGATACGCCTGAGGGGAATTTCTTGCTTTTTGAATTAGGGTGAAGATACATTATTGTTCTGTATAGAAGCAATTGTTCAGCATGATAATTTGTGTGTTCAAGAAAAATAAATGCATTTTCTTTAACAAAAGTGTAATGATGAGGACCTATTGATGTACTGAATAGATGAGATTACTCCCCTATTAGACAGCTGATAACTAAGCTTGGAATATGAGCACTTTCTGAGTAAAGTGTTCAATAAAGAATTTAATATGAAATTCTGAAGGCCTTGTATAGCATAGATACATATTGAGCATCTAAATAGTGGACAAATTAGGTTTTATGATAGCATTTTTGAGCCATAAAAATCATTAAGGACGCTGCCTTGGTTTAAACAGTTCCCAGAGGAATTCATCAAATTACAAATAGTCTGAAGACATCAGATACCTGTTAAAAACTATAAACGTTTCCCAATATAATTGAATGTAGAGTACCAAGTAACAGCTTGTCAAGTATAGCGTGAATGTAGTAGGACAGACAAAAGAAATTTTATAGGCACTTATCCTTGGGCAACCAGCATCTCTGCTTTAATAGCAATCCTTTGTGAACATGCATGAACTTCTGAGGGAGTTCTCAGTATCCTCTTTGCATTAGGAACTTCTTTAAAGAGAATTAACCCACTTGTATAGTACAAATGTTATGGGAAATAATGAAAATGAAGTTGAATGTTGAACATGAGCAAGCAGTGTAACCCACAAAGAGGGCAGATGGTGTCCTTGGTGACATCAGGAGAAGATTTGTCAGCAGTTTGAGGGAGGTGGTCCTTACCCTCTTCACAGTGCTGGTGAGGCCAGACCTGGAGGGTCATGTACTGGGGTGGGGGTTCCCCAGTATGAGAGGTCAGTGAAGGGCCACAAAGATGATTGAGGGACTGGAGCACCTCATCTGTGAGGAAAGGCTGAGAGAGCTGGGACTATTCAGCTTAAAGAGAAGGCTCAGTAGGATCTTACTAATGTATATAAATACCTGCAGGAAGGGTGCAAGAAAGATGGAGCCAGGCTCTTTTTAGTAGCTCCCAGTGAAAAGAAGTAAAGATCACAAACTCAACTGCAGGATGTTCCCCATGAACATCAGAAAATGTTTTTTTATTGTGAGGGCAGGTGGCTTAGATAGCCCAGAGAGGTTTTGGAGCATCCATCCTTGGAAATAATCAAAAGAGCCATCTGACCACAGTCCTGAGCAAACAAATCCATGTCCCTGCTTGAGCAGGGAGCTCAGAACTTCCAGAGGTTCAATCCCAGTCACTCTGTTAGTCTGTGAAATCCATTTGTAAATCCAAGTGAAATCTTCTGCACAAAAATTGGTGAAGCAGCATCAAAAACTAGCTCTGGAAGGCAGGCAGGAAGTGCTAAATATACAGAAGTGTGGAGAGAATCCATTCAAGTTTGGCTAAAATGAGAACAAACTGATGTGCTAGAAGAGGAGGAAATTTTTTTTTTCCTGAGGAAAAATCCAGATGGTTTTCCAAGTAGTCAAAGAGTGGGAGGGCATAGTCAAAATCCTCATGCAGAATTACAGGCAGAGGTTATTAAAATGCAGAAGAAAGTCAAGCTGTTGGATGTGAGAGTAACTTCGTAAGAGAAACAAAATGTGGGAAGGAAAATTGTTGTTGAGCTGAAGAGAACGAGCTGTTTAGATGCACAAATAATGCTGTTTGAAAAGTTTTAGAAGAAGCTATAGAAGCTGTATAAGTCTGTTGTAAGCTATAGAAACCTACGGCCCTGCTTCAAAGAAAGTGATATAAAATGCTAAATGTAGACACTGAAAGATCAGACTTCTGGAGGAAATGGTATCATAAGGTAGCAGTGTCCCAGTTACTGAGTCGGCTCATCTGCTTATAAAATGAGAAAATGGCAAATAATTGTTTCATCAGGGAAGACAAGGCAGAACTGTGAAGAAACCTGCAGCAGCAGATGCACACTGCCTGTAAGAGGTGTGTACATTCACCTGCCCATGTGCAGGAGCCACAGGTGCTGCTGGAGAGCAGCCAGTCTCAGAATGATGTCTGGGTGGAGAATGGCACTGGCTTCTGTGAAGCTGAGCAAACACGTGGGGGATCTGGCATGCACTGACAGTCAGCAGAAGGCAGCAGTCAGTTCCACAGATGTAGCTTCCAGAGGATAATGGCCAACAGCAGAAGGCTGATTATCAGCTGTGTGGTGATGTCCTGTTAATGTCTTGAGTGGCGTCCTGGAGAGGGGGCCAAATACAAGGACCTGCAAGAGGTATTGGAGAAGTTGGGAAAGAGTGAATATTGCAGCCTGTTAAAGAAGAAATCCAGTCTTCTGAGTTAGGAGGCAAAAAGAGAATTCTTCCACCCAGGGAAGTGACAACTTTAAAGCCTCAAACCTGAAAGAGCTAGAGGAGGTTGAGTTTCACAGGAAAACCAATTCACCAAAAGGAATATCAAGGTCATTCTAAAGGTAGAGACACAACAAAGAATTATGTCAGTGGAAAAAAGGAAAGGTAGAAAGTAGACTCAAAAATCTTGATTATTTGATTACAAAATACTAAAAATGGAGATATTTAACCTTAAGCTGTGCAGGGGAAATTTAGGTTAAACATCAGGAAAAAATTCTTCACTGGAAGAGTGATTGGGGATCCCTGGATGTGTTTAAAAAAAGGCTGGATGTGGCACTTAGTGCCATGGTTTAGTTGATGAGGAGATGTGAGGTCATAGGTTGGACTTGAGGATCTCAAAGGTCTTTTCCAACCTAGTTCATTCCATGATTTTTGTGATTCTGTCAGACTGTGTGATTTGTAGCTGCCCTAATGAGGACCTTCTGTGAGGAATGACCTTATCCGTAATGGGTGCACATATGAACATATCCCAGAAGGCTGTTTTAAAGATACAGTGAGACTGCTTCCTGATGCTCTGCTTTGGGTAAAACAAGTGTTAATTGCATACTGGAGAGCTTAGTTTGTAAGGGACACAACAAGGCATTTATATTAGGGCTATCGTAAGGAAAAGAGATCCTGTTTCTTCCTCTTTCCCTTCCCCCAATTCTAATTTGGTCCTGTGCAGTACTTTTTGAGCCTGATGAGTATACAAATATCTTGCTCCTCAGTTGAGCGGTTTTCTGGGAGTATGTGATGGAACTGTTGTTCCAGCTGTTGCACAGAATTGAGAATGTTAAATGCCTGATTAATTAATAAAGGATGTTGCTGTGGAGGGAGTTGTGTTTATTGTAAGGAATGGATGCTCAAAGTGTTTAGTTCCTTGAAATAAGGTGTCTTAAAGTATGCAGAGGATTAAGTGGCTAAGAAAGGCTGCGGTTTGAGGGTACCTATCACTTCTTGTTCTGGTAGTATCTTGAGCAAGGTATATGCTTGATGACCTAAATGGGACCAGTACTGGATAAAATGTATGAAATGGAAGAATATTTGCTGTTCTTCCACCCAGGCTCAGATTGCTTTACCGTACAAAATGAGCTGTTAGCATAAGTTACATTTATCGGTGTGTAGGATGTTTTCTCATGTATATTATCTTAGCAATTCTACTTTTGCCCACAAGACACCCCATTGATCACAGGTGCTAGAGTAGGAATTATTGTTTTCCTATGAAAAATCGTCATCTACATATTTCATTTAAATTTCACTGCATTTCCAGCGTTCTTGCTGCTTCCAGAATAATATTCTCAATGTTTTTTTCAGATTTAGTAGTCCTCTGACTAATTAGAGATTCCAGACTCTGCATTTCACTTAACTTGTGAGAGAAATCTGGTGTCATTAGCTTCCTTGACTATTAGCAATATTTATGCAAGTTATAAAAATGTAAACCAAGACTTGTTCATTGAGAAATACCTGTTGGCATATACAGAGATGCTGTTCTTATTTGAAGGAAATTAGAAGTCTCTTGAAGGAGTGCTTCAAATTGAGAGCTGTTCATAATGACAGAATTTGTCCTGCCCCAAGTTCTTCCTTCAGAAGAAACAAATCCAGCAGGCAGGTTAACAAATTAGATTTTGATATTGTCATTTTAATACACACTGTTTATAAAACCAATTATACCTTGTTATTTTGCCTTATGGCTGCCATAAAGTTATTCTGTTGAATAAACAGGTTCAAATTAGGTTTTGACACAATGTTATGTATTATTAAAGGGCTTGCCTGAAGCTGGTGATTCTTTGAGTTAACTGTGGGAAGGGTTCTAGTCTGTGGTCACTGTGTAAGTGTTAAAATTGTCCTCCTTCAGCCAGCTTCCTCCTCAGTTGACTCGGAGTGGGGAAGTGAGATGTAGTGGTGATTACACTGGTCACAGATGACTGTGATTAATGCAAGGCAGTGGGTATCAGTAATTACAGGTGTAGGTGGTTTTTCTGTCCTGAAGGTCTTGCTGCTGACAACTACAATGAGTAATTTAAAGCCTGAAATGGGAGAGATGCTTCTCTAAAAACATATACTATGTTTATCCTATACTACCTTTCGAGGCAAATACATGTAATTTTGTTTTCATACATACAGAATATTTTTGTAATGCCTCGTTCACATTTTAATTGCTTTTACTGCAGATTTGATGCATAATTGTAACAGAAATCAGAACAGGTTTGCCAGATTTGGAAAACTTCCATTTTGTCCATAAGACTAGAAAGCACAATATAAAGAACTTTTATGCTACGCATTAGGCATCTTATCTCTTTGTTTGAGATTTTTTCAATGTAATTTCTGAGCATGAGACTTTTATACTGAGATGCACTGAGGTTTAATCACAAGTGTATCTCCTGTTTGAAAATAATAAGACAGAGACTTGAAAGATTTTAAACTTCATGGTTTTGGGCAGCTGGTTTTTAAGTTTCTTGTGACCTTTAAGTTTGTAATCTTAAGGACAGAAATTGGAAAGCCATTTAATACTGAAGGGATTCTAGCCTCCCCGGTCGTTGTTTCTAAAACTACTAGTAGTATTAGAAATACCTTGCTATTAAAACTTTATTTTTAAATTGTTGGTGCAAATACTGGTAACAACCAAATTGCTAGCATTACTTGTACTCACTCTGTAGAAATTCTAAGCTTTCCAATATTATTATTGTACTATTGAAAAACAGTGTTACCTAGTGGGCATCTATTAGTACTTTTACTAGCATTTGTTCAAGCAGAGGTTTTTACTTGCTTGATGTAGGCATCTAATAGATAATTAAATTCACATTAAGCGATAGCAGCTTTTATGAGAACAGGGAAAGAGCTCAGAATTTAGGTAGAAGTGGGAATGAGCCTGAAATTAGGTTAGGTGGGAGGTTTGGGACAGTTTGGATTCAAGATGCAGGAATAGCTGGTGAGAATAGGTGGCAGAGAACACGGCAAGCCTGCTTGCTTCTCTAATGCGACTTTCTGCCAGGTGTTGGGGTTGGACTATGGTTGTAATGTCCTGAATTCATAAACAGCTATCAGATGTGGTCACAATATCTTCATCCTCTGCAGTGAGTGATCCAAACAAGAGATGACAACTTTAATAGCTGTTAGTTAAATGTAGATAGTAGATATCAGTCCTGCTCATCGCTTTGTGGATTGATGGCTGATGTCAGGAGCAACATGTAGGTTTATCCTACTTCTTTTGTAAAACTTGAGCAATTTGTCAGACAGCCATTGTGTATCAGAGAGAAAGATTAAGCTATCAAAAGTTATGTAATGTCAGCATTAGCTGCAGTTGATTTACTGTGTCAGTTCATTTCTTTGAATGTGTTGATGCATACGTATTGTGATTCAGTTTTCCATTACCTGAATACATACTTTTTTTTTTTGACTCCTTGTCATTCTCTTCCATTCACTGCCTCTGCGGTGACTGTGGATGAGGGAAAGTTGCCCAAACAAGTTCCATATCACTTATTTTGGGAAGTAGTAAGTATGCAGTGAAGGGCATGAAGAAAAACAAAGTCTAACTGTTTGGCAGCTCAGTGTTACTGTGAGGGATTTTAAATTTTTCTGCACATAGCTTTTCACCATAACCTGGCTGTATTTCTCATTTTCTGAAAAATGGTAGTTCTGATTTTGCTATCTTTGGAACTGTGAAGATGAATCAATTAATTTTCATTAAATGATCTGATACTATAATTCTACAAAGGTAGCCAACATTTCTTGGCATTCATCTTTGTCAGTTTAATCTTGATATTCTTCTGGGTAGCTGATTTCACAAGACAATTTAAAAATAAATTTTCATGACTCATCTCCAGAGTTTGAGCATGAGTAATATTTGACCCCACTGAATGTGGGCACGAATACAGTAAGGTTTTTTGGTATCTATCTAGCTAATCTTGAGGAATTCCTCAATAGACAGCATAGCTACCTTCAAAGCTCAAAACCTAGGTGTACAGCAGTCAAAATAAGGGGATATTTAGCTATATTTTCCATCCAAGTCACTGTGATTCAGTCCATTCATCAGCTTAGAAATCACCTGTTCTGAGCTTTAGAACAATTGTAATGATGCTTGTTGTGGTCAGAGGATGGTTAACATGATTCATCTTAATGAGAGGTTTTAATAATTGAGTCCTGTGTTGTTGATGATAACATTAGTCATGTCAGATCTAACATATTCTTGTTAAGCTTGACTTTGAAAAGTATGCTAAAAAACAAAATCTGTGATGTACTTACATGCTGCAGTGATTATTAAGACTGAGAATCACAGGTATTTGAGTCTGAAACGGGGTATGTGACTCCCTTGGGTAGGCATGGAAGCTAGAAGAAAATCAGATAGTAAATGAAGTTTCTAATTGTCAATTAACTCTGGAGTCACTTGAGAAATTCTGGGAAATATGAGAAACTTGCCAGTTTATCAGCCAACTTACTGTATCCTCACCACTACAGCAAATACCTCCTCAGTCCAAAAAACTAAATTGAGCTTTAATCCTTACAAGTAGTCAAGGTTTTGTAGGTTAATGTAGGTTTTCTCTCGTAGATCATCTGTTAAACATGGTATTTCAAACAGGTTTAAGTGTGTGGAATGTACTGTTGCATTTATGAGTAAAGTTATTCCTTTTGTTGTGAAAGAAACAAAAAATGTTACCTTTCTCTTTACTGTGATAACTTTGAGGTGTTAACTTTTTATCTTGAATGTCAGTGGAAGTGAGTTTTGAATACACATGGGAGCAAATTCATTTAGTAAAGAGTTGCTACTGTTAAATAAATCAACCTTAAGGCTGCATTTTCAAGTCCTTACATTGCCAAAATGAGGCAGAGGCCCATAAAATAGTCTGCAGGAGGTGCATGAACTGTACAGAAGGCTTTAAAAAGAGGGTAAAATGTCTTTTAAAATAATTTCTGTACTTCCAGGCTGTTGCAGAGAATGCTTTTTTGGATTCACTGTCCTATGTGGTGATGGCTGATTTTCCAAATTATTTTTACGAGTGTTCTTTAGCAGTGACAGTTCCGTCATACTGTGCTGTGGCACTCCTGGGTAACTTCTGTCAGTGTAGATTTACTTACTAATCTTGTGAAATTGAAATTTTCCCTAATGGAGAAAGATGGGTTATTATTTTTTAAATATTCGTGAGGAAGGCACTGCTTTTAGTGGAACATGTTATATTCTGTAAAATTTTAATCTAATCTCTTTATAGTGGCAAATTTCTATTTGTTTTGGGGTGNACAAATTGAAGGTATTTGAACTTTCCACTTAAAATACAGTTTTCAAAAGCTGTTTTGCTCACTCCTCTTCGTCTTTGTATTTCTGCTTAAAGAAAATAGTCTGCTGCTTTCTTCATTCACTATTTGGGATTAGTAAGAGGGGAAGCCTTGAAAACACTTCATATAAAATTGAAGACAGATTTCTATTTCTGTGAGCCAATAATAGTCTAAGTTGAAGAGAAGAGGCTTATTTTGAAGATTTTTGATCAGCTGAAAATTTCTGGAGCAACTCTAGTCACGACAATCACAGAATTGCTTGATGGAAGGCTGCTCACCAATTTGTATTCATTTTTGGGTGGTTATTAGCAAGCTAATAACTCTGGTTGCTCTTTTGAGATTTCCTGTCACTTTGTCATTGTTCTGGAAGCAGTGGCTGTCTTTCCAAGGGATCAGCCTGGCATTTTATACGACATTTCTCAGAGGTAATGATGAGAAGGGCAATATATATAGCCTAATGATGGCCAACATTCTACCCAGATGAACAACTATCTTATTCAGACGTTAAGAGAAAAATGGGTGCTTTGGCTTCTCCTCTGCCACATGGCTGGACTTCATGTGGGGCATGACTGTGATGTCCTTTCCAGAACCAATAAAAGCAAACAGGTACTTTGTACCAGTGGTTGTGTTTGTCCCTCGGGTGGAAGTTACCTGAGCAGCAGCAGGAGAATGTGCTCATGACCGTGCTTTGCTGGTGGTCCCAATGTGGAGCCCAGGTGCTTGTCGCAGCCCTGCTAAGGAATGAGGTCTGACAACCTGTCTCCTTTGTGTTGTTACCTCCAGTGATGATAAATTGTTGTGCCTTAGACAGCTGCAAGAGTCTACAGTGGTAGTACTCTGTGTTTAGGTAGCTGAAGCTGATCTGTCCCTGGAGCCAGGCTATCCATGAAGCTGGAGCAGAAGCTCTCTGTTTGCTTCCCCTATTCTGCAGGGTTGTTTTTTTTTCAGTGAAGGATCCCAGCAGTAAGTGACCAAGTCAAGCTACAGAGCAGAAAAAATGGAGGTAGGATCTCTCAGTCACAAGGGTGCCAAACCAGGTGACATCAAAAAGCTGTTGAAACTTACAAGCATATGACAAACTCTAGTAGAAATAGAATGCTGTGTCTTTTAGAATATCAATCTATTTTATGATCTCCCTTTTATAAATAAAGCTGTATAACAAAGTGCTCCAGGGTCCTTTCAGATGAAAGGCATTAGATAATGGTGCCTTTAGATGTTTACCTCTTGTCTGGGCATGTGAATTCGTTTATCACTAAAATGCTTTATTGCAACAACTCTGTTTTTGCCCAAGTGTGGTGTGAAACCATTTGAATGTCACCGTTATTTATTTTAGATCATTTAGTAAGTTTCCTATTGAGGCCTCTATGACCTGAATTAAAACACTAAAAGGAAATCTCTACATAAAGCTGCCAAATAAAATACATAGCCAGGCAAGATTTTAGATAAATAAATAAATACATAAAAATCAGGCAAGAGGTCTGTTGGGCTTGTCCTTGTGCAAACTACCCACAAAAGGATTAGTTCCCAGTTACTGAAAGGAATGGAAAAAACATGGGTAGCAGATAAAAGAGCGTAGGGAGAAGACGCAAAATAGACAAAAATAGCAAAGTTGAAATAAACAAGTCTTGCAGAAAAGGGCAAGAGGAGAAGTGCATGCTGAAACCTTAACACAAAAATGTGAGTTGTTATACAGGAGTGGAACTCGTGGTGCAATGGGGCATTCTCGGCCTGGATCTGATCCAGGACAGGCAGGGTGCCTTGCTGATATGCCGACTGCAGGCTGCAGTTTGGTGTTGCCTGGCCCTTTCAACCTGCCCATGGGTGACCAGCTGAAATGAAGGAGATGGCAATGCTGATACAAGTAAGAGAGCTGATTTTCTGAAATGTGAGTTTGCTTGCTTTGCTTGGAATTGCTATATTAGGACCCTTATCCACCCATTAAGCATAGAATACTCAAGTAATTCAGTGTTTTGTAGGACAAAGCCCAGAACTGTAAAAATGTGCATCCTTTTGATGTTTTGGATGTTACTGCCCTCGGTGAAATCTTCTTGCTCTCTTTCCCAAGGAAAGCCTTTTGGAGCCATCAGAATGCTATAGGCAAATGACAACCACAAAGGCTTATCTAAAATATCCTATTTCTTATAGATTTCTCCACAAATGGATCTTCCTTGTAAATAATTTACATGAAATCTTTGTTGCTTCCATGTTTGTTATCTGTACTGTAATCCTTTACCTGTGCCAAATTATTGTCTGCAAACAGGCTAAGTTATTGAGGGCAAAAGAAAAGTCTGTAAGGTGGCTTAGTACTTTGGAGGGGTCTACCCATGCTCTCTGGTCTGCATTTCAAAACAAACACAGCCTGAACATCATGCATGTGATTGGTTTCTGCTTGGCATGGCTGCCACTTTATGGTGACATTATTGATGGGGTTTTTTTTCCCCACATGTCCCTTCTAGATCTTTGTTTAAATGGTACCAATAAACAAATGATGATGATGGTAGTAGCAATAATAATAACAATAACAATAACCATCATCTTCATCTTTAATTTCACTGCTGCTTTTTCTCAGGTAACATTTCTGTAATTTTCACTTCCTGCCCCCATACAGTTTCACCTTTTTTCTTTAAAAAGATTTCGATACTTACGTTACCATATTTTCTCCTTTTATTCCTTTTGAGTCTCTTTATGTGAAATCAGCATTTGTGAAAAGCTGGAAGGTGGCTATTCTGAAGGATAATCAGAGAGATATCAGTCAGAGTGGACATGCAAAAATGTGACAGGTGCAAGAATTTTTTCAGCCTTTAAGGCTTATACTCACCTGTTGCCCGCAGTCCTGGTGCAATCCCTGGTGCCAATGCTGAGGTGGCTTCTAGGTGGCATTCCCTATACACTGGGGTCAGGAGTACAGGTGTGTTGTCTTCTAAGTGAAAGATTTCAGTCATTACTGTCCTGTCTTAAGAGCGTAACCAAAGGCAGTCTGCAGGTGATGAGAGAGATGTCACGAATTCTTACCTACAGAGTCTTGTATAAATTGGACAATTGTAAACCTGCTGGTTTATGAGCAGTATCCAAGGGTTATGTACAGAATGGCTGAAGGTTTATAAAGTAGGGAGACATTGCAGATTTCAGTTTCTCCTTACTAATGTGTGTTTGGTGTTTGTAAGTTAGAAATAGAATGGCTGTTTTAATTTAAAGCATACATTAATTGAAATAGCTAAAAACCAGCGTAATAATTTGTGTTGTATCAAGTAGAGCTCTTTACTCTGTTGAAGCTTTCTTGGACGCTGCAGTTGTCTTTTTCAGTTCAAACTTGTCATACCCATATGAAGCATCTTCATTGTAGCTTTGAATGAATCCACAGATAGATGCTGTGCCCAGATATTCAGGGGTGCAGGTAAAAGGACTGTGATCAAAGAAGAAGTCTGGTTTACACCCTGGTATGTAATCTGCTGTTTAGCATGTCTCAATTCGTGGTCTTCACTGGTGGTATACTGTCAGACTTGTGACAAAAGTCAGTAATGCCAGTCAACTGTAGTACTGGTTTTATGGTTGTGATAAAACAATCTTCTGAACTTTCTGAGAAGGTGCCATTTGAAAAATGGAATAATTTTATTTCCTTTTTAAAATCTGTCATTAACCACACTTGAATTTTACTTTTCTGTTTTCCTAATATTTTTCATTTTGAAATTAAATTCTTCAGCTTTACCTTGTTCTTAGTGCTACTTTGTCTGGCTTATCTGACTCCTTGTCTTAATTACATCTGCTCCAAACCCCTTCTGTATTTCTGAAACTTTCTGCTGTGCCGTTTAGGTTCCTACTGCTTAATTGTTTGGGCCAGAGGTTTTTGCCTGAACTTTCTGGTGTTAAGAAAATTTAATGAGTTCCACAAGGTCTTCAGGTGTTCGTTGCAATTGTGACTCGGGGCATTTGATCTGATAAGGCTCTAGGCTGAAACAGAAGTATGTTAAGCTGCCTGTGTTGTTATATTAGCTTGCTTGTAGGTGTACTACTCAGTGTTCTTAAAATGTCCCTTGGCACAATTTAAACTTTATTATAGAATTGAACTTTTGATGTGATGAGAAAAAAAAAAGATACTTAAAACTTTAAATATTGACCTTTTGAAAGCAGGAGTGAGAAAGAAATACAGAGCAGAATTTGCCAGTGGCAGAGAGAGAGAGAGAAAGAGGTTAATGTTGGCTCTGGTGATTTTTAGAATTAATTTAGAATTAATCCTTAAATAGAAATAATAATAGAATTAGTTGTCACTCATGTCAGACAGGACAACATGAAGTTTTACATGTTAAAGGCTTTGTCCACGGTGGTTAATATCATCCATAGAGTATCAGATCAAACATCCAGATGGCACAGTGTCCTGTCTATGGCAGTGACTGGTAATCAACACACAGGAAAGAGTTTAGGCACCAGTAATATCATAATTATGCTTTTCTGATACAGATCCAGGAGTCGGCAGCTCATGAGCTCTCTGGGCCAGGTACATGGGCCTTGTTCTTATGACTTTTGTGAATTTGTTTCCTTATGACTTTCTTTTGTGCATTTGCCTTACTGGTCTTTGCATCAAGTGTAAAATTTTGACCCATCCTGTATAGTGGATTGTATAGTTTACCTGTGGGTCATGTGGAAAAAATATTTATTTTGTTGTTTGAATATCCATACTTCTGATTTTGTTCAACAGTCTTTTCTTCTTCTGCACTGGAAAGGGTCGTAGCAGTTGTTAATTATTTATTCTGTACCACTCCAGTGATTTATTTTCCTGATTTGAATCCTGCTAGTCTGTTGCTCATAAAGAATCTAATGTACCCATACATCTGAATCATCTGGTTTTTTCCCTGTTCTGAGTGTTTTGAAGTTGATTTATATGCATTTTGAGACTGGAGGAACAACAGCTACGTGTAGCAGTAATGAAAACCCATGCAGTAGCATAATGCTGGTCTCTGTTTTCCCTTTCTCCCCCACCTCCTTACAGTTGCTAATGAAGGCCAATGTAATAATGACAGTTGCCACTTGTTATAGTTAGGACTGATGTGTTTCTTTGAAAGAAAGCCTGATGGGGAACATTTTAACTGGTGACAGATAGAGGACCTGACATAGGCTCCCAGTACAACTCCTGCTTCTTTGTTCCATGTAATATTTGTCAAAACAGTGGCGATGAATGATGATACGTATTTATTTTTTTTTCAGCGTGAAGGATGGCTGCATTCACCATGCACACAGGCAGATAAAAGAAGTTGAACAGGTTCAAAAGCTGTGTCAGTCAGACTGTCAAAATCACATTGGCAGACCTGGAGCCCTGTGTGTACAAATGGGACCTGAAAGTGAGATCTGTTTGTTCATGGGGGTAAAGGGAGCTTGATTTGACGAGACTGCTGCAGAGAACTGCTGGCTTGCTTGGCTGTGACCGCATCTTCACATGCTTCATAAGAGGCTTGCAATAAATAAATAATTTTTTTTTTTTTCCCCACAACCCATGTTTCTCTCTTGGAGACTTGCAGCATTCGTGCACCATGTCCTCTCTGGGGCACCAGCTGCCTTTGCAGGCCTCGTCCTTCCCCGGGGTCTTCCTGAGTTGCTCACTGCATGGGGGCTTCCCATGAGGGGCAAACAGGCAGGAGAGATGCTGTCACAGTTTACCTTTGCTCATGCTCTGGAGGGTCTACAGGGAAGCCAAGAGAGGAACAGAGGCCACTTTTCCATGTAGTGGAGTTATGGTAGGAGAGGACAAAGGAAGTGGGACTCAGGCTCTGAGCCCTCATTATGAGCCTTCCCAGAGACCTGAATTCTCACTGGGTTTTGTATTGCAGAGATGTGTATCTGTGCTCAGGAAATCCATCCTACATCCCTTGGAGAAATCTTACTAGGTGGCATCAAGCCTAGAAGCTAAAGCAAAGTCACTTACCTGTTGGCTAGAAGATCAGGGATTTTTCGTTATACAGTTGTCAGTGTAGAGCAGCTCTTCATGTGTGTTTGAAATGTTGGGAGATTCTTCTTTCTGGCATCCCTATCCTTTATGTATTTAATGTTGTCATATAATCAGTTATCTGTATCTTTTACTGTTGTCATAAGAAATAAGATCATCTTTATTTTCTTTAAAATGCAAGCACTAAAAATATTGTGCATGTAGGCAGAATATTTGATTTATCTCTTGTGATTGGATAACAGGTATGAATTATTTTGCTAGGCTTGGTCCATAGTAATATTGATGTACTGAAGTATTGATCTGTTTTGTAGTTACTGGTTTTTGTGATTGCCTTTCTCAGAGAGATTTCATTCATTGAGTTTCAGAAAGACTTGTGGGTCTCACTAGAAGTGTCCACTTTCTGGCTTTGATCATGCTGTGTATAGTGCATACTCTATTAAGTGATCAGCTAGCAGATCACTTAATTTAGTAACAATTGTCCTCCTTGAAAATGGTGAGCATTTGCAAAAGTGGTTTTTTAAAGTTTTAGCACGGAAGACATTAAATGTCTAATACCTGTGTTGTAGAATGTAGTAAAGTAAATGTATGGAAATGATGCAACTTAATGAGCTGTTTCCTTGAGAAGATGTTAAAATGCAAAGAGTAGGTGAAGGACACACAGGCACCTACAAACTAGAGCAAATGTTCAAAGGAACAAAATTGCCCTAAGATAAAGATTTGGAAAGAACAGAAAAAAACTAACACAACAGTAATTAAAGGGCTAAAGTCTATAAGGGATCATTGTATTTGGAAATGGAAAAAGAAATTTTGCAAGGAAATGCAGACAGTAACATAAATTAAGTTCTCACAGAATAATTACTACCTAAAGTGTTCTTTAAAACGTTAGAGGCACTTATTGTCCCTTAAGTCCTTGTAAATTCTGGTTTTTTAATTTTTGGTTTTTGTCTGAGTAGAGGCTTGAGTTGTGCCCAGTGACAGGCCCAGATGTGATAGGCACAATCTGAAAAACAGAAAGTTCCCTCTAAACATCAGGAAATGCTATTTTACTGGGAGGATGATTGAGATCTGGGATAAGTTGCCCAGAGAGGTTGTTTATTTGGAAATACTCAAAAGCCACCTGGGTATGGTTATGGGCAGCCAACTCTAGGTGTGACCCTTCTTGAACTTGGGCTTGGGCGAAATGACCTCCAGAGGTCCCTTCCAACCTCAGCCATGCTGTGATTCTGCAAAAAAGTTCCTTAATTATAAAAAGGAACATTTTATTGCTGTTTGCATATAAAATGCTCAGCCAACATGTGGATACTTGTAAAAAGATACATTCACCTTTAGATACTAGAATGAGCTTTCCAAACAAATAAATGTTTAAAACTATTTATTTCAGTGATAAACAGGGACAAAAGGGAAGTTTCAGACCAGTGTGAACTTGGAGCTTTATGTTCTCTAGCTGCAGAATAGAGGTTTTGCATAGCACTGTTGATTAAACATCTTATTATGGAGGATAATATTCAGAAATAACCTTGCTGGCGCCTTGTTAGCAGCACTGAGTATTCAGTGTTTATGACTCACTGGGATGCTTACTAATGTATTCTTGGGTGAGATCTAAAGCCTTTTGTTTGAGAAATTATTTTTTTAAAGTAGAAATGCAAAATTAATGGAGAGATTAATTGCCATCCAGATCTGATTATTTGGCAGGGCTTCATGTGTAAATCCATTGGCATCAGTGTTTGGTCTAAAATTATTATGACATTGACACTAAAATGTGAAGCACTGGCATTTTAAGATGACTCACTTCAGGAAGAAATACTCTTTTAAAATCAATCTTTCAGTCTGAGCTACAGGCTGGGAGAATGTTATTTGTGTTTGATAAGGGTTATGAAAAAATATTGATTGAAGGTTTACTGAGGGACAGAAATGTTGCAGGCATGCCAAGTTAGACAAGGTAAAGCCCTTTGAAGAGGACTGTAGAGGAAAAACCTGCTTTCAAAGACACAGAATAGTATGTGTGATCCAAGACAGATACAAGCTAATTGGCTGACCTTACTGCATTTTCTATGAGGTTTGGTTTGAAAAGCAGAAAAGTAACTTCCAGTCGGAGGAAATTTTGTGTCTGCTTCTTCTGACTTCATTCTATGTCTTGCATTAGTAATTATCAATGTAGCTTGAGCTGAATTACAACTTTTAAAGTGGTATGGTGTTTTTCTTACTCTAGTTACTTCACGTTTTCATTGTTTTGAATGTGAAAGAAGCTGTGGAAGTGCAGTGTTATTGAATCTTTGGACCACTAGGTCTAATTTATTTACTTGAATTAATTTGTGCTCCAGTTCCACTCTCCCTGTGATTTCCCTTTATCTTCATACCTGCATCTTATGTTGCTTCGGATAGATGACTCAGCTGGGAATAAAGTTGAATTATTTCATAATTTTTCTCAGAATCACTTAATGATTATTTGTGATGCTAGTTTCCATAAGGGATGCATTCATATTTTTCTTAGGTTTTTTTCAGAGTATTCAAAGCTTCACATCGTTACCCTATGTCTAAATCTACATTTTAGTATTTATTTACTTTTTTTTCCTGAATGGCTAAAGTACCTTTTCATTACCAAAAAAAAAAAAAGCATACCTAATATGAAATGCTATCTTAGCTCCCTGATACATGACACAACAGTAATCAAATATATTGTGTTTCATTCTCCATATCAGAGATTTACATAACGCTTGACTCTTCTGTGACTGTGGAGTTTAATAAAATTTAGATTGCATCTTTGCTTTGATATAGAAGTTATTGTTTTTCAGGATACTGGATTTTTCTTCTTCTATTTCCTCTCCATATAACTGTAACTGATGGATGCAAATCCATCTGCAGTTCAGCTCACTCTCTTGCTGCGTGCTACAAGGTAAATTTGATTTTTATGGAGCAACTTGAAAAGATACTTTAATAAGAAAGAATGATTACGTTTATGAAATGAATATTGCTTTTTGCTGTCCAAGAAAGCAGACTTTGCCTTTGTAGGTCTCTTTGAAAGAAAGAAAATGCCATGGAAACAGAAGGTTGTGTTAATACTGGGAAAAAAGAAAGGAACATTGGGTTAAGCAACATCTTGGTTACTATTTAGTTGGCCTATTTGGATTTCAGCATTTATGGGAAAAGGTGCTGTCTACAGTTTTAAAAAGGTAAACAGTCCAGTTATGGATTCTCTACTGGTTCATAAATGGAAAAGATTCAAAAAGTTAATTTCGAGTGAAACTAGTCAGTTGGGATTAAATTGCTTCAGTCAGTAGAAAAAAAGAAATGTTTCAGAGGAGTCTGACATATGTTTGCTTGGAAAAAAAAATTGTGTTAATAATAATGTCCATTTAGCAGAAGCTATTCACAGCAGGAACTTCACTTTAGAAGTCTGGTAGCAAGCACCATGTAGTTAAATGGTTTGGCTTGCTGGAGGAGCATATAGGACGCTGTCTGTGGCTGCTGTGCAATGGCAGCAGTGTTTTGAGTGTGGTGAAAGAAGTGAGATGGGAGAGTGCAGCAGAGGAAGAAAGGAGATTAAAGCAGAAGCTCTCACTCTCATAATAATGACATAGAAATTATCCTGCAAGACCCCTGTTCTCTTTGTTCCTCCTCACATTTGATGGTATTGAGAAGTAGTGTTCAAACCAGAGCAGGAAACAGCCTTTCTTCTCAGCAGATGTCTTCCAGGAATTTCCAGTAGTGATTAAATAGATGTGTTCAAGTCTGGGACTGCATGTTTCTTTTTATAGGCAGATACTATTTTTGTTATGATCTATTTATAGTGCTTTACTTTTTTAGTTTGCTGGAGAAAAGCTTGTTTTTCATGTGAGCATCTTTTAGGTCCTCACATTTTCCATGTCTTGGGGAGTTTCTGCTGAGTTGTTTCAAAAGTTAAGGGTTTTTTTTAAAATAATTTTTTTAATTGTTGGTGACTTAAAGCTGCAGTGAATTCTAGTTAGTTGATCAATCTGTTTGCTTGCTAATAGGCTTAATGTTAGGTAATTTTAATTTTCTTGAAAGATCAGTGATGGTCAGAACTGTTGAATTCTCTCATTATTTGTAGAACTCTGCTTTTGATTTCTCTTTTCTACGAGTTGAGTGGGAAATAAATAAGCAACTCTGTTTTTTGCAAACATTAGAGAAATTCTTGAAAAAAGAAGAGCGCTTGAAAGCTGCAAAAGTCAGTAAGCTTATGTGGTCTCCTGGAGGAAGAATGTAGATATACTCTGCAAGTTGTCATTTACATTAAAAAAAAATTAATTTGGTACTAATACTATTAGTATGTCAGTGCAAGCAATGATGATGTTCTTTTAATCCTCATGTCAGTGTTTATGTCATGAGTTACAAGAATGAAACTCTTCAAAATTGTAGGAACCCAGAGAAATAGAGGATAGTTCATCATCAAATTTGGCCACCAGTAGATCACAAACTGTAATACCAAGTTCATTGCAGAATTCAGTAACTTAGAAATTGATCACACCACTTGTATCAGATTAAAATTTTCTCTTGCAGTTAAAAAATGCCTACTCCTTTTCTCGCAGATGCTGTAAGTTTCTATTTCATTGAGAAAATGAAAATTGTAAGTCCTTGTGATATTTTTTTCTTACCTCTAAGTAAATATCTAGTGGCAACATCATCGATAATCTGTAATTGCTTCAAAGTACTACTGAAATACTAACCTGCTCACATGTAGCTGTCAAGAGAAATGCAGAGGGCTACTTGATACAGATTAATTGGTAGGAGTTAATGGGACCCGAAGGCGATCTGCTTGTAACTGTGCACAGAGATAACCAGATGCTCCACTCCCGGTATTGTCTTCCTCATGCTGTCAGAAGTCTTTTAAAGCGTCTGTTATTGTTCTAACGAAGGACTACAGATATCTCACAAAATCAGTTATTTCAGTGTTTTCCTCTGGGCAAAGGGAAATTGAAGTAGTGTTTCCTGTGATTGCTGAATTGCTACCAAAAGTGCCCCAAAATCAATCCTTTGTATGAGAAGATGTCTCAACACATGCTGCCTTTTTCGACTTGTATATGGACTGTGGAGAGCTCAAAATACAAGTGCAATGCAACTGAGTTACACCTTTTAAACAGTGGGAAAATCACCTAAACTATCTGAAGTTTGTAGAAAATTAATGCATTTGGGTTGGGTTATGGAAAAGAAAAAGCTTGTCTGCATAGCAGCTGTTCTTGGAAGTATATGTTTATGTGAATGGGTTGGTTTGTTTTATATATTGCCTATTTTTTTAGCTTAGAACAGGTATAGAGATTGTCACCTACGATATTTTTAGGCTTTAGGGCACTTTCTAAAGGAAGAAAGTAAATTATTAAATCTAAACATGGAACTCATTTGTGAGGAGATTGGTGAAAATCTATCTGGTTTTGGTCATCCTCCTTAAACTTGATTTCTATTCTGCCTTTAGGGGAACACTACTACCATGCATTTTAATAGTGTAAAGTAAGTTATTAATTTTGGAGTGTTAACTTGATAGTATTTCTATGCATTTCTATTGCTATCTCTTATGGATTGGTTGTAGTTCTTTTTTCTTTCTCAGTCTAGCAATAGACTGGGGTTTACTTCAGAGCCTGTCACTACTGGTTCATATTCAAGCAGAAGAATGACAGCCAAGCTGAATGCTGGGCTGGGAGTGCAGCTCTGTAGCAGTTCCAGCTCCTGCACTCCTGGACGGGCAGACTGAGAAGAAGAGCCAAATTTTCCTCTCAGGAAAACTGCAGCCACATCAGTGAAGCCACTTGGACTGAAGGCTGCTAAATAGTTCTGTAAATCAGGTTAACTACCAATGTCTCCTTTTGGGGTATGCTAAACTGGCCACTTCTGTACAGTCTGTACAGTGACAGTTGCCATGGATTGAAAGAATTACAGAATTTTTTTTCTACCCTTCTTGACATACAATGCCCTAGCAAGACACAGGAATTGGCTTCAGAAGCACAGGAAGTATGTCAGCCCTCCAGATGCTCAATGAAAACAAAATTCTCTTCTGATTAATAGAATCAGTCATGGTTTTAGCTTCACAATAAATAATGTCTTTGTGAAAAGATGGATAGCCTTAAAAATTATTATGTTGTAATAATTGTTGTATATTAGGACTTTTCTTCAGGAGGATGAGCTAGTAATAAAAGAAACTGCTATATTTTTATGTAATCTCTTACTGCTTACAGCATATTAATGACAGATGGCAGTTGTCACCGATTATATTACTACAGAAGAAGCAGCTCTGGAATGAGCTTCTTTTTTTTTGTGTCTTAGTTATCTTTTATTCTGAGAGGAAAGTCCAATGCCCAAATGGTTGGGTGTGTTGAAGTTGAAAGCATCTATGCTGGTAAGCCAGCTTCTCACTCATTAAACGCTTACATTTTACCTAAAATAGGATTGTACTAGGCTCTTGCTTGGCATGTTGCACCTGTTCTAGTGTTGAAATGAGTGGGTACAATATATTTTAACAAGTGTGAAAGAACACTATGGCAGATGAAACACTGAGTGCCCAAATGTCACAAAATTCCTGAATTAAATTTGACTGTGACACAAGTTTCTACTTTATGTACAAGCTTCATGAACAGGTCTTTAACTACACAACCATAGAGTGAGATTTCCTCTCTTTCCTACAGCAGAATACCTAGCCTGCTTGCATTTACTGTGGAAGCCTCCAAAACCTTGGCATCATCACTTGTTACAATAGTTGATACTCAAAAGTAAAAAGACTTCAAAAAGCCTATGGAGGGGAAGTACCAACCTATGTTAAATGTTTGTCACTGCCAGTTGCCTGTGATGGTACAGGATTCCTGGAAAACTGATTAAAAATTAGTGTTTAAATCCCCCGCTGGCATGCGGTAAGAGGTTTGTTAACAAGGTTTAAAATTTAAGAGAGTTGTAGCACATAACCACAGAAATTTATGTAAGGAGTTTTGCAACTCTAAAGAACCATGCCCATTTCACATATCAGACTGAAAGGTGCTGAAAAATACAAAACCAATTGTGTTTCTACTCTATTATACCTAGAGAAGCATAAATTTAAAAAGTGTAAGTTTAGGCTAATAAGGAAGAATCAACCTGAGTAGGTGTTGAAGGATTAGAATTGCATTGTTAGTAATTGACTATAATAATAGTTTCATAACAATAATAAAAATATGACAATGCATAATAATATATTGCAAGATATCACATATGCATAATAGAATATATACTAATGGAATAATATACTATATGCACTATGCAATATATAATATGTAATTATAATAATGATAATGATAATAATATAGGACAAGAATAAGCTTTGATCTTACAGTTGACCTTACTTTGAAGATACTTGCAGTGATCTCTTTTCTGGAGCCAGTTCCTGAGCTGGGGCTGCAGTGTGGTGAGTGTTTGTACACACTTCAGTACAAGAGCAGAGATGATCTTAAGGGGCAAGAAGGCAGTGGCGCTCTCACCAGCTTTTCTGCACCAGACCTAATACTTGTTTAGCTCTGGGGAGGGTCAGATGAGTTGCCTGAGCCCCACAAAATTAATTTTGTGGCGGAATTAGTACTGTTTCTTCTCTTTCTGAGGTTGCTGTCCATTTTACTTATTTGGATTATTGTGTGTACGAGCTGTTCACTGATTCTGTCTTCGGGTGCTGCTTAGCAGTTTGTGGGCTCTTCAGTCTTGTGCACTGCAAAGATTAACCTGTAAAGATCATCATGTAGATTTTATGTGGCTATGATTGGGTTTTAATATGGCCTTGTGTTTAGTTCTGAATGCCAATTGAGGACAAAAGAGAAACACAAAACCATCATCTGTTTTAGAGGGAGGTAGGAAAGGAACTGAAGGAAGGCTGTCTGTTGAAAGCAGTTTTATAGGAGTTGGGATCTTGCTTGCTCTGGCTGTTCAGGGTAAAAGAAATAATGAACCTATGTTGCTGCAGCCTAGAAAATTAAGGCTGCATGGATTCAAAATGCAAGAGCAGTTACCCAGTAAACTAAATTGCCAAGGGAGATAGTAGAATTGTTAATTTAAGCCCATGTAATCATAGGATAGATGAGACTCCTGTCCATTAGGGTTGTCTTAGACCAGTGTCATTATTTCTGAGATGTAGCAGCAAAACAGCTGGCTGAGGAGCTCTCCTAAAATTAACATAAGAAACGCATTAGGTATCAGCTATTTGATGGCTGTAGTAAACATAAAGTTCAGAATGAGCTTCTGTTGATTTAGGTGCTCACATCTGAGCTGCATCTTTAGTGTCAGCTCAACTGAGCAGGTCTGGCTTATAGAGAGAATGGAAAGACTTTGCTTTTTCCAGTTTCAATCTTAATGTTTTTGGGATTAGAGGAGACATTTTCTCAGTCATTTCCCTGCAGTGAATTGTTTTTGCTCTTTTCATTCACTTCTGGGTTTATGTGTAGATAGAAGGTTTAGGTTCATTTAGGCACCTTGAAAGGTTGCTCCTTTATGGTCAAGAAAGCTTCTCCCCATGTGAGTGACCACGAGTTCTCAGCATTATTTATAAAAGCTTGCCGAGGAGGATGACAGTCTTTCAGTAAGCAACAGCTGGTGGTTTGGCACCAGCTCCAACTGTACAGTCTTTGGTAAGGGACTGTTTTGGTCAGTCACTTAATCTTTTTCTAGTTTGATTTTCCCTTTATAAAGCATGAGTAATATTAATTCCCTTGTTGCACCCTTTTTGTTCATATGTAGGTTTTAAACTTTCAGGACGCTTTATTGTAGAGTATTTGCACAAAATCTAGCACTGTGGGATCCTTGTCTTAGTTGAAGCCTTAGAGCACTAGCGTAAGTAGTGGCAGAAATAATAAGCTCCATTCCCTATTTGTAAACCTCACCATAACTAAGAGAGCTCTTTAGGTTGGTACTTAGTGTAAGTCCCCACAGACTGCTGAGGGCTTTAATCAGGAAGTTGTTATCATATCAACTCAACAGAACAAAAGTTGAATTTATTAGGGAATTAATTTTTCAACCATTTATTCCCAGTGCAGGCCCTCATTAAGATGAAAGTCATGTTTAGAATATGCACAATTAATTTAAGAGAATCTACAAAAATGTTTTAAATACTGGGAGCCATACAGCCTGACATGAAGGAGCAAATCCCCCAAACATGAAAAGTCCTGCAGTTAATGTTAAATTTCATGTATTTGGCTTTCTTTTAAGCTCAGAAATTTAAAATTTATGAACTACTGCTCCTTTGTGATGTGCTTTAGTGGTCAGGAGGTTGTGTTTTTGAATAATAGTGTTGTATTCCAGTTCAAATCACACTGACTAATTAAAACATGTAGAAATCTTTATTTTCTATCAGGTTTTTTCCTCCAAGTTTATAGTCAGAGAACAAAAAGAAAGCTTTACATGTTGATTAGCAAAGCCTTTCTATGGGGCATTTTTTCTTCCCTGTGGAGGGTGGTGATTGTTTTGAAAGAAAGGGACTGTCATCTTTCCTAAAGCTGAATTGCATCACTGCTCCTTCAGGTGCACTGGGATGTGGCCATCCCTCTGCAGTGTGGTTCTTAATGGAATTTTCTGCTACAGAGCAAAAGTCATCAGTCCCTGTTAATTTAGAAAGAGTAGGGGAAGATGACATAGCCATTAATCCTTAAACAGATAAATAGGCAGAATTTTTGAATGATGCATGAGATTTCAGGAAGCTTTTAGAGTATGTGAGACATTCTTACACTGAGATCCCGTGGGACACAGGAATGATTTAAAGCAAGATTTTCAGCATTTTAGTAACCTATTCTTAATGTGATTTATATCTAGGCTTACCTCTGAGTTCTGCATTTTGTGCAAGTGTTGCACTTGCAGATGTTGCTATATATGGTATTATTCATATATATCTGTGATTGGATTTTTGGTTTACTTGGAAAGCCTCACAATGTATAAAAATGGTAGTTGGTATTTCTGCAGTATCAGGAAGATCAAAACTAGAAATTTGTTTTTTAACATAGATATAAATGCTCTCTCCCCTTCCCCAACTGTGTTGTTATAGACAAATCTTGAAATACTATTTTTAGTGCCTGCTGAAACAAAACATGTTAGTAAATATTTCATCCTCTGATTATTAGCCCATTTTATATCTCAGTTCATAAATACGCAATTCAGATTTTGTCTCACTTCATTACAAGCCTTATTTCTTACTTTTAAAGACAGAATCTCCAGCTGAGCTAAAATATAAGTTGCCTGGTGGATAAAATCTGTTAGGGAAGCACCTGGGCAGACCTTCAATATATCTACTTACTAGAAAGACAGAGATAATCTGCTGCAGAAATAAAAATAGCATCTGAATTATCCAGAGTCAGAGAATGAAGTTATTGGATTAGAATACTGCTCATTTGTATGCAAATGTACTGTCTTTGTTCCTGAATTTGATCCTTAAGATCTGTTAATATGGAAGAGTAAGGGATGAAAACCATTCTTGAAATGATCCAGACAGGTGCACACAGGTTAGTGCTGTGTGGCTAAATCATGATGTACGTGGTGGGGATTATCTAAAAAAAAAAAAATAAAAATCTATATTTGAAAAAGCCAAGCTGAATGCCTGGGGAGAGCAAAGCAGCATATCTACGATTGCTGAGGCTAGTGATCCTCCATGACTTTAATCATATAAAGATTTAGAAAGTTTCAGTGTCTGGAAAATCAAGTGGTAGATGCCTGCATTTTAGCAACTATATGTTGCTGTTTACCTGTGAATAAACATTATTCAAATGAATGGAAATATTTTGTGGAAGGGGTTTTTTTTTTTCTTACTTGGGTAAATGAAGAAAACCAGAAATGCTTATTTGGAAAAAAAAAAAGCATGGATATGAAATCAAGAAATTGAGAAGTAATGTTAGAATTAAGGCTGTTAGTCTTCCTCAGGTATTTTTCTTCATATGTGTTGTGCTGTCTGCTTGCAGAGATAGTGCATTTCATCCATTTTGTTCTTTGGATCCCTTGCTGTCACCAGGACACATTTTGAGTGGTGCAGGCAAAGAGAGAGGAGTCGCTAGCTCACGGCTCCAGGCTGACTCTGGTGGGTGCAGTGAGGTGCCTCCGGACACTTTGTGCCCTGTTGGGCCAGGAACGCTTCGGTGCCTGTGGGCACGGCAGCCAGGAGAAGGTACGCACGCACGCAGCCCTGCTCTTCCACAGGCAGGCTTTTCCACAGCCAGGAAATGTTGCAGTCCTTCAGTTTGGCAGCTTTTTCCCGCCTGACATTATGTAACTTTTACGAGTTGGGTCTAATGTTCTTAAATGAGATGTTGAGAGAGAGAGATTATTTGCATTAAGTTTTGGATGCATTGGACTATTCTGTCTTACAACACAGAATACTAAAAATACATAATTAGGCAAGTGACAAGAACTTCTAAAGAGTTGGCATTTCCTAATATTTGCATTATTATATCTTAACTTAAACTTGCAATCAACCTTTTTTTTGCTTAACCACACTTAATCTGACTAATTAATAGAATTTTTTATTGCTTCCCATGCAGTACTTGCAGTAGTCAGTCTCAGGACATGCTTTTTTGCTTGGCATATTTTGCTGATTTCTTTAAGTTATGTGGTTATTGGTCTGTAGCACTTGGTATAAAATTGAGAAAGGTCATCTGAAAATAATTGTCTAGAAGGAAGAAAGCATGCTATGTTTGGTTTTTTTGGCTGGTGCACTTCACAGTCTCTTATCTCTTCCATTTGCGTGACTTGTTTCCCACTTAATTTCGTCTTTTGCCTCCTGGCAAATAGCAATATGCCTCAGCATAATGATGAGCAGCAGCAAAGGTAAAAACAAGTATATTTATATTCTTCCCTGCCTTCTGAATTTAGAACTGAAAATAGAAACTAGTTAATGTCTGCTGTTCAGAAGGGTAACAGATAAACATGGTTTGGGAAAAAGGCTGGATATACTTCAACGTTTTTCTATATTATGCTTTTCTGTAGTATGGAAAGATTTTTGTAAAATAATTTAGGAGTGATGCTGACAATAAAAAGATAAGCAGGAGGATAATTAGCTCCTGGAAACAATGTGTAGATTTCATTTCACTGGAACTTCAGAGCCTCAATGCTGAAATATGCTGAACTGTTTGCAGGATGAAATGTGGGACAAAAAAAAGCAGCATAGTGCATGCAGAGTATTTGGGGTCCATCAGGGCTTGGAATAACATCTTTAATGCATATATCCACCTACTGCTGTTTAATAATTCTGGCATCAGTGCCTACTGTTCCTCTTCACTATTAAGTTAGCCCTCTCAATACCGCAGCACAATCCTGTGTTTCCATTGTCACTTGGGTAATCAGATGCTGTATGGAGGCAGCAGAGTGTCCATTCTTGCAGTTACTCAAAACCTGACTGGCCACAGCCCTGAGCTGGAGCAGGGGGGCTGATCCTGCTCTGCACAGTGACAAGGTCATCTCCAGAGATCCCTTCCCACCTCAGTTCTCTGATGAGGTAGCAGAGAGGGATAGCTTTTAATAAAAAGTGGTGAAAGTGTTGGGTTTATGCACAGACTCTGACTGCAAGGGGAGCTGGGGTTTTGTAGGGGCAGCTTAGAAAATGTTGGCAGATGATGGCCATAGATGTTCTTTTTAAATGTCTCCAGAATATCTGTAGAAATAGAAATGCTAGTGAGTAATCAAAAAGCAGGATGAGTAGCTAGAACTACTAGCTAGAGAATGGGTGTGACAAGAATGTTATCAATGATCAGCTTAGGTACAAACCTGATGTAATAGAGGAGTTGATCATGCAAGTTAGCAGAAGCTTTAAGGCTTTGAAATTGAAGAATTGGTGTCAGATTGTCCATGGCTGGAATTTTTCACATACCAATCAGTGGTTTCATTCAAGTGAAGGGTGATGAAAATGGTTGTTGTAGCATTGCCTTAACGACTAAACGCTGAGGTGTTTTTTAGTTCTTTTTCTTTCCTTTTCCTTTCTGGAAAGCCTGAGAGGCAGGATGGCAGCAGAAGCAGTACCTTTTGGCTGGTACCTTATGTTCCTCTGGCAGCTGCATTTGGGCAACAGTGTGCCCGTGTCTCTGCAGGGCCACCGAGGGTCAAGGCTTGCCGGTCACGATGATGGCTGGGGACACAAGCTGGGCCAGGACTGTCTTCAGCACAACTTCTCCCCTTGCTCTGGAAGGCCATGAAGTCATGGAGCATGAAGTTGTATTTTGTTTCAGGTTGTTTCTTGGCCAGGGGTGCACTGGCCTTTGAGGTTAGAACGGACCTTTGTAAACATTCAGTCATATCTCCTATACTCTAGGCCTTGGAGCATCCTTGAATTATTGTATTAATGAGCTTAGACATGGATTATGTATTTTTAGGAGCTTGATAGATTGGCTGTAGTTTAGCCTGGTAATTATAATCACTGTTACACATCTCCTCCTAATGATTTTCTTGCCAGAATTTAACTTGTGATGGATCTTTGCTAGTGTTTGTGGATGTTGAAATAAAAAGCTCGAGGACAAACTATGGCAAAATAAAACATACATTTAAGATTAAGTAATGGGTTAGAAGATGTTTTCAGGAAAATTAAGTGATAGATACATAGTTCTATAAGCCTTCACTATTTTTATTCTTGGTGATGCAATTCCAAGGCCTGATGAAGAGATGTAGTCAAGAATGTTGACGACAGTCATGACTGTGGGACAGGATATGCGCTCCTGTACAGCAGTGCCAATTTACTGGCTGGTTACTGGCAGAAAAAAAGACTCCTCTCCTGCCCTCAATTATTTTCTCTAAATTGCTTTATTTATTTTTCAGTTTCCTGCAAGCTTAGCCTGTGAAGTAGGGCTTATGTGGATGCTAGGAGAAGAGGCAGGACAAGAGCAGTTCCTTTCTGGAGCAGCCTTCAGTTAGATGGGCTCAGCAGTGTCATTCAGGTCTATGGGGCCATAATGAACCCTGGGAACTAAGGATCTGATTAGGAACAATATAGTTTCATCTTGTAGCAAAGGTTTGAAAAATCTGTATTTTCTGAGATTTCCATTCAGATTTAGGTGCTTCTGCTTTAAAATATTAAATTGAGAATGTGGAATATTACTGTATTAGGGCATTGCTGTGAGAGTACCATGTTATTGTGGAACTTCAGAGACACTGAAGCCACAGGATTGACATTGGCATGCACACAATTTGATAAGACCTCCTGAATCATACATGTGATGCGTACAGGATGCACTCACTGGTGTTGTGTGACTGACGTGGATGTGAGGAGAGGAAAAAAGGTTAGGGCAGCACAACACCAGAAAAGTGCTTCTGCCTCTTTGGCTTCCTGATCTTACATATTAGGAATTGGAAGAAGGAGGAAAGGGGATGGTGCTTTATCATCTTGTGTCATGAAATTGTTAAAATTGTAGTACGCTTCTACAGACACGTGTACATTAGGGAATTTAGTAACATCATCATGTTAAAGGCTGCCCTGTAAACAGGCCTTTTCTGAGGAAGCTATTGACCTGAGTTGGACCTTACTTTTGAAAATAATGTGGGAGAGAAGAAAGCAGATTATTGCTTATCCTGAAGGATTTCATATTTAAGAAAATTCTTAGAGTTACATAATCCTGTTTGTCCTTCCTTTGCTTATTGATTGCACTGGAGAACCAGGTAATTCGTGTTCTTTCAAACTTCCATGAAAAGCAGAAATTGCATGAAGCATTTAACAGAAAAGGATGTTTTTTCTGGAGTATTGTCCAGCCTGTATTTGACTGTAGCCTATTGGAAATAAATGATGAAGAGCTTTGTACACTGAAGGAAAAAATATCTCCCCTTTTTACATCTTTTAAGTGTGTGACGTTCATATATGGGTATATGTTTTATAGTGCCATAGAAGGCTTGGCAGTTCTGATATAAAAATGCATGTGATATACTACCACCTCGTCCCCCTAAGAAATGCCAAAATCAAACCCCTTCATATTTGTGTGCATGAACATGAAACATGTAGTTATGTGTATGCTTATAATGGGGCAGAGTGGCCATGGTGGTTTCCTTCATATCTGATTATATTTCTGAAAAAGGTTCTTCCACTCCAACCCCAATATTTGAATGGAATAAAGCCTCATTCCTCTGAGTTGACTCAAGACTGTAACTATACAGAATCACAGAATAGTTGAGTTTCAAGGGACCTCTGGAAATTCTCTAGTCCAACCCCTGTGCTCAAAGCAGTGTCAGCTGGGGCAGGTCAGTACTGTGTCTGGTCACATTTTGAGCATCTCCAAGAATTGTGACTCCGCAACTTCTGTGAGTCCAAGTAGCACAGTGTGTGGTACTAAACACTGAATCTGGGACAGGAAGTGAGAGGAAGAGCCAGGTTTTATGATCCACACTCCATGGAAGCATTTAAGCGTGCACTTATTACAGTAAACACAGTTTATGTTTGGGTATAAGTGCAGTACTGAGCTAGAGTAATTAATAACATTTATTTGCATTTAATGGTGCTTTTTTTACTTGATTCAGTCACAGAAATCAGATGGACAATTGCTGCCTTTATTCATGCCCTTTTATTTTCCTAATGTCAAAGGGCTACAATTGGAACCTGGGTACAACCATATAACTCTGTGGGCTTTGGTCAATTTTATTACTAGTGACTAGGAATATGTTTTCATTTTTATTACTGTAATAGTGCATAGAACTGTAGGAATTTTTAATGTTTGCATATGTACAGGTGTAACTTACTTATAATGTGTGCAGTAATATTTTTTTCATGTCATAAACCCTTTACATAAAGCCTTTGAAAAAGTAATAAGGCTGCAGCAGGCCCGTGCAATAATCTTGTCATCCTTAAATTATTTTTCTGAAGCACTGCCTCTCAAGCTGTCATGTGGGATACTTTAATCTCTTTTGCTGATGGCATTCACTGTGTCCGCTTCCAGGGCAGCCACAGGCAGACCTCTTTAGAAAAACAGATGAAGCAGTTTATATATAGCATTCCATTTATTCCTAATAAAATCAAATGGTCCTGTGGCCAGGACTTGGGTTAAAAAGAGCAGTTTATTGAGAACCCCTAAATAGGATAAAAAGAGTAACAAATGGTTCTGTGTTCTTGGCCAGTTGCCTTTCAATATCACATGGAAAATTTCCCTCTGCAATGGAAAGAATTCACCACACCCTGCTTATGTAGAGGTGATTCAGTACTTCCTTGAAGATTTTATGAATAGCAAAAAAAAAAAAAAAGAAAAAAAGAGATAGATATATTCCCTGTGGCATTAGATGTCAGAACTAGGACACCAGAGTAACTAACATGTAATATTTATCAGGTTTCAGTGTCCCTTCCTAAGCAGATATGTCTGACTGGATGTTATTTTTAATTGAGATGAAAGGACAATTAAAAAAAAAAAAGCATTTCCATTGCAATTATGAATTTGGAGGGTAAACCCTCTTTACTTGTTTGTATAACTGCAGTGCTACAAAGACCTACTGACCATGATTCCTCATGGGCAGAGCTTGAAGTGTGCTTCATCTGTCAGTGCCTGCACAGTGTCCAGATGTGTAAGATTAGACACATTTACACAAATACTGCTACTGGTATGCTGCACGTACCAACTATAAACAGTGCTTTTCCGTGGACAGACATTCTGGGTTAGCATTGCCCCATGGTCATTAACTGGAGGAGATACTGAAGGTACATCAGTGTTTCTTGGCAGAATGATGCCTGAAATTCAAACCTACGAAGTCATCATCTATTCACCTCACTGACTGTACTTTTTATCTTGACAATACAGGGTCTAAGTTTGTTTCTTGTAACTGTAAATTGGTGCTCCGACTGAATTGTCTGCTTAAAAACTTACTTCTTCTAATAGGCTTCTATTATGATAGAATTCTTCAGAGTTCAATTAGTTCTGTAATATGGCTTCATGGATTAAAATGATAAAAAACCTCTGAAATCGAGAAATTTCACATCTCTGTAAATGTTTATGCTGGTTTCAGCTGTGGTACAGTTAATTTTCTTCACAGAACCCTAGTATGGGGCTGTGTTTTGGATTTGTGTTGAACAGACTTGATAAAATAGAGAGATTTTTTTTGTTACAGAACAGGGCTTACACAGAGCCAAGACCTCTTCTGCTTTTGCTACTGCCACAACTGGCAAGGAGGTTGGGGATGCATGGGAGTTTGGGAGGGGACACTACTGGAACATGTGACCCAGACTGACCAAAGGAATATATATTCCAGACCCTATGCCATCATGCTCAGTATATAGAGTGGGAGGAAAAAGAAGGAAAGAGGGGATGTTTGAAGTGATGGAGTTCGTCTTCCCAAGTCACCGCTATGTGTGATGGGGCCCTGATCTGCTGGAGGCAGGTGAATGCGTCCCCATGGGAAGCAGTGAATCCTTGTTTTGCTTTATTTGTGTGTGTGGTTTTTGCTTTCCCTATTAATTTATCTTTACCTTAAGCCACAAGTTTTCTGCCTTTTACCCTTCCAGTTCTCCCCATGATCCCATTGGCAGGGGAGTGAGCAAGTGGCTGCCTGGGGCTTGGTGGCTGGCTGGGGTTAAACCATGACAATTATGGTTTATATATAACCATGATGCTGTATTCTGTCTTGTGCATTTATTGTCTGTCACTCTTTCACTTTGCACCTGCCTGTATGCCTTTAAACTAATTTCCCATATAGGAATGCCTTTTCCCTGGATGTATTTCTTCACACATATTCTCCAGGTCACCATAGGCCTGTTTCTTCACTCTTTTCATCTCTTTTGATTTTTAGTACTTGGACTCTTAGAGTTAATCCTCAAGGGCCAGTTGATTAAGACAGTTGACTCAGATTTCAATCAGGCTTGAGAGATCAACTTGCATGAATGTGTGCCTAACTGTAATAAGCCTGTAAAAGAAAATTATATGAACTTAAGAATCTGGAGTGGTGGTTATTATTTGAAAGCCACATTTTTGAAATGCTAAGAAAAAGATGTATTTCTTAAAGTGCTTGAATTTGCAAAATCTGGATCTGAAGGTAACTTTTCATTGACCCAGTTGAGTGTTTTGGCAGTTACTGGAAGAAAGGAGTATGTAGCAAACTGATCTTTATTAGTGACCATGGACAATCCACTTATTTTAATGATGTAATATCAGAATTTACTGAATGGAAAAAAAATTTAGATGCAGAGATTTTATTTGATTTCAGTAAGTTTTATCTTTAAAATTTGATACAGTTTTGGACTAACTTATCTTAGGTTTGAACACAAACTCCTCCTAGCCTTTAACAGCCAAAGGCAGAGGTGGCCTTGGTTTCAAGAAGGAAACAAAAGTATGGAGAATAGTAGAGCTCTTTTTTCAGCTGCAAGACAATGCTCTTCCACTTGTTCTCAGCTCTTCAACCTCACTTTTCCAATGGTATTGCAGGTAGTATTTCTGAGATTTCATGTTCAGGATTTCTTTTAAAAAGCGAAGGAGACCAACTGCAGAGAGCAAAGCCTGCCCTGTAGCCAGATGTAAGCTCAGTATGTTCATCCTTTTCCTAGTCTGTAAAGCTTTAGTTCTCTCTCATATATTGTTCTTCTTTGCTTGCCAACTCAGGAAGCCAGATATCAATATGAACAGTACACTCTGTCATGTAGAAGGTACAGATAAATACACCCACCAACCTGTAGAGAGGTGGCTGGAGCCTAAGGATGATTACTTTGGGATAATGGAATAAGACATTGCAGTGAAAACAAAAGGACTGCAGTTTTTATTTGTTCTTACTTTTCTTCCTAAACTTCCTAAAAGTGTGTTTGTCAGCAGCTGATTCCAGAGAGTTTTATGGCGCTGAGGTTGTGCTCTTGGGCTGTGCTCGGCAGAGACCTCCACCTCCCACCCTTTGGTTCATGCCCCATCGGTCACTCGGCCAGAGGCTGGCAGAGGCATCCATCTGCTCCATTTATCAGCTTTGACTGCAGTTGCTATTTTGGAGCTTTCAAATAGGCACAGAAAAAAAAAGAAATTATTTTGTAGTTAATCATGTGGTGCTGAAGAGCAAGTAAACCACTGAAATCATTGCAAGAATCAAAATGTAGAGAAAGGAGAGGTGGGAGTACAGAAGTGGGAGAGACATACACTGATAAAAGAGATGAAGTGTCACAGATGTTAAATAGATTAATAAAGGTGAGGAAAATACACATGCTGTAGTAACTTGAATTTTAAATTAATATCAGTTTATATTGTCATGTCAGGGTTATACTTTATAGCTGTTACAAGAACTCTGTCGTAAATCCAGATTAATCTATTTGGTCTTCAAGAAATGGACTGAGGAATGACTCACTCTCCCTCAGGATTTATGTGCTGTTATTGTTAGGATAAGGATGCATTGCCTGTTACACCCTCTGGAAATGAAGGTGTTTTCCCGAGTGTTTTGAATGCCATATTTACATCTCTAACCATGATTGCCGGGGAGATTTGCACTGGCCCATGCTTTGAGCCACCTCCCTGGAATACCCTGGAAAATGTGTTGAAATGTTGGTTTGCTACCTCCCTTCCCAGGCACTCCTTTAACTTGCCTTATAAGTTACGTGAAGCCAGGTTAAGGTAAAAACAAATGTGGTTTTATTTATATAGTTTTCTTTATACAAGACAATGTATAATGTACCCAATAGACACAAAAAAATGTAAAAGAAAACCAAGTAATTATCTGCCTGTTAGGTTAAATCAGGATATTCCTCCTAGCCTTTATGGAGTACCTTGCAGCTTGCTAGAAATTGATGTCCCCATGGCCAAAGAAAGGTTTAGAAAGAAATCTCTGGTCTTAGTAGAGGTAGAAGAGGGTTAAGGATAAATATAAACTGCTAGACCCCAGCAATTTTTTGCTGTTTACTGGGGTTTCATTTGTAGTTATATCTTCTTTTCCTTACACTTGTGTAAGAGTTACTGATCCATAGTTTGTTCAGTTATAGATGCTATCTGATCTGTTAAATAGGGTCACTTCTTTGAAAGGATCTCTTTGGCTAGATTTTGTATAAGGCAGTAGGCTGCCTTTTTGGTAGATTATTTTCTCTGCTTGATTAAACTGTTACTAAAATGTTAATTCAGTGAAAAGGAAACAGAAAAATCTCTGTGTAGTGCCTTTTCATGCTCTAGGCCTCGTGAGCATTCAGTTCAGCACCTTCATACAGTTACATAAACCAAGACTGAAGTAAGTGTTAGTGACTCTTGAATTCATCTACATGTGACTCTCTCTACACCACTCTGGGGTAAAAAAGGGTTTGAGATGACTGTCCTTTTTTTTTTTTTTTCCCCCCCTCCTTAAAACTGTTTACATGTTTTTTCCCTTGGTCCTTTCCCTGAAAGTCATAGATCTGAGTCTTTTGCTTCCTGTGTGATGGCAATGAAAAGTCACAATCCCATGGTAGGTTTAGTTTCTCAGTCTGTGAGGTTGGACATTTTCTGATACAGTCAGAAATGACTCATCATTATATTACCATATGGCCAGAGCTGTGGGTCGTGCACTTTCCTATAGTAAGCTTTTGTAATTAAGGGTGCCAGGTTTTATCTTACAGACTGAAAACTGTTAGAATGCCAAAGCTGGTTTCCAGGGGCCATTGCATGAAAAATCTAGTGTCTTTGCAGAGCTGCATGATTGAATTCAGTAGGTTTGCCCTTTGGACTTTGAAGGGAGTAATTCTCATGTTACTATTTTTAATCTTGTACAAATCTTTTGATTTGCCATTGCCTTAACTTTTGTAGAGCTTATTACAGTTCCTTCTTTCAAGAAACCATTATAATAATTGGAGGAGGAAAAAAAAGGCCTGAAAAATGTATTGCTACCCTGAGCTATAAGTGCACTATGGAAATGTGAAGTATCATGCATAGATCTGTAATCCTTCAGGAACAGCATTAGCCTTTGATGGGATCATTCAGTGAAACTGCTGTGTGAACAGCTCTTTAAATTTGAGATGGTGAGATTTTAAAATAGATTTTAAAATGGAATAGGGTTTGTTGTCACCATTCTGACTGAAATGCTAAGTTCATGTTACCAGGTTTATTTTTACATCTATTGTTTATCTTTAGCAAGCTTTAGAGAAGTCCCATTGTAGTACCTGTAGCAACACGGCATGAAAGAAGGACATGGTTTCACCACAATTAAGAGAACGGCCGAGGCCCCCAAAAAGAGAGAGCCGTTTATTTTGGATACACAATTTTATCGGGTTTGCAAAGTGTGAGAGGATTGGAAGATGAAATCCCACCTCTCAACCAGACTGGTGAAGTGCCCAGTCCATCAGATTCCCTTCTCCAAGAAGAAATGTAAACAAGACTAGTGTTTTTAGTACAATGTGTGAGAAAATCTGACTCGAGAATATAAACTTTTTAGAAGGCTTTCAAAAACAGGGCAACATCCCATCTCCTGGTGTTTCTTAGGTGTTTGGATGACTGTATTTATGTTTTGATATGCTCCCTGTATTTGTCTTGTCATTTGGTGCTAGCTTGAAGGAAAATGGGATCATGCCTTGTAGTGATGAACCTTTGCTGAATGTACCTCTGCTCTTTTGCTCAAAATCGGTGTGGAGAGAGTGGGTGTTGATGAAGGAAAGCAGCTGCTGTTCTTGTTGTTCCTTTAGGAGGTATTCTGTGTTCCTAACAGTAATGCTGGAAGTCAGGCAGGACTTCCACAGGTCAGCAAGGTTTCTGCTCTTTGTACTTAATTGTAGGCTGTCCTGTAGTAACCCCAGTGCACTGTCATCTTAGTCACGGCAGCATGGCTGAGGGTATTTTTGGTATCTGAAAAAAAACACCTCCTCACTTGAATGATTGCTGGATTTGTTTGTTTATTTTTTTAGGCATACTCTCGGATGAATGACCTCCAATGCCTCAGTAGCTCAGGCAAAAAAGCACCGCTATGGTTATTTGCTTAGTTTTGGAAAAGAAGAATCCAGAATTGTTGTAATTTACATGGTGTCAATCCTAAGCCCCTCTNCTGTTTTTTCTGAGAGTTTTTAAGAGCAAAACACAGCCTGTAATTTAACAGCAGAAAGACCCCTCTCAAGTATTGTCTTTAAAAGTAATTTACTTGCACTGAACTGCACTGAACTGGTAAATTGAGAACTGTATTTGGCATAGCTTTAGTTTTTGATCTACAACCAGCAAATGCTGGAAGTTACTTAATAGTTATGCAAAAAGCACAGAATAAATCAGCAGCTGAATAATGTCCTCCTTTAATTACTTTTTGCTCTCATTTTATATTTAATTTTGCATCAAATGAAGTGTTCCTTAGAGTAAGTCAGATGTTGATCAGTTAAATGGATTATTCATGATGGAAAAAGTTTAATTGAAGTGAAATCAAACATCTTTGCATATATGTGAAGAAATCCAGGCAATATTTTTTTGCATCTCATTTGCTTTTAGCTGACTTACAGCAGGAACATTGCAGCTCATAAGATCTTGTCATGTATGTAGTTGCAGAGTTCTTACTTGGGAACAAAATTTTCTTATTTTGGTATACAATGCTTTTACATTGACTGCTTACTAGAGAGGAACTGCTGGGGAAGAATGTGAGCAGGATTCAAAGCCTCTGATTTCTTCATGCTCTGCAGGAACAGAGCCTAGAAAAAGAATACAGTAGGTGATGTAATTGCATGGAATACTGAACCTGTGTTGGGTTTGATTTTTTTCAAAAGTGTTTCTTTCTCTCCACCAAATTTTTGCCAGAAAAGGGTCCTTGCCTCTTCTCAAGTTGTAGTTGTTAAGCTGTCAGAAAAGCAAAGCTATTTTAATTTCAGAAGGATTTCATGTTAGATGGCTTTAAAATTAAGCTGTTTAAAGACAAATAATTCTACAGTAACAGTGAATAAACCAGCTACTGCTTTGGAAACCTCACTGAATATAATATAGAGAGATCTGCTTTGGTCCAGTTGCATTTAGCTTGGAAAATGCATATTGTGAGTTTTCTGTGTAGAGGATGTATTTCAGGAGCAAAGCAGACATGCAGTTGTTAGGTATAGTGTGTGAATCACAGAGAGGAGTGGGTGCAGAAGACATGTCCTCTGCTGCTCCTTAGAGTAAGTACAGGTTGAGTTAACAGCATAGATTTTGCTGAGAGGGGGATTCTATCTTAATGTCCTGAATAAAGCAGCAAAGTACTTTCTTAGTTTAAAGGCTTGTATGTTGTTGAGGTGGTCTGACACCTTTTGTGCTTTACAATGCCTATAGGTTTGTCAGCTGGGACCTCTTGGGCTGGAATTATTATGTGTTTGTCTAGTTTCAAGATTATACTTTTTTCTTTGAATACTTCTGTTATCTCTGTATCAAGGAGTAGAGATTTCTGTCTCCATATTCCCCAGGTCTACTTTTAGAACAATTTATAATTCTTTGAAATCTGTGGGAAGTTATTTAAATTTTAGCAGTTGAATCTTTTCCTGTGCTGGTCAAACTGTACATGCATCCATCCCACAGAGTGGCTCAGTGCAATGGTATCTGATGCTCCAGGGATGAGGTTGGACTGTTTCTGCTTCAGCTGCTTCTGCACTGAAATAACCAAGCTGAGGATGGAAATAGAGAAAACAGAGAGCAGGTGAAATGAAAGTAGTGATGTGTACAATTTGAAGGCAGGAATGGTTGGGAGGGGAGAGCGGAATTCAAGGAAGGGCTGTGGTGGGAGAAGACAAGTGCATTTGTCTGGGAAAGGAGACTGGAAAGTGAGGAAAAGTGTAGCTGAAGGGGGTTTTGAAATGGAAAGCCCAGGGACACTGGGAGTGGGAACTGTCAAGGGGGAAAGAGGAAATGGTTGAGGAATGGTTCTTCACAAGGACATGAGGAAGCAGAGGAAGAGAGACTAGAATGAGGCTGTACAAAGATTTGGTGGTTGGGAAGAAATAGAATGAGTTTGGATAGAAAAGGGCAAAGGAAATTTAAGCATGGTATGAAAAGGAAAGCAGTGTTAAGCACCATGGCCTGCTGTTGCCGTAAGTCCTGCATTCATGAGTCTCTTGTCAGTAAATATCTGTGAAGGCCACCAGTAAAATCTCCTAGCACTTTGCTGAGGTGGGGTTCTGGGGTACAACAGGCCTTTAACATTCAGTGTTAAAAAATGGAAGAATTTAGGTAGTTCTTTTGACTCAGTGAGACACAGAAGAACCTGAAAATACCAGCAGAATTATGATCACTTTATCCACTTGATCCATTGGTGCTATTTAAAGGGCAGCATTTGCCTTCTGTTACCCTTTAGCAGTGTCAGATCCTCCTTATTCTCACTGTATAGTTAATGTAGGAACCTGCCACCTTGTTGGAGATGCTAGTGGTTTGGGACTCCAGATGCATGCATTTAATCTGAAATTGGCCACTCACAGGCTGTGTGATCTTGGACTAGCTAATTCACCAGAATATGTTTTATTTTCCCCATCAGTAATTTTGGAATAATGATTTCTAACCACCCTCTGTAGAGGCCATCGGGCTCCACGAATGCCACAGTTCACAGAAGAGCTGGGAAGTGTTGGTTGTGCTATTAATGACAGTTTCTTTCTATCTGACTGGTGACTGTTCCCTTTTTCTCTTTGGACCATTGTGTGACTGTATTAGGACAGAAATTGAGAAGAAAGAAAGGAACTGCTGGAGATAATAGGTATGGTGTAACAGGGACAGCTTTCTGTCTTATTATCCAGACTCACTGCTCGGCCAAAACTGGATGCATTTGTGTCTGCAGGCTGGACTGACTCAGACTTCGTAGGGAGCAATTTCAAAGACATACAGACCTCCCTAATGACACTTAGTTTATGTGAAATCATTCTAAAGAATCTGGCTTTATTAAGTAATTGTGAGCAACTTGGACCCTGGCACCGAGTACTCGTTTTGTAGCTGTTGTGATAGTACTGCATGTGCTCTGATCTTTGGGCTGTGGGATCAGGCAGCGCCACAGGAATGTGGAAGGGTGAGAGACAGGACTAGGAAGGGGGAAACTGTAGAATAGCACATTTATTGTCATACATTGTTACTTGAATGTTTTAAGAACTCTGTGCAGCTGCCGATCTTTGAACAAGAGAGCTTTTTTATTTCCTGTTTATTCTTGCTCTTCTTACTACTTGTAACTCTCTTCAAGCAGAGAAAGCACCTCAGTGCTGTACTGTAGATGATTCAGATGCTGATTTATGGTGTGTATCTGTATGTATAAATTTGGATTTGAATTCAAATGAGAATCTGTGTCAATGTCATAGGTATCTAGCATTGAGAAGCCATTGCCTTTCAGTGGTTTATGTGCTATATTTAGTATGATTCTTATGAATATTTCCGACCCTTGTCATTCTGTCAAAGTTGTCATTGAGAAACATGCTCAAGTTCGAAAGCTTTTGGTATGTCTTATTGTTAGAGAAGATGATATCATATGAGGCATAGAAATCGAGAAAATGTCTCATTTACTACCAGTTTTTGAAGTATCATCCACAGGAGCCTGTGAAAGTAGTCAGGCTCAGAAGGCAGTTGGCTGAAAAAGTGCAGAGTTAGTTCTATTAAGGTGTTGCAGTAGCACCACTTCTTCTATTAGATTAGAATTTTTCCTTCTTTCCTGCTCTTTTTGATTGTTGTTTTTGTTCCTGAAGTTTAGTGACTTTTTACAAGGGCATGTAGTGATAGGACAAGGGGGAATGGCTTTAAACTGAGAGAAGGTAGTTTAGATTAGATAAGAGGAAGAAATTCTTTACTGGGAGGGTGGTGAACAGGTTGCCCAGGGAAGCTGTGGATGCCCCATCTCTGGAAGTTTTCAAGGCTGGAATCAAGGCCAGTGTTAAGGGATGGCACTCTCAGTGACCTGGTCTAGTGCAATATGTCCCTGCTCATGGCAGGGGGCTGGAACTAGATGGTCTTCAAGATTTCTTCCAGTCTCCAACCACTGTAAGATTCTGTGATTCTCTGTTCATGAGCGTGAGCCCAGCAGGAAGCCAGCAGATGGTAGACTGGCTCTACAGCCCAGTATCTGTGAGGCTGCTTTGCTCCCAGAAGCTTCTGCAACTTTAGTCCTCAAACAAGTCTCCAAACCCTTCTGGGAAGTTGGTACAAGAGCAGATTAAAGTGCTTAGATGTTCTTCTCAGAATTCTTCAAATTCAGCTGGTTTTGAAGAACCAGATGCTCGTGAACTTCAGAGGCTGCTATCTTTCTCAACTGCAGTGTTTCTTTTAACATCTTTCTTTAGTTACTTCTGTCCTAGCTCATTCTCTGTAACCTATCCCTGTAAGGTAACAGTAGCCAAAAACTTGGATAAAAGTATTTTGACATCCTTTTGTCTCAAATTTGTATGAAAAGGTACAGATGCAGAATATTTCTTTTTCGGGGAAACTTTCACAAAACATTGTATTGGAAATTTATGAAGTAAATATATATTTTATGTTGCATTCCCACCTAGCATGGCATTACCTTGAGAGAGCTCTTGTCTTCGTGCCATATGACAGTTCTTCTCCACAAGCCTGGCTGTGGGGCTGAATCCCGTTCTTACAATTTGCCTGTGGTTATGCTTAGGAGTCTTAAAAAACTCTCTGGCAAGTTGATGTCCTTGCTTTTATCATACTTATCTGTTGTCATAATATTTGCCTCTATGCTCTGCAGGTTGAAAATAGTCCCTTAAACCACTCCAAACTGTTCAGTCCAGAACTGTGTAGTGGTCTTCTTTCTACACTGACCTCTCATTAGAAAAACATTTTTTTTTGGAGCGGCTCCACTCACCTGTTTTCAGAAGAATGTGGCTGTAATTCCTGAATGCTCTTCATGATTCCCCAGTTGAGAATTTCTGTCCTAGAATAAGTGCCTCCAATGTCTGCCATTATCATGAAATACCTTGAGTAGTGAACAAAAAATTTACAGTACTGTAAATTGTGGTTAATAACATGTGGTGGTGCTATAAAGTGGACACCTAAATGTAGTCAGCGTCAGGAATAGAGAATGTAATTAGAAAAGATGATTTAACTGCATTGGATTATTTTTTAGCAAAAGAATTAAAAAATAAAGAAGGTTAATGAAGTAATCTTAGCCTGTGGTCCATGGGAACCTTTTAATCTTCCTTTCTGTTCTTAAGAATAACATTGCTGTGCTGTTAGTGTAGTGACTGTACATGAAATAGAAGCGCTTTAAGATTAAAAAAAGTGGGGCTTGTGAATTTTACCCTTATTTCTGGAGCTTGGTTTTCATTTTGCTGGATTGTGATAAAAATGAGAATTACTTAAATCCTACATCCAGAGAGTCAGGTTTTGGACTCTGAGACCAGAAATGGCTTAAAAGTATTATGTAGACTTCAAATGCTTGGGCTGTATGCGCAGGGATGAGTCTCAAATGAGAGCTTTGTTGAATAGTGAGAGTATGCACAGCTTGAGTCTTAGAACAGCGTGGACTTAGCACACACACACACAAAAAAACCAATTAGGAAGAAAGTCTCTTTACTGTGGATGTATTATAATAGCCTCTAGATTTTGGGTACATGGTGAGAGGGTAAGTTAGCCTGGATCACATAGCTGCCCAAAAAGAAAGGGGTTTTAGAATCTGTTTGTGGAGTATATATATTTCTGGCCTTCAACCTTTTTTAATTCACTTCACATGAGAGTTGTGGATTATTTATAGTGAGTGTGGGAGATGAAAAGAGTATTGTGAAAGAAAAATAAACCTTTCAATCATGAATTCTGTTTTTGGCTGTGTTGCCAGTTTGGGGCAAGATGCCAATAATTTTGCACCCAAAATAGAAGTGCTAAAATCCCCCAAAATTCACCAGTCTCACTCATGATCTGAATATTTTCTCAGATTATAGTTAGGAAGCAAAGCACAGAGTCTTGAGGCACGCATCAGCCTCATGATGAGAAGAGCAGATCATCCTCTTTTAACTCATGTCCTCCTGCTGCTTTGAACAGCCTTTAGTGGCCAGAGAGGACCTCTGTGTTCAGGGGTTGTAAAAACAAACCGCAGACTTCTTGGGTTTTGTTCTCCAGTGCTTGGTGCTCCAGCCTGGGCCATACACCAGCACAGACCTCCTCTTGGCTGGGGCCAGGTGTGCTGAGAGCTCCCTCAGAAGGCACCCAGGTTTTGGAGCTCTGTAGGACTGTAGCCTGTCTTTGGCTCAGCGGTTTAACAAGACAGCTGAAACTCAGTGTAGAAGTTGAGCAGTGTTGGGCACAAGAGGCCAGAGCCATCAGATGAATATGCTCTGCTGCACAGCCAGGCTGCTTCTGTCACTGCCCTGCTATCAAAGGGCCATGGACGCACTACCGTGGACAGCCTTGAGGTATCACAGCTTATTCAAGAAGTTTATTTTGCTGCACCGTAGTTCAGCAACAACTTCATAGTAGTGCAAGATCCTTTCTGCAATCTGATGCCCTGTGTGGCCACTCACACAACTGCATTAGCACAAATGAAGGAACGGTAAGACGGGAACCAGGCGTGGGAACAAGCAGCTGAAGTGGGAATCTTGCCCACTGAAGAAAATTTATACAGCAGCTCTTCCTGAGTCTCCCACAAAGAATAACACTTGGAAGAGTTCTCCCAACCAACCTGAGAGGGTTTGTGTAGATCCTAAGCGCTGCACTGGCCCTACTGAACAGTGTGACTTTTTGTTCGAAGTATGCATCAAGTCGTGCCATGTCGTGCATTTCTTGTTTCACTTGCAGCTGAACTGTTCATTCTGCTTAGTGCTACCGGAAGAATTACTTGAAGGGTTGTTTAGAAAACAGGAGGATTGCATACTGTGACTGTCAACTCAGGTTACTTGTAAGGGGAAGGCAATGCCCTGTATTGTTAAAGCAAGTCAAATGTTATTTATTTTGGGCCTGGTTACAGATCAGCCTAATAAGCCCTTGTTCAGCCTAGGTAACAGAGAATGTAAGGGCATGTAATGCTTGAGAAGAACAAAAGGATCAAACAACACGGGCAGGGGTGGTTTTTTGTTTGTTTTGTTGTTGTTGTTTGTTCGTTTTGGGTTTTTGGGGTTTTTTTGGTACATGTTGTACTTTTAACATACTTGTTCTTCTGTGGCTGCTAGAGACTGCAAGGGGACACATTTAATGTTTCAAGTGTCATACGTATAGACACTATATAGCTCTGACGAGTAGGGCAAAGAGTAAGACATAGTGATTCAGCCTGAATCTCTAGTGGAGCTATTAATTCTCCTTATCTCATAAAAAGAGGTGAGACCAGGTCTGTAGAATAAGGGAAATAAGATGTATAGGAGAGAGACATTATCAATAATCTCATTAATTGTCTTAAGTTTCTTAGTTAATGTCTATAGTGTTCTTTTACACAGGCTTAGTCATCTCAGACCCAAAACTTAGGAATTTAACTTAAAAATATTAAACCTTTCCAGCTTTTTGTCTGTTGAACTGTTAATACTTGTTATTCTACTCCTGATGACCACATTAAAATACTTGAATTTTTTTTGTGTGTTAAACTCTAAATGAGATTACTTTGTAACCTTCTGGTGTGTTTTTAAATCTAAAAAACAGGGAGAAAGTTACTGTTCCCTTACACAGGCTTAAACACCAGGAGAATTTTTTCCCTGTAGTCTTGCAAGTGACAGAAGCAGGGAAGGGAGAGTCTATTCTTCCATCCGGTGTAGATTCTGGGCAGTACCTCTGTGCTGTGATCCTGTAGCTGGGATGCAGTAACTTCATGGGTTTTTGTGTGCACCTTGCCTGGAGAGAAGAAAACCACTGTCTTCAGAAGGTGCTTAGCTCCGGGGCTCTCCAAGGAAGTAAGCCAGTAAGGTAATCCTGGTGCACATTAAAAGGGACCCCAAAAGGCCAAAAGGCTGGCAGCAGAGCACACAGCTAAAGGAAAGAAAAGGAACAAATAACAGAGAGTGCTTTAAATGAATGAAAAGCTGGAAATTGGCGAGACAACTGATGGGCCTGCTGGCTGAATTGCTATGCTATGCTGAATTGAGGAAGCAGTTCAAGAAAGAAGAATATTGCAGAAATGTTAAATTATTTATTAGTACCAATCCTCACTGCAGATTTGTGTCCAAATTTATTGAGAGCTCAAGCGTGAGGTGGCTGAGGTGTTGGACAAAATATATACAGTCTTATTAGAAATAACATAATAAGAATGTGAAACTATAAATGTGTTAGAAGGCTCTAGGAAGCATCTGAAGAATTACAAATCAGTAAGCTTATACTGGTAGTTGGCAAATTAGCTGAAATAATATCTACTGACAGGTCTCAATTCATAGCTTGCAGCCATTGAGATTGCACAGAAGGAAATTATGCCAATCTGACAGGGAAGGAGGTGTTTCAGAATATGGAAAATCAGTTCATTCAAATCATGAAAGCTTTTAGAAAGTTTTGTTGTCCTCCATGGATAGTTATTAAGCAGCATGGTATGACTAAGATGGCTCAAAACCTGTATTGAATGTAGAAGCAAAAGGCACATTACCCAGTTAGATCTGTTAACAGTGGTATGTTGATAGATCCCCACTTCAAACTGTTCTGTTCTCAGAAGCGTGAAACAGCCCTGTTGTGCCATTTTGCCTGCCCCATTAGCCCTGCTGAAAGGCAGAATTGGGAATTGCCTAAATGGTGTCCAATCTCTGAGCATGGAGAGCTATGAGGCTGTCAGTCCTACACCCCTCCTTGGAGAACTCTACTTAGGAAGGACCTGGACCTGAGAATAGGAAGCTCTTTTTTCAGTATGTGATTGACTTGAAAAATACAATAGTAATAGAAAAATCCTGGTAATTTTGAAAACATATCACTAAGGATGGCCATTAAGAATAGGAAAAGTAATAAAGAACAGCATGGAGATTGTTACCAGAAGTAAAAGCCAGTATATCAAGAACGCCCTTGTCTCACCTCAAAATAGCATTCAAAAGTTAGTGGGAGTTCTGGGAACACAAGATGAAGCTGAAAAAGAATTGGGGAAATCTCAGTCATGGAGAGTAACTGAAGAAAACGGTGACTGTTTACCTTAGAAAGCAGATGAGTCAGAGAAGAGGCGTGCTAAAACTGTATAAACCAGCAAATGGTAATGAGAAGGTAGATTGGGGTAAGTTTCTGTTACTTGTCTTAAAGTACCAAAGTGACTATTGAAAGAAATCAGAAGATTGCAAATTCCATAACTGATAAAAGGAAATTCTTGTTCAGATCTGTGCTTGAAGTGTGAAAGCCACTACAGCAGTAAGTTGTTGTGCTGAAGAATTTAGCAAGGTTTTTAAAAGGTTATTTTGATGGATATCTGAAATATTTACAGCTGCCATAATCCATGTTGACCAGTTTTGAAGGGAATATTAGACTTTAGTTTTTAAGACTATCTACCTTCAGGGTATCTTTCATATTCTGTTGCTGATTGTCCTTCATTCTTAACATAAAGTGTTAGGTTAGTGGTGTAATTCATTAACAGTTATATGCAGGGTGTGAAATTAGTTCTGATTCTTAGTAACACGCTAGAGAGCACCCCTGTGTGAGCGATGCCTGAATTCAGAGCTGTGCAAGCTCTTGTCGGGTACTGAAACAGAACAACCCAGCTAAGGGTCATTCCCAGCATCTCTTGAAGTCGCCAAGATCTGGCTAAACAAATGCATTCAGGGGTGGGATTCCAGAAATGTAGTGAAGTCAGGAACTGATGTGATTTTAAATTTGGATAGAAGGTGTTGGGTTGCCTTTTTTTGGTCATATGCGTGTTACGTGTGTGAGTAAAAGATCTTTGCCTCTTAAAAAGGCCCTAAAGCAAGAGAGCTTTCTGCACTTGTGTTCTGGCATTTGTTTCACTTACAGTGACTGGAAGGCGTGATGTAAAGAACTGTTGTCTTAGCCTGAAGTCTTGAGTTAAACTGTTAAAGGAAATAATCAAACCTAAGCTACGAAAATTACTGGTTTTGTTTGCCTGTAAAAGCACATCTCATTGGTGCAGTTCCAGTGCTCATGGTTTTCATGGATATGCATGTGAGTATGTATGTGAGTACATAGTGATGAGCAGTTCATCGTTTTTGTCAAGGTTTGGGTTGGATTAAATTATATTTGTGTGTATATGAATTGGACACTTGTAAGACATAAGTCAGTTCATGTAGTCCTGCCATTTTACCTGGTAGTAACCTCCCCAGGAACAGCACCTGCAGTCTTACATTCAGTTCAGAGCTGGTGTAGTCATTCTTCAAGTTGTGCTTCCTTATAGGTGACAATATATTTTAGAATAATTCAAAATATTCCAAACGGTAATTAATGATGTTGTATACAGATTTCAATGGTGTGAGCTAGATATTTGAAAAGACCTTGGAAATCAAATCCTCCTGAGAAGAGAAAGCTATGTATGCAAAAAAAGAAACTAATTTCTTCTTAATTGCCAGAAGATAAGGTAATTCCAAAATGTTAATGGAAAATGCTGATATTTGGCCTTCAAATGGCAAGCATAATGCAAACCTGCTGATTGGAATCAGTGAAATGGTATGGAAAAAAACACTCCCTACTTGAGAATTTGGGGAAATCAATGCCTGATAAATCGTGCATGTGCCTGTGCAGTAATAATAACAGAGTTTTAGAAAGATTAAGAGGATTGGCATGATTTCTGTTAAAGTAGTGTTAACTAACTGGGTCATAAATGCAAATAAGATTATTAACTCTAGATGACTGGCTTATGGTTACAGTATCTCAGCTATTGGGTTTTCATGGCATTAACAACAGACTCTCCAGTGCATGAGTCCACATCACGTGGTTTTATTTTTAGTGTTGATAAATCTAATATCTTGTGATCATGTGAAGCTGGGCACTGAAGATTTCTCAGTAGCTGCCTCTTCTGCACTGCCTCACTCTGCAGGGAAACTCTGCCCAGGCTCCCTGAATTGTGCTCAGTCCCACTCAACAAAGGTGTCAGCTTTGGCAAATGGCGCGTTAGGAGCAAAATCATTCTTCTGATACTGAGTTTGGGATTTGGTGATGCATGAGGTGTCAGGATGGTTGGGAATGTGGCTGTAGGCCAGGCAGGATGCCCCTGCCATGGCTCATACTGAGCAGTGGTTGGGTGTGGGCATCATGGGTACCTGGGCACAACATTTTTGTTGGTATTTTCTACAGAAATGTACTTTGAAGGAATTATTGTGCAGAATGATGGCAAAGTGGGATATAACTGCAAGGATGTGGTTGGTGCTGACATGGAGGTTTGCTGAAATACATCTGACTGGGATGGCAAAGCAGGAGGAGGCAGTGGTTGCCATGAGCTGCATATACAGCTTCCAGCTGAAGCTCTGGGATAGTGGATGATGGAGGAAGCTAGTAAGTGAGAGCTGTGGCTGTGAGGTCTCTGTGCTCCACTATTTGGGGATGCTTAGCTGGAGCCTTCTCAGCCCAGCTTGCATCTCCTGCCCTGTGCTAGCTGAGCTTGGTCAGGAGTCAGCTTTCTGGGGCTCCTTCACTCCTGCATCTAAACATTGCGGTATTTGATGGTCCCTGTAGTTATCTTTGAGATCAACACAGAGTAATCTTTGGTACTGCATAAAGAACTTCGGTGAAAATCACTTTCTGTTGGATCCAGGATCCCAGTTTTGATTCCATGCTTTTGATCTGTGGCTCTAACACTCCATCTCCCTTTTTTTGGAGAGAGGGAGACCCTCTGATTTCTCTGTCATGATATGATGCACTCAGAACCACCCATACAATTAGCCTGCCTCCCAAGACCAGTAGCTGCTTGATATGAACAAACAATTTCCAAGTAGAGCTGTTTGATCATCATGCTGATGATGTCACTGCTCTAATTATTAAAGGTTTCTAAGAAAGTTAATGTTTTCTGGACTGTTTCACTCTGGTGCTCTGTAGGAAATGTTGGGCTCTGGAAATGTAAGCAGACTAACATTTCAAAGTGTAACAAGAGCAAAACTTACTGAAATGACTGCTTGCAGACATGAAAATAGCTGTCAGACCATCTAGACAGCCATCCCCTATACCCCCACGCTACTGACAGACACAAAAATGTGATTTAATCATAGTTATATAATAAAAAAGACATAGATCTTTCCTCTTTAGCCTCCTGCAGAGAATAGGGATGTTCTTTTTATCATATACTTGTCCTGAAATGTCTTTAGTCCATACATGCAACACTTCAGGACTGAAATACGCTTTAAAGTGATACTGTTCTGTAAAAACATTAGAAAATTAAAATAATTTCTGTTCATTATAAAACACAATTATTTTTCTTAATTCTTAGTTAATGAATAAGAACACAATGTTTTAATAACCAAACCACTAAACTGCAATAACCACATGTCAGTTAAAAAAAAATCCTGCAATATACCTTCTTACACTATGTGAAAATTTGTATGAAGTGTTTCCAAAGGTTGGCTTCTTTCCACCTTTTCTTTTAGAAGACTGTTCAACTATTCCTTTCATTGCTGAAAGCTTTACTTGATATTTAACCTAAAATACAGTTTCCTGAGTATCATCCTATTTCTAACAGTAACATTTAATATTGTGCCTTCCTTGTTTTTCATGTCATTCCAGTACTTGCTGACCCTTTGCATGACTACTTTGCCACTATGCAGTTTTTATTTTATTATTTGCCTCTAATATAATAGCTCAAAACCTGGATTGCTTTCCATGCTTTAAAACTCTTTTAAGAAGGGTAAAACTTACTTTAAAGTCTGTAAATCATAAACAAATGAAAATCATGGAATGAGGGCAAGTATTTTCTCCAGCCCAGTCTGAAGTAATGCTGTGGATGTTGATAAGGGGTCAGTGTTTTCTGCTTTTGAGTTTGAACTTTATCGGACTGTGACAGTCAGAGACCTGCTGGCAATGCTCTTCCTAATGCACCCAGGATGCCATTGGCCTTCTTGGCCACCAGGACCCACTGCTGGCTCAGGGGCAGCTTGTTGTCCAGCAGGACCCCCAGCTCCTTCTCTGCACAGCTGCTCCCCAGCAGGTCAGTCCCCAGCCTGTGCTGGTACCTGGGGTTGTTCTTCCCCAGGAGCAGGACCCTGCATTTGCCTTTGCTGAACTTCAGACAGTTCCTCTCTGCCCCCCTCTCCAGCCTGTCAAGGTCCTTCTGAATGGCTGCACAGCCCTCTGGGCTATCAACCACCCCTCCCAGCTTTGTGTGTCAGTGCCATCTCCAAAGAGGCAGCTGTCCCTTTGATGTCACTGATGAGTAAGTTAAACAACACTGGGCCCAGTGTTGAACACTAGGGGACACCGCTGGTGACAGGCCTCTAACTACACCCCTTGCCACTAATTATGACCCTAACAATGTATTTAAAACATTAAATATTCCACATGCTCATTGACAAGCAAGTGACTTGGGATAGAAAACGTCTGCTCATTTTGCCTGGTGAAATTTTTGTAAGGATTGTACAGAAGGGAAAAAAAAGAACCGAAATGTTTGTACTTACTGCTTTTTCTCTTTCTTTGGGTGAAGCAAAGGATAAACTAGACTAGAAAAATTACTTTTCAGTGATGCAGTGCATATAAGCTAGCTGGCTCTTGCTCTTGGATACAGATCAGACAACTTCCATCTCTAGTCTGTGGTTCATATACTGGCTGGGTTGTTAAAGGCTGAATATTGTTGCTTGTTGGTGTCTGAGAAGCAAGTCAGTTTTTACCTCAGTTCCTTGAACACTGCTTTCTGAACCACTGGTAATCAGTGCATTTGTTCATATTTGCATTAGATAAGGTCTGGTGTTGTCCTTAGACGTGTGTTACCTGTCACCCTTACTGCCAGCAATCTGATAGTCTCCCTGTGACCCTTATATCACATTGGGGTGCCCAGGGATTACATTCCCAACCTGTAGTTTGCCCCTCTTGATGCTAATACAATCATTTTACAGTTCTGTAGAGCAAACCTTCCCTGCAGAGCTTCCTTAGCCTGGTTTTTGCTTTGTCTTCAAGCCTAAAATCTCCAGAGGCTGTACTTGCTCATAAGATGTGCACTTCCAACATGGGGGTCAATTTTAGTTGAGACTTCTGTATGCCCTAGCAGTAAAAAACAATAGCAGTGATTTGTGCTTTCTGGGGTTGTCCACTTTGCCTGTTACTATCCTTGTGTCCAAGTAACTAATTCAGCCCTGTATTTATAGCTCCCTTGTGTTTTCTGGAAAGTCAAGCAAGCAAAATTATTGGTCACTTGGCCAACTGCATCGTGATACAGTTTTTATTTCATGGAGAAATAACAAATGTAGATAGACTTCTTACAGAGGTTTGCTCTGAAAACAGTCTGTGCAGAATTGTAGGCCAGCCAAAGCAAGGATGGCATTTTAAAAATCTGCTATTTGGCATTTCTTAGAATATGGCATTTTTTTTGTCTGGTATTCACATTGTCAGAAGTTTGTGTCATATTATTGCAAATTAAGTGGGCCAGTGTGTCTCAAGCCTGAATCAGAGCCTCCATGGGGGTAATATATGTGTATATATTAACAAAATAATTCGTGGTAGGTAGCTGTCGTCTTATTTCTTCTAATATGCTAAGCTGAACATCTTGCATGTAAACATTGGGATTTTTAGTTATTGTTTTGTTAATTTAGTTGTCCTGTTTATACCTTCCTGTCCTAAGAGGTGCAGGTGCTTGAGTGGCTGTTCTGCCCTTTTCTGCATTCCCTGTTTTACTGACTGCTCCCTCCCTTACATTGTCCTTCTTGGAAGTAGACACTATTTCATTTTCCACTTTGTTTTCTATGTCCATCTCAGCAATTATACCTCAGTTCCTTTCCATAGCTGTCTTAAATGCCACTAGCTGAACATTGTTTGAGTGACCCCACTGGGGCAGCCAGCAGATGGGACTCAGGTAGTGGCCTTGTGCTGGAAGTTAAAGCAGGTGTCCTACCTTTGCAAGGTAACATGGTGGAATTTCCTCAATCTCACAAAAGGATTAGGGATGCCCAGCCTCTGTGAGTCACACAAAGACAGTCCAGGCAGTCTGATAAAAATTATATAAATGCTTTATTTTCTCAGTATCTGTGACTAATTTAAGGTTACTAGTATTTCTCAGGTGGACAGAAATAGTCTATAATGGTATGTAACTCACAAAGAGGTCACATGGGTGAACTTGATGTTTGGGCTAACAGTAGTTGGGTATTTCAGATAGCAAACTAGTCCCACTTCAGCAGTGAAGTGCCCAGCTGTACCATCTGTCTCAAATCCACCTTATAACGCAGCTTAATTGCAGTAGTGCACAGCTATTATCACCTGGGAGATGATAATAGATTTGAAGAGGTGATCTGTGCTTCTGCTGAAGTTTGGATTATTTTTAGTTTCTCATATTTGAAAAAACTAATTAGGGTTGAAGTGTTGTAGCTCTTGGAGAAATAAACATGCTTGGACAACACTCTATGACACTTTCCTTGTGAATTTTAAGGTCTTTTCTGTGTTCATTGCTGACAAAAATCAAGTTTTTACTGTATCTCTTAGAGGCTGAAGTTCTCCTTAGAGAGGGCTTGCACAAATTTTGTGCTGCAGTCAGGTTCTATCTAAGGCTTGTTTGGTGGACCTTTACAGTGATTTCAGCTAAGTAGGTTCAAGCTAAATTATAGTCTTAACCTGCGAAATCATGAAGAGAGTCATTGGTCAGCTTCTGATTATAAAATGTCCACCACAAATGCTAATGATGATGTTCAGACATCAACCTGGAATAATGTTACTTAATTGTTGAGCTGTAGGAGTTTTAATATCTGACAAGCAAAAAGTGATCTGTCACCTTGGTATATTTGATATAGACAGACTTAGTATATTTGATACAGGCAGATCCTCTGTGTTGTGGTCGTGAGACACCATCATTTTTCTGGCATTTCTCAGAATAGACTGCAGAAAGTGAAGAACTTGTGTTACCTCCTTCTTCTTGTTAACTAGCACAGTTTTATGTAACCGAATTTATATTACACTTTTAAGTGCTTTCTTTCAAAATTTCCTAATAGCGTTCTTTTTTTCTTGAATAATTTTTTTGTGCTTTATATATGCATGTAAAGTTATAAAATTATATTTCATTATTATATGAATACTTGATCAGGAATTTTTAGCCACCAAATTGGGAAGATTAAGTATAAGGAAGAACATGTCTATCATAGTCACTGCATTTGCTTTTTCCAGCAATACATTGCCCTGGTGGTATTCCTAAGCAAATTACCATTTGCAAGGTGGGAAGATAGTACAGGAATTCCTAAGTACCTGCTGTTAGAAAGTAGAGTAGAGCTAGTTGATTCTGACTTGCAATAGTTTCCAGTAGTGTTTATTGTTAACCTGTCTCCTCTGTTTTGTTTTGTTGTTTTGTTGTTGGTTTTTTTTCTTAATTTTGTTGGGCTTTTTAAAGGGGGTGGTGTTGGGGTTTTATTATGTAATCACTTGGTGTTCCCTCATTTTGCATATTTTTGAAAGGAAGAGAGACAAGAGAAGCCATAGGTTCTGTTACAGGATTTCCATATCTCTGCATCCAGTATTTTTTCCTCTATTTTTAGCTAGGTGAAAAAAGAGAGTGTTTTAAAAATGCTTTATGCTTGGAGTGGTTTTTTTGGATTTTTTTCTTCCTTCAAAACTTCTAACAAGGATGTGTACCAACTCTGAATTCATATAGCTCTGATGAGGCATTGGTGGATGTCAGTGAGTGTGTTATTTCTGTTCTTAAAGCATGAGGTTCACTTACAATGAACTTCTCATATTCAGTCCAAAAGTGAATGTAAATGTGGAAGTTTTTGAAATGGTCCTGATTTATACCATCTGTAATGTAATTTTTTCAGATGTTAGTGAAATGAGCATTAGGCTCATGTACTTTTAATTTAATGTAGAATAAATACCAAAGATTTTAAATCTATGGCTTTTTTTTTTCTTGTGGGAAAATACTCCCCCACAGATGCTCAAACCTAAGGAACTTCCAGCTCAGCACAGTTATTGCATATGTCTTATTTTTAACGGAAACGAACCTTTCTTAATAATGTTTGTCAGTGATTTGGTAGAAAGAAGGGGAACTATATTGTTCTTGGTATTTTAATCTTATAGCAACATGGTAGTTTATCTTTAGGTAGAATTGTTGTCTCTGCTTTATTGCAGTGTTTTATCTGTATGGAAACTACAACAAAGTGAAATATTTCTTACAAAGGGAGGTGATGAAAGTACTATTCTATCCTTTTCTCATCCATAGCAACAATCAGTTTTGTTTTATTTTTATTAAACTTGGTCTTGTCCCTGCATTTATAGGCAGTATGTATGGGCAATTAAACAGAAGTATCTGACAGCCCAAGTACAAGATGACCATTGACAGGAGACAGTGGTAGTAATGTGCATACTGTAAAGGTATTTCCCTCAGTGGAAATGAATGTGGCGTAACTTTAAATTTTTTTTTTTTTTCCGTGGAAACAGCTGTCTTTCCTGTGAAAGAGCTTTTGGGACTTTAAAATTATTTTGAAGGAAAGGGAGTCAAAAGCACACCATAGACCTTCTCACTGTCACACTGTTGTCTGCAAGATGGGAGATGAGCAAACCTCCACCGATTTCCCTTCAAAGAATATGATAGTGTGCAGCTATTTTGTGGCTATGGGTGATTAAGTCTCAACTTTTTCATACTTTAATTATTTTCCTTCATATTATAACCATCTATTTTCTTTAATAGCCCTTGAAGGAATAGTTAACAATTTACTCAAATGAGAACCAGTAGCTAGATGCAAACATCTTCTCATCCACATTAGATTCGTATCACCTGTTATCTCTCTTTTACATGCAACTTTCTGTTCTGGCCTGTCAAATCTTCTGCTGCTCTATATAATTTGGATACAGCTAATTTCTGTTGGTGTGGGTTTTTGGGTTTTTTTCATGTCCCCCACAGCTGTGGTTCTCTGAAGTCACAATTAAATGTGGTGAGTCCAAAGTGAAAAGAGTAATTGCTTTAGAGCTGTGAGCCACTTCATTCATAGGAGCATTATACTTCTTATTTGGTACCTGTGAGGAGTCTCGGGCATGTTTTCCTCTAAAGTAGGTGATAACATAACACATTTTGTGTTCTGTGAACAAATAAAATGGTTATGTGGCAAATCCTTGGGACTAATATACTTTCAGGACATATTTCTTAAAATGAAATGTATCACTTAAGGAACGTAAGGAGATTTGTAAAGCTTTAGAGCCTTTCTGAGTCCTCGTCTTGGCAGTTTACTGTCAAGGCCCCTAAATGTATTCAGTGAGATGCTGACAGTCTAGGTATTTTTAAGACAACATCTTACTCACACTAAAGGCATTCTTTCCTCAAAGCAACTCTCAGAAGAATTTTTTTTTGCCATTGTCTATTTGCCAAATTCATTTCCTCAAGCTTTTAAAGATCAGACTGGCATCCATGGAGGACTGGATGCCAACCATATGATACCTTTTAAAAATAGGTGTATGTGGTGTGGTGGGTTGGTTGCCAACCTCAAGATACCTTGTAAAAATAGGCATGTTTGTCATTCATCTGCAAAGCAAATAAACAAAACTTGCTGGGGAGCATCAACATTCTTCCCAGTGGGTGAGCAACCACACTGTTACTTGCAGAGGCTACCAGCCACTCACACATAAAGTGAGCAGTGGGGGAATGGATACGTCCCCTGCATGTACTCAGAGGGTTGTTGCTGGTGAGCTGCACTGCTCTTACCTGGCCATTTCTCTTTCTGCAGCTGCACAGCTGATCTGAGTCTTTGTCAGCCTGCTGTGCGCCCTGAACATTGTGAAAACAAACACAAAGGAGAAAGAGAGGAAAAAAATTAGAGCAAATGTATCCAACAAAATGGCACAGAGGTTCTAACGTATCTCTACATTGTACTTAACTTCAGACCTTTACCTGAGGTGTTTGAGTTAGGGATTTGGAGTAGGGTTTCACATGAAAGCCACAGAGAAGTCCATGGTTAGAAGGTACAGGATTGGACCTGGACCTTTCATGTCCATGCAGGTCAGCACTTTATTGCTGGTCCAGCCTTTCCTCTGATTTCATTTAGCACAAGGCTAAGTGCCCAGGTGACATGCTTAGCTTATTGACAATGTTATACCATGAAATCAGATTGTAAGCTTAAAAAAAAAAAAAAAAAAAAAAAGAAACTGCTTTTCAAAGAGCAGAACAAGGAAGATCACTGCAGCTGCAGAATAATACATTTCTTTCAATGCAAATGTAGGATCCTGGGTGCACAGCACCACTGACCACAGCTTGTCCCAAGGCAGGGATGACATCCATCCCTCAGATACCTAGGCTCTAGCCCTTCTAGGGGGAGAGCTCACTCTCTGTTGTTGTTAGGACTAGAGAAACACGAAGAATTTGGATAGTGTTTTTTGTCTTGCAGAACTCACTTGCTATTCATTTACCTGCTCTGTAACCTGCAGCCCCTGTTATGAGTTGGCAGTTTTTCTCAAGAAATGTAAATGCCTTTATAGGTTTGCCATTCTTTAGCTGCAGCATGATGTTTGTTATTAATAGTAGTAGTTTCTTCTTAGTAATAATAATTCCTTGATGGGTATCATACCTAGGAAAGTGACAGCTCCATATGCAAATGAAGCACTTCCATTTGGTTGCAATGTCACTGGAAACAAAAAGTCAGAGCTCTGCAGGTGTGGGAGAGATAGGAAGTGTATCGTTAGAGAATGCAATAGAAGACAGGGAGGATAGGAAAGGTGGGTAATGCCAGCTCACTGTCTAACACATCTTCTGCTTTTTTGTCTAGTATTATTAGTAGGAAAAACACTTAAGTGATGCTCTTTGTGTGATCGAATTAGTTTGAATGGAGAGAATTATCCTGACATTATTGTAATGGCAAGAAATAAAGGTCATAGGCAAAGGTGAAAGTAAGAACAATTGCAAACAAACTGCAGCATGAGAAATTAGGAGAGAGAAAACCTAGATAACCTTTATTTTAAAAAAGACTAATATTTAAAAGACAGTTAAATGTTTAATTGAACTAAACATATGCAGAACTATTTAGAACTAAATATCTGTTATAGGTAAAGTATAGTGAGAAGCAATAGCTCGTTAACTACAACTCTACTGCTTGTTCTGGTTGCCTGTTCCAACTTTTAAATTATATTTTAGTTATAAAAATCCACTTCTGTTAGCTTACTTCAGTTAGTTAACTAATGAATGTACAAAGCTGGCACAGGCTCTTCAAGGATTTGATAGGGATGTGTATTCATGCACGTAGCCATGTTATATGTATGAAATGGATGTATGTGGACGTGTATATATATGTGTAGCTGTATCTCTCTGTACTTTGGAGGGAGAGGCACTGAAATACAGTAGCATGTAGAGGTGGTCACTGTTTTCTCTGCTTCTTCAGTGTTTCATTTCTGTTCCCCGCTGGACACCTATCTTTTTTCTTCAACAGATACACCTACACATTTTTCAGCTCTGTGGCCATTAATAAACTGTAATATGTGCCAGTGTGTTGCACCTACTGTATTCACATATTTATCCATAATTGAAACCATGAGTAAAGATCAATGTATTTATTAGGGAGTTGCATAACAGGACTACTTGATAAAGCAAATAGGTGATGCTCAGTGATTCTAGGTAGATTTTTCCAGTCCCTTTTGTTAATGCTTTTTTTCAACCTTTATATGTTCCTTTAAAAAGTTGAGTACTTTCTTAAAAGAGTAGGATTGAAAGATGCTGTTGGATAGACTGAGTCATGTACTCTGTTACTGTAGACAATAGCCTGATCTCCTTTGTTATTCTGTCCTAGGTCTTGTGCTGTCACTGCTTGGAAGGTGGAACTATTTCAGCACTTTGAATAGCATTAGAAATGTAGTATGATTTATCTGGGGAGGGAAAGGCCAGCTATTCCATATGCTCAGTGGAGTTATAATGCATCACATCCTGTGCACCCTGCAAAGATGTCAACTTCACTTGTAATTGCAGAAATGCTCGTGCCAGATACAGGACCATGGCTCTTCAGGTGTAGCAAACTGTGCTGTAATCAAACATTGGTGTGGGGTATTCTCTGCTCTCTTGCTGTGGCAGTCCATCTGAAAGCACATCTCCATAGCATATGTGAAAATGAATGCTGGAGAAGACCTCTATCTTTAGAGCATATGCCTCTCCCCAGTAAAATGGATGAAGGATCAGAGATTTAAAAATATGAGTCACTGTGACTCACTACAGTTTATCTGTAATGAAATCTATCTAAATTTGGTCTGTAACTCCAGGAACCTAGTTACTAATTGCCCTAGTTACTTACCCCTTTTATCTTTTTGTAGATGTTTGTCCTTTACTTCTCTAGCAATGATGTACTGTATGTACAGAAATAAGGTTTCAGTAATGACTGTTGTATGGTATTCTAGATTAAGGATTTCTGCTCTTGCAAAACTGATTAGTGTCATATTTTCAATTTTCTCCTTCAAAAACTGTAATGAAATTAGGAATAACAAAAACTCTCAGAATGCTTTGGATTTTAGCGGTCTTGTATTGTGTTAGAAATTTTGACAAAAATGTTAAAAGTGTCAATAGCATGTAATAAATTTAGATTACCAAACCTGGTTTCTGTTAGGAAGAGATCATGTTTACTATGAATCACACATTTGCTACTCCAAAATTGCAGTTACTCAAAATTTCTTGTCTAAAATCTCAATAATGTTGTTAGCAGCATTAAAGTATGCAATCGGTTCTTGGGTAGATATTCTATCACCTTTAGGATTAATTTATTTTAATTCCTGAAAATCAGGTTGGCAATTAAGCCAGAGATACTGAAGGTCCTAAATGCTGCACTTTTGAGACAAATTTTTTTTGCCACTATGCCTTGTATAAAAAGGAGCTCAGAGAAAACATAAGACTGACTCAAAAGCTCACTAAACTTTGCAGAAAGCATCTTGTTCAGGGGAAATATGTTGGCCTTTACACTCTACTTCATATCTCAGGCCAGGAGTTCCTTGAAGTTCTATTCATGGGAGATCATATCCCACGTGAGATAGTGGTTTTGAAGCTGATTAACCTGTGATACATTTTTTTTTTCAAGAGTAGAACAAGCATAATTTGCAATTTTTATAGAATTAGAAAACCCCACAACCAACCAACAAACTAAAAGAAATAATTAGGCAATATAGAAAGGCTGTGTGGACCACAGATGGTCCACAGACAACTTCTGTGCACCAACATTCTCGCTCTTTTGAATACAAGATAAAGCAGTTCAAACTTTCAGTACCTGTGTGAATATGCTAAGCAGAAAGCAGAGGACCATAAAGGCAGAAGTAAAAATGGGTCCTCTGTGAGTTGAAGCTGTTTAGTGAAAGTAATGATATCTTTGCATTTATGGGTTAGCAGTAAAATTCCTCTTTGTCGAGGGGTAATTCAAGCTTATGCGTTATTAAAGTGTGCTGTCAATGGGACATGTTTTCATACACTTCACATTTGAGACAACATAAAAGCCAAAAGTCATCTTAATACTTAGGGCAATCCTTCCTTTCTTTATTTCTTCTTCAGCATGTTAAGTATCTAAAATGAAATTGGAAATATTCAAAGCAGTTGTGGACTCAGCACCTGTAGTCAGATGTTAAATGTAAATTATGGCAGCATCTTTAAAATGACCTCATAACATTTACTCTGTTTAAATTTGTTAAATTTTCAAATGACAAATTTGCTTCCTGAGGAGGCTGTTATCAGAAGGCATATAAAACTCATTGTCTCGCTTTCATTTCTGATTATAAAGCTATAAGTTTATTTTGGAAGTTACTAATTTGTATCTAATTGAGATGGATGGAGGCTCTAGTTAATCTTGTTTACATTCAAATATACCCTTGGATGTTTTATCAAATCTAAACAAAAGACAGGTTGTACAGAATCTGAATGAAAATTTTCAAATTTTAACAAGAGTCTTATTTAAAATAGAAAAGAAACAAAACACAACAAAATAACTGTTCTCACTTTGCCCATAGTTCATATTACAAAGTCAACTTGTATGTCTAATCTATAAAATTGTGTGTTTATCATCTTTTCCAGACTAAACAGGGCAATTTTAAGTCAGGTAGTAGCATTCTTAATGGTGTTAGCTAAAGCATTCATGTTACTTGAACAACTAGTTCTCTTTTTTTTCCCCTAAATTTTGTCTACCAGTTCATTCTGGTATGATGCAGAATTCATTTGGTATGATCTGTGAAATGTGAACAGTGTCTAAGTGTTTAAAGATCAGGTTTTTAGTGATGATAAGTACCTTCCACTCATTAATGGTCATCATTAGCCTTAACAGCTCCCAGCTTTCAAAGATGAAGATTTTTCAGTGTTATCTTTGAGTTATTCTTCACTTCTTTCATAATACTGTTAGGCATTGCTGGCAAGTACAGTTATGTCATCATTGCATTTTGCCTCAGGGAGGATGAAATTATGGCTCTGTGCATTGGATTTATACCAAAATGAAAACAAAATCTTAACAAATCTGTGCTATTCTTGTTGAGGTAGAAGGGGCAGTGTGAAAACTCCAACAAAATGCATCTGCTTGCATTGCTATAATGGAATATTTTATTTACTGCTCTTCCAACATAAGAATTTTTTTAAAAAGCTGTGTGTGATATAATCCATCCAGGGCCTTGGTATAATTTGCCCAACTGGAAACAGGACTGGTGACTTAGAGTGCACCTGCAAGGTTCTACTAAGTAGAAGCAAGTGTTTTTCTGTAAAATCTCAAATGGGATTCTTCTAAGCTATGCAACAACAGAGATGTGATGTGTCATACTTGCTTCTCCCCATAATCTTTACTTATAAATGAAGAAATGGTTTTCCTGTGGTTGTTTAATAAGTCAAGGGTTGATGCTTCAGGCTGCTGAGCCCCACTGATAGACACATTCTTAAGTTCTGGCCTTGACACTCTGAATAAGTGTAGCACTCACTAAATAAGTATAAAGTCATCCCTCAGCTGTCTGTTTTAGGTATGCATATTTATATCCTGAAAACCACTGCTGATTTCCTTGTGAATCAGGAAGGGTCTGTCTACTTAGGGATCATCTCAGGACAGGACTCTTTAGGAGGATCAGTTTATCCCTGTAAACAGCAAAAGATGTTTCAGGAAAATTTTGCCTGTCACCTTTAGATGATTAATTATCTATTTAGTTTTATGAAAAAACATCATTAGAGCTGAATGTTTATTAAGTAGTTGAAATAAAACTTTACTAATTGAGTATTTAATATATGTTTACTTTGTTTGCATACTCTATGTCCCAGTAAAATAGCTGGGGGGGATTTACTTGTGTGTGAATGTAAGTGTCCCATATATATATCTGCATTTTTTTGAAATAAAACTAATTTGGAAAAAAGTTTCTTAAGAAGAAGTCACTAACAGCAGGTAAATGGTTTTACTGATAATTTTTGCTTCAGGCACTAGGGTGACATGCTTTTTTCAGTTTTATGCTGAGGTTTTGAGAGATACTGTATTTGTTAAATTGGTATTAATTAAAAATGAGAGAGCAATTTGCTAGGTTTAGACTTGATTAGATGCTCCAGAAAAGCTCAGATAGCTCTTATGTGGAGAGAGGAGCCTAAAGCTGCTTTGTATTCTTTCTGCACTCAGTAGCAAAGCAACTTTCTTATGAAATTTCTATTTTTTAATAATTTGAGACTCCTGGGGGTTGTTTTGAATATGAGTATTCAGTCTGAACATTTAAATTGTGTGCAGAGCATACTACATTATTTGAAGTCAGCAAGAGGTGGTGATCTGATGAAGAGTCTGACAGTGTCTGAGATTACAGTGGGGGAATCATTTGAGAGAGTGTTGGATAATCTGTGCAGGGCTTCCTGTTTGCAGCTTCTATAATGGAGTCCTGCGTTCTAGTGTTCCCTGTGATTTTATTGAAAGTGTGCAATGCCTTCCAAAAAGTCCTGACTGTGAGAGATTGTGCATTTCCTGACAACCGTGACAAAACGATTCCAGCTGTTCTTGAGAGGCACCTAATGCTGGGCCCAAAATTGCTATTTTGTGCATCTTTAGGGTTTAAATGTGATGATGTTTATTTGGCAGTGTTGTTTAACTCATTCTTGTTAAATAGCTGTTAGCACAACATGCAGTTATGGTAATGCTGTTTCTGTTTTTTATTCTTCTAAGGTTGTGCTGGTGAGATGGAATGAACCATTCCAGAAATTAGCAACCTGCGATGCAGATGGAGGAATATTTGTTTGGATACAATACGAAGGCAGATGGTCTGTGGAGCTTGTGAATGATCGTGGGGCACAGGTTGGTATGCATGTTTTCTCTGCAGTCAAGAGTGTTCAGGTCCTTAGAGGCCAAATGAAGAGGACAAGGAATGGTACTTTATACCTTTCAAAAAGCACAGGAAAAAATGAAACATTTCTTGATTGAAAGAAACGTGTGAGAATCGTCACAAAGGCACTTTGCAACCACAATGCTTTCTCCAGTAGGCATGAAACTGGGCTAATAGTTGGCCTGTGTCATTCTGTGCATTGCTGCCTTTTATTAAAACAGTAAAAAATTCCTACATGGCCCATATATCTATTTTCTTGTCATTGGTTTGTTAAGGTAAGCGACTTCACATGGAGCCATGATGGGACTCAGGCACTTATCTCCTATAGAGATGGATTTGTGCTGGTTGGTTCAGTCAGCGGACAGAGACACTGGTCTTCAGAAATAAACTTGGAGAGTCAGATCACCTGTGGCATATGGACTCCAGATGACCAACAGGTAATGAAAATGGGGCATTTAGGGGTATCGATTGGGTTGCATTGATAAGCTATAGAATACACCTCTTAAAAAGTTGTTAAGTAAAATGGTCACTTGGTGAGGTCAATTCCCATCAAAACTTCTGCTCCCACTGGTAATGAAGATTTAATTCATCCTGTTCTTATTAGGCGAATATGACAGTGTACCAAGTTACCTGTCATCACTTTTCACCCTGATTCACACACAGTCTTATCCAAAGTTAGTTGTTTGATACAGGAATCTGTTAATTGTACCCTTAATTTGTTGTTACAGCTATCTCATAAATGCGTTTCAGCAGACGTACAGCCTGGACTATTAAACATCTGACTGGTCATTTCTGTGTAGATTTGTCCTGTCTGCACTGGCAGCAAAAGCAGTTCCAGCAGCAGATATGTTTATGTCTTGCATTCACGTAAGCAAATGGATGCAACTGAGTATTGAAGAGATGTCTCAACCTTGTGCAAACAAAATTTAAAACAATAAATTTTGCTGAGCTTTGAAAAAGCCAGTTAAAAAAAATCTTCTTTACCATTTTTCTTAAGAAATATATGATGGTGGACACATCACAGTTTACAGCATGTCTGGAGCTGGGCCACTGGTTTCATTTGCAGAATTTGTGCTTTCACTGCTGGGTCTTTCATTCCACGTGCTTGATATGGTCGTGTATGTGTGCAAAATTCAATTCTGAAGGAAATGATGGATGTAGAATAGTGCAAAGAGAAACCTTGTTATGGTCACATCAGCATTGTTTTCCTTCCTTCATTTTACACTGCCATAAAAACTTTCTGGTTCAAGACTCAAGGTACCACTGAATTTAGAATACTGTAAATTTATCCAAGGTAGAGTTATTTTGGGAATTGCTAGTGGATTATAATAGCACTAATAATATACATTTCTGCAGCAGCATCTGATAATTTTAGAGTGCTCTGCAAAGAATAATGAATTAATTATTGCAATGCTGCTTTTTAAAGCCAGGGAGTCTAACTGCCTCTTCTTGAATCTAGGGAAATGTAAATCTCGACAATAAATAATTTACTTGAGATCAAGAGGAAGAGAAAGCAGCAGAAGTAGGAGGGGAAGCTAAGATCTAATAGCTCTCAGTTCTATGTTTTAAACATGAGGCTACCCCATTTGTGTGATGCTCAGTTGTTGCTACTGTATTTGGAAATATCTTCACTTGAGTGTTTATTTTGGAGTGGCTGGCTGCCTTTAATTCAGTTTAGCCAGTATGTTTGTACTTTCTAATCTGGATGCTCCATAAGTGGTTATTGCAGGAAACAAACACTTGTTCAGCGTCCACATAAATGCTTTCGAACATAATGGCCAATTCCAGCTATGTGAAAATGACTTACTTGACTTACAGACTCTGCTGCTGACAAACTCACTAAAAGAGAGACCCAAACCAGCCACGAGCTTGCTGTTGCTCTGCACAGTTCTCCCTAACTTGGTGGTTTGCAGGGGTTTGCATGTTAAGTGATGATGGATCTTTGTACTATTCCCTGGAGCTGGTGAAAAGAAGTGATCTTCTAAAATATATTTAGATGTATTTGCCTCTGGAGGCACGAGGAAACATGAATCACAGAGGTGCTGGGTGAGAGACTCTGCTCAGTTCAAACTAAAAATAGCAAACAGAGGGGGAAGGACATTGCATATATAACACATAAGTAAGTGTTTATGGAAATGGATACCCTTACTAGCTTATTGCCTTACCTAATTTTTCTCCTGATTGGTATATGTACAAATGAGAACAGAATACTATTCTAATCTACAGTAGCTTCAGCATCTTCTTTATTGCTTAATGTACTCTACTTGTCAGTACAGTGACTGAAAGATAAATGTCGACATTCAAATTTAGATTTTTCTACTGTTCCTTTTTGTTACCCCTCTTGGCACCATGAAGGTTGCTAGTGAAAGTATTCCTGGAAAATATTACACTCCACGGTCCCGTGACCTTTAACAGAATTATCTTTAAAAGTTACATTTCCAGGGGGATTGTATTGTTCAGTATCAATTTTCCATTGTCCTGATAGAAATTTGCTCAGTATAGTCTGTCTGTTCACTCACCCTTCAGTTCTCTTAACTTTTTTGCTTCACTCCCTTCTGCATGCATCCTCCTGGTTTCTCCTGTCTCCTCCATCTTTTCTCCTGTCTGTCTGGTCAGCACTAGTAGGCTGTCACCTCTGTCACTCCTAGCTATGGATGGCTCCATGGCCGCTCTGCAAGAGGAGGGTAATTTCCCACCACCACTCTTCCGTTGGAGACAAGAAAAGGTTGGAGCTGCAATATTGGCACCATCTTGTTTGTGTGTGGCCTCTGGGTTTGTGTCCTTACTGTGCTTGAAGTAAAGCACCTTTGAGGTACTGGCTATTGTGTAGAGATGGGATGAGAGCTAGAGAGTTGGCCAGGGTGGACTACAGTCCTGCTGAAATTGAGCATATAATTGTATCTTTTAACTGATTTTGTACATACTCTGCCCTGCTGAAGTTATTGACCAATTTTATTCATACAACCCAAAATTGTTCTGCATTTTCTTTTCAGAAGGGAGTGTTGTCATTCTTCTTGTGGCTCAGTTGTTTTCCACGTTTTTTGAGCTCTCCTTGTCTGTTGGGGACAAACTTATTTTGGGTCATATGGTTGACTGCAGTGCTTTTTCTCAGCATCATCTGTCCCAGATGAACTTCTCATGAGGGTTATTTGCAGATTTCTGCTATAGTTCACACACAGATCTTGAATCTGGACTTTGAGCTATGGGCTTCTTCAGCTAATTCAATACATTGGCCTTTTGAATATGATTCTACATGTTTATTGCAGAGGACTAGAAGTCAGTTTTCTCTCTTCACTGTGTGTCTGTAGGCCTGCTCATTCAGGCATTTCCTCCTCCTGTACCCTATTAACCAGAGCGCACATCTGGCCAAGGCAGAGCACCATTGGGCTCCTGGGGATGTTCAAATGGAAGATTTTATACGACCGGGCTGTCTGTATCTCAGGCAGAATGCCATGCTTGTGTTAAACTTGGATGGATGGGTTTACTCAGGAAGGGAACTTTCCTTGGGCAGTTTTAAATATTTTTTTTTTCAGGGCTACAGGAGACTGTAGGAGTCATGTGGTGTATTTTTCTGGTGGGCAGGCTCACTAGGATCATGTAGAGATGAATAGTATATTTGAAATGAAAAATAAATTTGAAATATCAGAGAATGCTGTACCCTGTCTTGAGACAGTTCTGTGGTGTTGTCCCATGCTTGTTTTCAAGGAGGGAGTGTGCATACCAATCAGACTGAGGACTTCCTAAGTGAGAAGAGCAGGACTTTTGTCTAGCCAAGGGATTTATTTATAATTATTGAAGCAATGTCAATAAGTAATTGAGGATTTTTCCTAAACCCACAAGTCATATAAAACATGGTTCCAGTGCGTCATCTCCCTTCCTGTGAGTTTGCTGAGCTCGCAGTGACATTTTTCTATCAACTTCTGCTGCCCTTATGGCCACCCTTTCCCTCTCCTTCTCAGACATTTTACCCATTATAGAGATTATCTCTCTTCAAGAAGAAAGACACAGTGCCAGAGAACTGGGTGGAAACTGTAGAGGGTCCCTTTGTTTATAGCAGTATAGTGTAACTCCTTGAACATCCCTAGGGTTGTTTCTGTTGCTGTTCCTGTTCCTATGTGTGAAAAGGGAAATCACTCTCCAATAGAGGAAACCTTCAATGAAAATGAATTAATATATTTAAATTCCTGGATATCCCAAGAGGTGCTAGTAACCTATATTTGTTCCTTGCATTTCTGCTAGTACAAATTATTAGACTTTCCTGACAGTTGTAAATGCCCATTTCTGGTTTTGCCCCCTCCCCTTTTCCTAAGGGGAAGCTTTTATTTGTGGAAATTCAGGGACTGGACAGGATTCTGTTTGGCTAGGACATGACAGGTATATGTATATATAGGGGTATATGTGAACTTTGCCAGCATGCTTCCATGTTTGCTTTGAAAATAAGTATATAAGCAGGCAGGGTGATTTGATTTGCATCCTGCTGAGTACAACATTAACCGTTGTACGTGGTCCCAATTGCGATGCAACATGCACAAGTACTAAAAATGTGTAAATACAGGCCCCAAGGTTCAACCTCTTCTGTGCCTAATCAGGCAAAATTATGCTCTTGGTGAAACAGAAAAGCAGCACCGTGTTAGGAACAGATACCCTGTGCACTGAAGGGTCTCATAATGCACTGGGAGAAAGCAGTGAGACCAGCAGATGAATTGTGCAACGCAGGGAGCAGGAGCTCTGTATGTTTTTCTTTCAGAAGTCTCTTGAAGCTTGCAGTAGCTGTGCAGGGAGGCAGTTTCTAAGCTGTTACTCACTCCTGCTCCCAGCGCTCGCCATCCTATTCCCATGGCAACCACACAGACGCTTCAGCGTCTTTTTTCTGTGACAAGCAGGAGGCAGGGGCAGGCTTCAGCTCCTTTCCCCTGCCTGCGATGCATCAGGGTGGAGCCCGGGACCCAGAGCAGAGCTCCACGTGCAGAAGGGGATGCGTGTGTTGCTCCTGGCCCCAGCAGTGAGGTTGGGTGTGATGGGTGTGCTAGCACAGCCCGTGGTGCCGTGCCATGTCCCTGAATAGGATCAGCACCGTGCTGTGCCCGGCGGCTGCAGCTCTCACGGGATGTAGGAGCTGAGGAACAAGAAGTGCTGCCAAATGGTTACCAGAGGCATCAGGTGTTTCATGAGCTGCTCCCTCAGAGTTCTTAAGTTTGGTATGGCTTTAGTGCTCGGCAGAAATTTTACGTAATAAATCCCCTTCAATACAGTCTGCTTTTGGATCCCCCCATTTTCACCTGTGAGCTATGATTTGCAGTTGCTACCCTGCTTTTCAAAGAAATGGTGTTCTGAACAGCTCCTAAGCTGAAAGTAAGGGTAGGAGCCTTACCTAGCTTCCAGAACACAGCTTAAAACCAAAGAATTTGTGTTTGTTACATCTGTTTGGACATTGCTGTTGTCTTCTCACCTACATCTGCATTTGCCTGTGGCTCTGAAACAAGATTTTTGTGCTCCCACTCACTCTCCTGTTTTGGTTTTATTCAGGTACTGTAGCACATGTCTAATTCAGGCAGTCCTTGCTGTTACGGTAGTCACACTGATCAAGTTTAATTATTATCAGGCTTCTGTGTGTGGAAAAAAATCCTGAAGATGGCCTTCTAATGAGTTGACAGAATGATGAAAGGGAGCTACAAAGGGGCAACTGGGGCAGTATGGGGAAGGTAGCTATTTACCGTAATTACTATGAATGAAGAGAAAGAAGGACACAATGAAAAAGGTTACAGCCTGTAAAATTTGAAAATGTAAGCAATTTTTTTGGTCTTTATTAGAATAATTCTTGTTCCTATTAAGGATTTTACAGGTTCACATAAAGGAGCCTTAAAGGCAGGGAATAACTATGTTTTTGTGTCTTAACATACAAAAAATGCACTGTTTTCTCCCAGCAATTCTGGATGTAGAGACTATCAGATGATGGTTACAATGACTAGGGCCACTCAAAATCGCACTGCAAGATACAGTCATTTAGGAAGATCTGAAAGCCTTATTTTCATTGATGGATGAATTACTCAGATTACTGGGAAAAATGGCTGGAGGCTTTTTATAGCATTAAAGACGTGTCATTAATTAACTAGGCAGTTTATTCAAGCCACAAGGACCGCAGACAATGGTTAAATCTCATATAAGCATTTTAACATTCCATGCTCCATAGCTGAGCAGCAGTATTAAAATGCAAAACGAGGACAGAGTAAGGAGACTTCAGTTGTCTTTCAAGATAAATCCATTTGTTATATAAAACAAACAGATAAAACCCAGCACAGCTTAACTGTCAAATATTTTGGACTGTTTTTATGAGCATTTCAAATCTTTGTGGCAAACTTGCTATTAAAATTAATGATTTCTGCTTACTTGTGCTAAGGGGTCTGTAAATATTTACTATGCTATTTCAGTCTTTTGTAAACAAAATATGTGGGGGGGTTATATAAACTTAAAATGTTTAAATATTTTTGCAGAGACTTCGTATTCTTGTTTTATATATTTATACATGCTGGAAGCCAGTAACACTTTGTTTTTGCTCTTTGCTTGGGGGACCTGAATTTTATGATGGTACATAATAGTGACAGACTTTGTGGGAAAAGTAATGTGAATTTTAAGTGCTATTTTGCCTTTCTTTCTCCCATCTCTTTTTATTATGTTGTTTTCAAGCTGCATTATGCTGCAATTTCCTAAATAATAGATTTATCTTCCTTTTCTCCCCGTTTTTTTCTGATATCAGTGTATAATTATATTAGCATTGTTTTTCCTTTGCCTTTTTGTCTCAAGTAGGTTTTTATGCATCATGCTGCTGAGAATACAGCTTCCATAAAGAAGGAAGGAGAAGACTTAGCTTGGTGCACTGTGTCATTTTTTGGTTGTGTTTTCCTTTTTTCACTAACAATGAGCAGCTACCCTGCAGATATTTGTGCTCAGATGAGGACATTTTAGGTTTTGCCTTGAGTCTTGAGGAGGGTAGACAACAAAGATGTTCTCCTTGGAGCCTCTAGGGCTCATCTACGCCTTCAGGAGCTATGACATCTCTCTGTGGGTTTATTCCAGACAAATTTTTCCTGCCAGAAAGCCTAGTCTGTACTGCACAGTTACTGAGCGGGTAATTGGAGGAACAGAGCAATAAGGTGATACTTCAATGTGCTTTCTTCTTCCCACTCGCTTCATCTGTGCCTTGCCTAATCTTTCCCTGGATGCTCTTCATCCAGCCTGCAGAGGCAAGGCACTGAGAGAGCTAACGAGATGGTGCCATTTGTTCTAGTCATGAGAGCTGTAACATGGGGGTTGTTTATGGGCTGACAGCATCACAGCTCATTTTCTCTATAGCTCCTGCAGTGTTTCGTGTCAAGGCTGTTTCAGATGAGTGTTGCACAGAAATTTTTCTCTTAATGACTCTGTCTGAAAGGAGTAATACAACTGTTTTAATGGTTTGCTCCTCCTTGTAGACAGGGTATTTGGTGTTTGTTAGTGCAAAAAGCAAATGCCTGAATGGATTCATCCCTTTGGAAGCACAGTCTACTAGAATGTACAGACCAGCCTCAACAGTGTACCTTGTAACTCCCAATGACTCTCAGGTCTCAATATTGCTATTTTAGTTGACTGGAATCTGAAGTTTAAATGCTGCACATTCTACCACTACTTGGCCTCCCTCAGGAAAGAAGGATGTTGATGGCAGTGACAAGCCAGAGATGGAGGGAGAGATGAAAACTTGCACTGTTCAGTTAATGTGTCCACTTAGCATTTTTATACCAAGTGCTGTTTTACATTTTTGAAGCATCAATGTTTGAGTCAGCAAAGAAAAGATGAGCGCAAATGGAAACAAGACCAGTCTCTGTGTGGGAGGTGTCAGGAAGAAAGAAGTCGTTTGCCTCTCCTCTCACCTTGCTGGCACTTGTACAGAAAAATTTTGCTTATATAGCCTGAAGTCTTTAGTTCTTTGTGACACAGAGTGTTTACTTGAACTTGTGGTTTTGAAAAGCTCTGTGCTATGCTTCAGCCTTGGGGCAAATAGTAAGAATGAGATTTTGCAGTGCACCTCTGCAAGGGAGCGGCACGCACTTATGCTGTGTTTTAGGCAATGTAGGGAAAAAATTGAACCTTCTGCAGGAAGGTGCTCTCTAAGGAGAAGTCATATGTAGGGCAGGAAAATTGCTTCAATTTGTTTTTTCAGATTTTGAACTGGTCAGGAGAGGGCATGTGAGTGGAAGTGTAATTCTTACAGAGGAAAAGCTCTGCAAACTGTGAAGGTTTTACAGCATTTTTCAGGAAGAGTCCATTATTCCACTGCCAAAGCCACTTGGCTGAGAATACTTTGGCCCCAGGATCCCTTTGGTTCATCCAGAACTTTGTGGTCTTTTCAGTTCAAAAGAAATGTAGCTGCCACTGTGATTGATTTGAACTTTATCATCACTGGTACTTAATCCATCAATTTTTTGGAAGCTTAGTAAGATGACCAGGAGCCAAATGGAGTCTTGAACTTGGGTCAGATGTTTCCAAGCCTGCGAATAGTCTGAAACCTTGGTGCAGAAAACAGGGATTACAGTGATGGAATCTCGAGGAGGATATTTGTGGATTTCTGCACTAGGTTTTATCTGGGAAAGCAAGGCCAAGTTTCATAGTAAATGGCAGAGGAAAGGTGATATTTTCGGGAAGTAATATCACATAGTCTTTCCATTGATTTGACAAAAAGAGATAGTATGCCAGTGGTAAGCGGGAGCAATATCTCTTTATTCTCCAAAACCTTTTTCATCCTGCATGGATTCAACTTGAGCTCTCTGTTCTTTGTCGAGGAGCCAGTTTCTTGTCAGTGTTCAGATGTTGAGGGATTGTTGGCAAGCTGAAAAGGAATTAATCCTTCCCTGCTTTTCTTGCTTTTTAGGAGAATAGTAATTCTTCTTCAGTGCCTCATTCGGTAACAGTTATTTACTCAGCCTGACTCCGTGTTGACTCAGTTACACTTGGCCTCACCCATTCCACGTATTTCCTGACCGCGCTGAGTTACTGCTCTCTGCCAGCACCCGAGACCTAGAAGGAGAGGACAGAAGTTGAGGGACTAACTTCCATTAGTCTATAGCTTAACCCAGTGGCTTCTTGATTCTATGATATGAAATTCAAAACAGCGAGGACATTGCTTCTAAACTGCTTTGTATTGCATTTTCACTGGTTGAGAGTGCTGTCCTTGTTTCTAAGTAATACTATTTTCAATTAGGAAAAAGAACACAAACAAAAAAACAAACCACAAAACCCCAGCAGAAACTCAGAAACTTTTAGACTTCCAAAGTTCTGAATGAGATTTTAGCTTCAGCAGTCAATATATCTTTCAGGAAATAACTAAAACCTGACTTGGGGATAATGCAGGAGACTGCCAAGTGTATCAGTTGACTTCTTTTCCTGATTGAGTGGTTGTTGGTAAAACTAATTACGTTTTCCCACCAAATGTTGTTTTAGTTGCTGTGTATAATTCTGTATTTGTGAAGAATATGTGTTTTCAGAGACATGTGTGTACTTTCCTGGTAGAGTTTTTTGAGGAATCAGAAAACAGCACTGCTTGAAGAATATTCCAGAGTACTTCTGCTGTGGGAGTTCAGTGGTCCAGGACTGGAGTCCTGTCCAAGCTAATTGTCACAGAAGATGTTCTGTAGAAGGTGTTCAGCTGTTGGCCTTCTATTCATTCTGCATGCTGCTTCAAATGTGGTTTTTTCACATTTAAGTAAACTGAGGCATATCATTAATACAGTAAACACTATATAGGAGGGCAACTCTTCCCTTAAAAGTCTAATTGCTATAGGATGCTTTCTTGAGAAAGGTCTTGAGAGTCAAGAAGGACTATAGAAATGTGTGTGCCTGGAATACATATGTCAGAATTAGTCCAGGTATAATTAAAAGAATGTATAATAATCAGTCTTTCTGTGATTTGCCAGAATGCTTTCAAATAACATTATCTTTGCCTGGACAATTGCTTCTATCCCCATATATCCAGAGTAGTTAACAGCTTGAGATCCTGGTTTTAAGGCTACTTATGCTTTTGGCTCCTCAAGTGGCATGCAAGGCATTTACAGTCCTTCAGCTGCATTATACTGTTTTAGAGAGAAATAAAGCCAGTGCAGTTTGAATCCCCAGTTTTTAGTATTTCAATATTTATTAAATGGATTTGTCACCAAGATCTCTGATGGTTTTACTTTGCGTTCTCATTTGAGGGCTTTGTAATAGTTATCTAGATCCTATGGACTTTGTAAAAGAGAGAACGAACAAGCCTGAAAGTATGTAACTAAGCCAGTGCTGCTTTTGAAAGGGTTAGTGGCCTCGAATGAGAATTTCACCGCTGTATTCATGTTTATATATGCAGTTAGCTGAATGATCCTGGGCTGTACCAGCCATGTGTGGGGCTGGTAACTCCTCATGTCCAAAGGAAACAGAGTCCTCTAAGATTCTTGGACATAAAGACAGTCAAGAAAAATCTAGTTCTTTCCCCCTGAGCTTGTATGTGAATTTTAGTCATATCTCTTTTTGTGTCGGTTCAAGAAATCATTTTACAGTGGTTGAATTTTTAATGGAAATAAAAAGTATTCAGCAGGAGACTAGCTGTCTCACTCACTCTGCTTTTCTTTATTTCTCTCTGTATTTTGAGGTAAAATGAAGGAAAGCCAGAAATATGACACTGAGAAAAAACAAACTTTCACTTTTTAATGTATCCTAAAAGGAGTTTGCTGCACTGTCTCCTGCTTTGTGATGGAGAAACAGTAAACAAGAAAAGCCCAAGGAATGCAAAATGCTAATTTTACATCTAAATGGACTGCAAAATGCTGTAGCTAAGCCTTGGAAGACTGACATTCTTCTGTTAGGCTAATGAATGAAAATAATTAAAGGCAATAATCTTCCCTGTACTTCTTTTGTTACTTAGCCTACCTGCATAAATAGAAGGTTGATCCATCATTTTGTATATTTATCACTTTATAGTTCAGTTAATTTTGAATCAGCAAAATAGATTTATCTCTATTAGTGTGATGGCAGTATGGTGACAACTGTGAAGGCTGTTCCTATCATAAATACTAATGTCTGTCCAGGTGACTAAATCAGAGAAAACAGAACTAATTCAGCTTCCTTGAACTGCTCAGCATCTTCTGACAGCGCAAACTGTTGACCTTATTAGCATTTTTGCAATGTATACGTTCTGAGGTTCCTAGTTTTTCCTGTGGGGGAAGATGGGGGAGGACACTGAAGAAGAAAGCATCAAGACACATCTAAATTTTAAGAAAGTGAAGGTCGGTGAAGCAAAACATGGAACGTGGCAGCTGTGAAAGCAGAGCTGTGCAGGGCGAGTTGTTAGTGGCAGCATTGACACAGCCTGGAATGATGGCACCAAGATTTCAGCAGGTGTGTGTGCCAAGTACACACACACACACACGAAGGCAAAGAGTGAAAAAAAATACTGAAAGGGCAAAGTTTGCCAAGTGGGTAGGAAGAGGAATCCCTCAAACTTTGAAAGTACAACCCTGGAGAACATTCACTTTTTAGAGAACTTTTTTGTGAGCTCATTTGTGATTTACTTGGTCACAAGATGGTGATAAGATTTCTGCCCTGGGCTACAAGACTCCTGATTGAGTCTAAGAAAATAAAAATAGGGTCCTAAAACAAATTAGTTTGAAATGCAGCAAATCCCTCTGTCTGACTGGTACATCCAAATATTATGAAAGATCTTGAATATGCATAACTTAGCTTCTATCAAAAATAATCATATCTGTGTCCTTAGTCTTGAAAGGCAACTCTATTTTCCTGCATTACATTTAGAAAAGGGTTTAGGAACATTCAAGAAACATGCAAATAAGGTTTACATCTGCACCTCACAACTGGTTAAGGCAAAAATTGAACAGGGAATAATGAAACACCTGTCAACTCATCTGAAAAACCTGGGTAGGATGTTTCTTTCAGAGGGAGATCATGATTCACTAGTCTCACAGAAATCTTTGCATGTGTCAGTAAAAGTGATGTCTAGGAAAAAAAAAAACCAAACCCTAACAGCCAAGATAGTATATTTAGTTCTGAAAAAGTCAATGCATTCCAATGCAAATAGCACAACCCCCCCACCTTAGGATTTCCTGACAGAAATACCTACTTTGGCATAGTGGTGATATATTCTCTGTGTGGAGGAACTGGCAGGTATAGAAACCCCAGCAAATTATAACAATACATATTGTACTTACTGTGTTTGGATGGATTAGCAGGGCAGAGCACAACCCATGAATCAGTCTACAACGGGGAAGACTGAGGAGTCAGTTTTCACTTAAAAATGTAGAGTGGATTTGCCTTTGTCACACTCTGTTTTAAATTATTTTTTCTTTTTAATACTGCTGTTTAAGATACTTACTCTTATGGGGTAGCAACACTTACAGGTTGCATACCTTAAGAAATTGCTCAGTGCAGTTACTGACAGCTTAGCCACATCTTAGGGGAGATGAGAACACTTAAGATTTCATGACAGATTCCATTAATTTTCAGTACATTTCAGTGTGACCAAGAATTTAGATGCAATCTGCTCATGCACCTTGCATAGTCCTACAGTTCTATCTGTATGTGAGAATTTGGGGTTTTAACAATTGGATTGTACTAGGATGGAGTTTGCTAGATTAATTTTCAATGCTGTTTTAATTAGTGGAGTCTATGAGTTGCTTTTGTGAGTTGTCAGATGTATGTTCTTTGTAAAAAGTCAGAGAGGATCTGTTAAGAATCCTGAGCCAGCAGGAGTAAAACAGACATATGTTCCTTTTTTAGTCTTCTAGCATCACTATACTGGAATATCTCATTTTAAAAGTGGCAACCTAAAGCAGCCTCCAATGGCTTTGTATTTCTTCCAGTAGCTATAGCAAATCCAGCTTCTAATACTTCAGCTTCTGTCAAAGGTTTGGTTGTTTCCCTGATGCGGAATGACAGCCCTTGTTCTGAAAATGTATTGATTAGATTTCCTGGGAGTTTTGTTTAACCAGCAACATTAGAAACCTTCAGTGTTAGTACTAAATGTCATGAAGAGAGGCATCTTGTTTTATCAATATCTTTCTGTAGCAGTATTGACTGTTCAGTTTGTACAACAAAAACCTGTTGGAAAGAATGGTCTTCTACTCCTCATATGTATTCCAGTTATCATAAAGTTTGAGCACTTACTGTTGATGAGTTCAATTTACTTATATTAAACTAAATTAAACAGCAACAAAAAGTGTTTTGTGCAAAAAGAGCACCGCTTTTAGAAAACTATACTTTTACAAAACAGTGGGTCTCCTGAGCTGGGCTGTCAATGTACCAGGACTTTGGTCACTCCATCGTAGCTTTGTGGATTTCAGTGCTGCCAAATCACTTTCTGCTGGTCCTGTGTCTGGTCCAGAGCATTGCAGCATCACAGCAGATCTTAAAGGAACTGCAAAGTTCAGCACAATGGATCCATATGTAGCAAAGCCACCCAACACATCCCAGTTGTTCCTCTTGAGCTGAATTTTTACCTTCTGGGCTGTTCTGATACTGATTTCTTCATAAGAGGAATACTTCAGAGCAAACCATATGTCTTTTGGAAATTGATGTATTTCAGGCTGTTAGTTGAAGGGTCTTGGATATCTTGGGTATTTAAGAGGGTTGCAATCTTGAACACTTAATTTCATGGATGATAGTTTAAAAAGCTTTAGTTGTAAAATCTATTAATTTACCCAAACCAGGCTGTGAAACTCATTTCAATTTAGTACATAGACTAAATAGGTCAGCACATTCCAGAGAAGGGTGTTTTTCAGGTATTCAGATTTGTTATAATAGGTAGGAATCACCCTAAGCTTGGGTTTCATGGAGAACTAAGACACCTGTCTGAACTGAACTGAACCCCACTTTCAACTCCTGGTCTTGTTGGAAAACTCTGTGTGCTATTCCAATGCTGTTTATCACAGTTTTCCCTTCAAAGCACAAAACATCTGGGCATTACAGGAGCCCTGCATTTGTGTGACTTTTAATCAGCTACAGCTTCACTGTAGTGTAGGCTTTGTCAATTTTAATATTTTGTAAAGACATACTGTATTTATGTTGTGGTACTGACTCACACTGTGAATGCATTGGGTGATTTTAGGTATTTGGTTATCAGATTTTCCATATTCTGCAAATGCAATTCTGCAAGTTGTAATACATGTAAAACCAGTTGTAATAATAAGCAATATGAAAGAAGAGAAGATGAGTCAATAGAAGAACAGATCAAGGGGCCAAAGTACTTCAAAATAAGTACTTGGGGGTTTTTAAAATACTCTTATTATCACTTAGCTTTTGTGTTCAAGGGTTAAGAAACCACTATACTTGTTTGTTACCTTTTTTCAACATTCCGTCTGACCTCCTAGGTCTGCAAACACAACAAAAATACAAAAAAAAAGTTTAATTTGGGTGTCTGAAATGTAACTTCTTAATTTCTCTGTTGGATCCTTTAGGGATATCCTGTGGCTCAACCTTTTGTCTGAAGGTCAAGAGACTTTTATTCATCTGACATAAGTAGCTTGAGTGTGGCATTTATAACCTGAGTAATGTTATGGATGATAACACCATTAGACATTTTTACAGCTTCAGCAGGAGTTCAGCCAGCAGGACTATCAGCCTGATAAATGCTTTCATCTTAAAGGTTGTATTGCTACAATAACCCTGAAACTTAAAGCTGCTCCTTGAAACCTACAGCCTGGCTAAAGAGATGAAGTGTGCCCTCTGATATTTCTAGGTTGCTAAAGAGCTCTCTCAAGTTCCGGTGCAAGAATTAAGATGCTGACATGCAGCTGTTCTGAATTGGAAATTACTGAGTACTTAATAATTTTAAATTATTTGGGGGCAGTGCTACTCAAAAGAATTAGCTTTAGATTGAAGTGAGTCTGAACTGTTGAGTGATGAGTCCAAAGATTTTTATTCCTACCCAATTATAAAATGTTTCTGAAGGGTTTTAGGAGGCAGACTCTTACACTGCTATTTTCAGAAACAATAGAGGTTTATCTCCTCTCTCTGGGTATATGCAGTTGTAGAACTTTGAGACTGGTAAAAAACTAATCCATAGTAGACATGGAGTAGTGTGAGAAGCTAGCAGTGAGAACTGGGTGGGATTTTGCTTTTGTAAAAGTTTATGTTGTTGAGATCAGAAAGAGAGTGGTTGTGTTTTGAAAGTGAATAGTGAAAGTGGTTGTGCACTGATCATGCATATAAAAAGAGTTGAAATAATGAACAGTGTGAAAGGAGATGGGATCATACAAGTGGAAGAAGAATAGAATAAGGGATCACAGGGGAGGATAGTGTGAGAGGAACAAAGGTTGTCATTCCTTTTACATCTAAGAATAGTAATCTGAGGCTTGTAGCAAAGTTCAGCTGCTGTTTTAACCCAGCAACTATTTAACACAAAAATATTTGTAACATGTAATGATTACAGTTAATGCACCCAGATACTGATTTTTTTTTTCAGTATTTTTGATAATGGGAAACAATTCCCTTGGTTTTTTTTAAGATTTTAAGTAGTTTATGGGAGTTCTTCTGTTAAATTGCCATTGTAGTTTACAACCATCATTATGTTGATCATAGAAAGAATTTTAGTGTGCTTTTTTTATTTTTTTTTTTTGACTGAAGAAGCCATACTTCCTTTCTGAAACTTTCAAAAGTGCAATGATGACAGTTGTTTCCTAGGAGGCTACTATTGTATACTGTATACAGTACACACATTGAATGCTTCAAGTCTGACACAGCATCTCAGTAGGAAAATAGAAAAGAAGACCTCTGACAGGAGAGGTCACTGAGGGTAATTGCAGGCTTGGAACAACAACTGTACAGGGAGATCCTAAGTAGGCTATGATTCTTCAGCTTGGGAAAGAGATGACTAGGGAATTAGAGAATAGAGGTCTGTAAAATTGTGACCAATGTTGAGAATGTAAGTAGGAAACCATTATTCTGTGTTTCTCTCAGTGTTAAGAGCTAAAGGTTGCCAAAGGAAATGATAGATTATCAAAGAAGAGGGATTTTTTGTTGTTGTTGTTGAAAGATACAGGAGTGTGCAGGGGAGATGCCTTCTCAGTGCATCCTGTTCTTTACTCTTCCCCAAAAAACTGACCAGTCTTAAAGGTAAGATACAAGGCTAGGTGAATTTCTGAGCTGGGCTTATAATTACTAGAATCTTAAATTTTTCAAGTACTGGAAATAGGTGGTAGACTGAAGAGCAAGTTAAAGATTTGACCTTGGTTTTATCTTCATTTTTCATGCTGGCTAGTTTTCAAGCTGATCGGTGCCTTTAAACTTGCTTTAAAATGTATTTGCCGTGTACAGAATTACGTGATAGTGGCAACAGCCTTGGCTAATGGATTTATTGCTTTAGGATTTATTAATCCTTATTTCCTGTTTTTTTTTTCTAAAATTGATCAGATATGCAGGATCTTAACTTTCTTAAAGCCTCAAGATAGAAAATGCTTATTAAAAAAGAAATTGCAGGTTCTAGTCAGTTTGGCTTCAGTCTGTGTCATTAGATATGGAGTTGTTTAAGGGTGAGGAAAAACTTGGATTATCCATTTTGTGTTTAAAATGGTGGGTGGAAGCTCTTCTCGTCTCTTCTTGAATGTGCAGCACATTGCCTACCCCTTGGCCTATGATAATCTGCTTCCAGCTGACGGATCATACAGCTTTTGCCTCTTTTACTGAATAACCTGTCCTTCTCTATTCAGCTTTCTATTTCTCACAAGCCATTTGAAATCTCTGCTAGGACCTCGCTTTTGTCAACTGTGCCTTTTCTTTTGATATTGGTATGACTGATGCACACCTTGGTTTCTGCCACCAGGTTAGGAGTTTTTGTACTATCCATGAATACTGCAGAATCTGTGGTAACCTTTCTGCCAGCTCACTTTAATTGCAGCAATGATCAAGTTCAAATAAAGCGTGATGTCTCATATTAAAGTGAATGAAATGCATCCACCATGAGTCATTACTTGCTCACAGATTTTCCAAACTTACCTATAAAATCTGCTGCTTTAACTTCATTCTTTACATTCATCTTTGGTTGCAGTGTCCTATTCTGGCACCATTTCGCATCCGTGACTGCTTTGCTTTCAATTAATCGCCAGCATAGCTAGTTAATTACAAGATGCCTTTGAAGGAGGACCCTGTGGCTGACATTTGGAGGGCTGTTGTGTTATTTTCAGGTACTGTTTGGCACTGCTGATGGACAGGTCATCGTCATGGACTGCCATGGCCGAATGCTGGCCCACGTGCTCCTTCACGAGTCAGATGGCATCCTCAACATGTCCTGGAACTACCCCAGCTTCCTGGTGGAGGACAGCAGCGAGAGCGACACGGACTCTGACGACTATTCCCCACCACAAGGTAGGGTTATGTGCACGTCCTTCTGTTTCAGCTTCGCAGGTGCTCATGAAGACATCTCAGATGCCAGGGCGTTGTCATGCTGTACAAAACCAGCAGGGTGGCCATGGTTTCAAGCTCTCCTGGAGCAGAGAGCTCATATGGGAGAGTGGGTTTGTTCCCAGCCTTACAGCAGGTCATACCTGATCTGTGCTGCTCTGCCTCCTTTTGCACAGATGAGATAACAGCACAAAGCTCCATAAGTTTTTTGTGAGGGTGAGTGAAAAATGGTGGACAGGGACATGTCAGGTTTCACTGATAAGCAGATATGAGATATTGCAGTGGTTCATGTGTATGGAGGTAGTCAGAATGCAGCCACAGAAATTAATGCACTATTTTATAGATTCGTGTGAAAAGACAGCAGCACTAGACATGGTGTAAAGTGGTATATATTTAGTTTTATCTCCATTTCATAGGATTTCTGTAATGCTCATTGTTACAGTCCCACCTTGATAGTCCTGACATAAAGAGTTCCATAAATACCGCAGAAGGCTCCGAAATGAAGATATTTCCTGCAATTACATGGGATAGAAGCAGGGTGACTGGAGCTGGCTGGAGTTACTAATTCACATGCTTCAGAGCACACTGCCAGTTTGAGAGTCAGGAATAAATCCTTCCCTCGCCTTAAGTCTCAATCCAACTTGTTTGATGAAATATTTTAGTTTTGAAGTCTTCAAAATCATCAGTAGGGAAGACTTATGAGGCCTAGGTGTCCATACACAGTCAGTTCCACCTTTCTCATTTGAGTAATGATAATACTTCCGGTCCATGTGGTTGATCAGTTTATAAATTGTAGGTAAGCTGTTCCTGTGTTCCAGTGTATAAAGCCTGAACTAAGTTAAGAACTAAGTTAATAAAACAATGACGGTACAATGAAAATTTTAAATACCTAACAATTTTTCAGAAATAATTCTGAATTTGCTTCTTGGAATCTGAACCTCTGAATCCAAATTAGCATTAAAACTTTTGCAGTTTTAATGCTAATTTGGATTCAGACCCAAAAATCTACCTTTTACAGTACATGTGTCTATATAATAAGCTTTTGTATTTAACAAATATTGAAAGAAGATAATCTGATCACCTGGTAAAATGTTAGCATATTTTAAAACTGAATTTTGTTTTGGCTTTCATGCCTCACTTCTGGTACTGGGTAAGATTTCTTACCTTAGAAGGAAAGAAACAAACTTCAACCCAGCAAGTTCCTAAAGCAAGACAGAAAAGGACAACAAATTGGATTTTTCCTGGGTTTTTATTGTGTTTTTTTTAAAAATACTGAGGTTCCAGTTGGAGGATGGTGAAATTGCAGAGTACACAGATGAGAACTTAAATGATCCAAATGTGTTAGCTTTGTCTGAGTCAGTCAGGGGGTGGGTGGACTCGTTACAAGCCTACAAGCCTATTTTAATGATTACCCAAACATGATGTGCTTTCTTTAGAGCAGATGCAGCATAAACCTCTCAAAGGTGACAAGCCTTTGACTCACACAGATGTGTAAGGAGGACTAGAAGTTTGTTGGGATTTTCTTATTAAATTATATACACACAGAGGTGCTAGTTATTATAGATCTTTCTCCAAATGCTTTCTCCTCAGCTTTTTTGCGAGTTCAAGAAGCAATACTGCTCTTAACTGGTTCTGCCATTTTTGTTGACTGGAAAGATGTTGGCTGGGCCTTGAGAGGCACTTAATCAGGGTCCAGGGGCATCTCATCTCAGAAACTGTAAACAGGAGTTAAACAGCAAAAGCTACAGATGGCAATATTGGTCATGAAGTATTTTAACAAGGGAATTTTAGTGAATTGCTGAAAAACAAGCCCAGAGGACCAGAGACTTTGCAGAAATGGTTTTTAAAGCCAAGTGTTCCATTTGGGCTCACCTCTGCCTTTGAGTACGTTGGATCCTGTTATGCAGAATGGCAGGTACCTTTTCATGCTGCTGCCTAGACATTTAGAATGCAGTAATTTGTGAAAGGTCAGTACGTTCTCTTAAAAGTTCTTAAAATGTCTCCGTGTGACTTCAGGAGGAGTCCTCGGCACCTGCCCAAGCAAAAAATGTTTTATACTGTTCATCATGTTGGTCTTCAACTGGGGTTCCGAGAAAGCCTTCTAAGGCAATGGTTTTCAATTTTTTTGTCACTTTGGAGAGTTGAAAATGGATAAAGACTGAAAAACACCCCCATCTAACGTAATAGTTTATGTATAAATCACTGTGGATATGCTGCAGTAAAAATTGACAAACTAAAAGCACTGAGGTTTCACAGAAACAGAGAAGCCTAACTAGCTAAACCTCCTTTGCTCGTGCCCAAAGATGTTGCAGAAATAAGCAGGTAGAGAGGCTTGGAGCAGCTCCTGATGGTGGCAGGCTGAAGTACAGTGTGTTTTGGCCTGGATGTGGTTATTTTTGGTTGATTACCTTTTGCTCACTCAGAGCCTTGTTTTGCAGATGGACCAGCTGCGTATCCAGTCCCAGTGCAGAACACCAAGCCGCTACTTACTGTCAGCTTCACGTCAGGAGACATCAGTTTAATGAACAATTATGATGACCTGTCTCCTACTATCATCCGCTCAGGGTTGAAAGGTACAAAAAGAAGCCATTTGTCCCTCTTCTATGCCCTGTTTTTCTTGTATTTTTGATGACGTGTGCATAGGTTACATTTTTGTGGCTCTCGCTCCTTAACCCAGGAGCCCTCAGCAGTGTTATTGCTGTTTCTAGCAGCGACACCTGCTGGAGAAGGAGCAGCTTTTGGCTGGTGGAATTTTTGTGTTTGAAAAAATGTTTCACGGTATTTTTGAGATCGTGTTGTTATGGAAGTTTTGTAGAGCAATTGATCTGTTTTTCAGTTTTCCAGCAGAATGCATTAATATGATTATGCTTCTTTGTGTGACTGTCTCCGCTATGTAACACTTTCTTTGCATGTTTAATTCACAAAGTCTTCCATGCTTTTGGTAACCAGGTAGAAATTGCAGTGCTCCTTTGGTTCTCACATTTGCTTGCTAGAATTATTGAAAACTTGCTAGAATTATTAATAATCAAGAGGCAAGTTATTCTGAGAGAGGAAAAATTCCAGTGATTAATTACTATACATCTTGCTTAGTGATGTGCATGAATGTTTGTACAATCAGTATTCCATGTAAAATCTTTAACTCACATTGAAATTTTTACTGTCCTTACTTACTAAAAATGTCGTTTACTCTCAGTGCAATTTACTGTGCTTTGCCTGCAGAGACATTTTAATGCAATACAGCACATAGGCACATACTTAAATATAAGTTCCACTGAAGGTTTTTCATCTCCACAGGTAAATTAATTTTAGATTAGACAAAAAGAGAATCAGGCTGTTGGAGCAGATCCTTAGCTGTTCTGAAATAGTAGGATGTTTCTGGTGAAAAGTTGCCCTAACACCAGCCTCACATTTTTTGGGCGATCACATTTTTTGGTTTTATGTACAGTAGTCTTAGGAGGTAAAAAAGAAATCACCTTTGAGGTTTCTTTTCCACTCCTTTCTCCATCTGTGCCAACACAAGAAATGCATGAGTGGCAAAACGCAGCATCATGAGACAACCCTACAATCCAGAAAACTTCATCAGCATAAAGGATACCAAAAGTCTGGAAAACTGGAGCAAACTTAAGCTTTTGTGATAATCACCAATGGGTCTGCTCAGCATTTCTAAAATACTAGAGTAATTAGGGTAATGAGCAGTCCTGAGTTGTCATCTGGTCTGGCTTCCAACTGGAAACAGTAGGAGAAACACGCCACATCTTATTCTCTGTTTAGGGTTGCACGGCTCTATCTTGCTGAGGATGTCTGTCCTGTTTCTCTTTCCCCACTGACTTTCACTGGTGCAAAAAAGATCCCTTAAGTATGTCACCATCCTGTAGCAAAATATGAATGTGCTAGATAGGGTAGAAATATTTTTTTTCAGTTATAAACTGGACTACATCATTTTTTAGTAGACAAAAAACATGCAGCATCTTACTGGATTGGGAATGTGTGTGAGACAGAGAGAGGTGATGGGGTATCACTGTCTGCTGTTTTAAGCACTGTACAGTGAGAACTATTTTATGTCTGGTTTTATATAGATGTTCACACTTCCTGTATCTTCATATTTTTTTCAATTGACTCTAAATTTTACTGGATTTTATCACAGGCAAGAATGTGCAAAACCACCAAGTATGGTCTTCAGTATTATCTACGAGTTCTTGTTCATGTGTTTGTGTTTAAAATCTCAAAGTATTGCTCTGTGGTCTCTGCAGCAGATAGCCTTGTCTTTATAGGCTGCTGTAGGGTATTCAATGTATTTTTAAAATAGGCAACTGTGAAATGTTTTCAATAAATAACTATATTTTTTCCATTCTACTGGTTTTGCAAAGCCATCATTTTACTGGGAATATTTCTGTTAAATTTACAAAGGAAAAACTTTGATAATCTGATTACCCAAATAAAAGTCCTTCTTTTCATCCAGCTTGAACAGTCCAGGTAGTTTGTCAATTGTAGTGGAGGTCCTGAACTGTTCAGATGTATCCTCTGGGTTTTTTGTGCTTTTTAACTTGGTGATTCTCAGTGCACTGCTAGCTGCAGAACTGCTGAGTTACATCTTCTAATTGTACTAGTTAGCCACAACTTCTTCGTGCAGAGCTGTTGCACATTTGCGGTGCTGGGCGTTCAAGGTTTGCTGATATACATGCCTGTGGTGGCTGGAAAGTAGTTTTGAGGGTGATTCAAAACCACTGATTCACTTGTAGACCATTAGCCTAGATGAGACCTAGATTTTTAATCTCTGTGCTGGTGCTGAGAACCTGTTTATCAGTTATTCTGTGTAAAGGTCCAATAGTCACTGAAGATTCTGTTGGCAGTGCAAGTATATCAGTAGAGCCACCCTGCCCTGGGGCGATGCTGCAGCCCACATCCACCCTTTTGCTGCCTTTGCAGTCCTAATTCTAGGATTTTGAGAGAGAGAGAGAGAAAACTGCTGGACAAAGTAATCACTCCTCTTCCTCTTGTCACGGGGATCAGCTGAAAGTTTTACCTGAAGACATGTATCCAAAGGAGACAGTTTTTTCATTATGGTAGTTCTGTAGTTACCCAGTTACCAGAAGTAGAGCTGATCAGCTTGCCTTATTTGTTTCTAACATGCCTATCTTTTTCCTCTCTGAGAAACATGAATTAGATCCCATTGTAGGTTACTTAGAGGGCTGAAAACTAAGAGAAAACAAGAGGCATACAATGCCGAGCTGTGGAAATATTACCTTGAGGAACATGCAGCTTCCCTATGATATGTACAGAAGCATAATTCTCATGAGAAATATCAGAAAGTTGAAATAATACAAAACCATTTTAAATTGCACATAAAAGTCCCTGAAAATGACAAGTTGACAACTTGAAACAATTTTGAGATCCTTCCTGCCAACTCTTATTTCTCTCCTGCTTCTTCATCTGAAGACAGCTTTTCGCCCACAAGTGTCTTCAAAAGGTTCTTGGCAGATTGAGCATCCCAGAGCACAAAAGTTTTGTCTTTACCTTCACTTTGTCTCAGCACAAAATAGCTGCTTTTCACCTCTTGTTTAAGAGCAAAAAAGATACAAAGACTAGCTTGGTATTCCTTGAACGTGCAAATCTGCCTTTAAAACAGTATTTTGCCTTTCTGCTCATGTTTCAGAGTTACTCTTGAAGTGTGACAAAGAACTAGAGGATATAAGGGTTTGAAATAAGCATCCCCAAATTAAGTTGTGGGCGCCCTTCATCATGAGGTGCCTGTAAGAGAAGTAACTGATATGCAGATTCATATCCGTGTATATGAGAGTCTGAGTGGTCCCTGTGTGATTCCAGCAAAGCCCTGCTAAGCAGCTGAGTAGGTTTTCACAAGTCAGAATCACAGAGTCATTGGGTTGAAAGGGACCTCTGGGGATCATCCAGTCCAACCCCTCTGCCAAGGTTACACAGGGGCTTGTCTCGGTGGGTTTTGAATATCTCCAGAGAGGGAGATTCCACAACCTCCCTGGGCAGCCTCTTCCAGTGCTCTGCCCCCCTTAGTCTAAAGAAATTCTTCCTCATGTTGAGGTGGAACTTTTGTGCTTTAGTTTATGGCCATTGCTCCTTGTCCTGTCACTGGGCACCACTGAAAAGAGTCTGGAACCACCTTCTCAGCACAAACCTTTGAGATATTTATATGTGCTAATGAGATCCTCTCAGTCTGCTCTAGACCAAACAGGCCCAGCTGGCTCAGTCTCTTCTTCTAAGAGAGATTCTCCAGAGCCCTCATCATCTTTGGATGATGGTGGCAAAAGAAAATATATGATACGGAGACTGTATGTATTTATGGACAGAAGTCCAAGTACTTTTAGCTTTATGTTACACTGTTGTAACTCTAGTTTGAGTTATGCTAAAAGTTACATTGACAGCCAGTTAGAACATGAGGCATTGCCAGATGTTCTGCTTTTTTGCCTTTCCAGATAAACACACTTTGCTGCTCTCTTAGTAAGAATATTTATCTGCATATTAACTTGATTCNATTCTCCAGAGCCCTCATCATCTTTGGATGATGGTGGCAAAAGAAAATATATGATACGGAGACTGTATGTATTTATGGACAGAAGTCCAAGTACTTTTAGCTTTATGTTACACTGTTGTAACTCTAGTTTGAGTTATGCTAAAAGTTACATTGACAGCCAGTTAGAACATGAGGCATTGCCAGATGTTCTGCTTTTTTGCACTATAAGCCTTTCCAGATAAACACACTTTGCTGCTCTCTTAGTAAGAATATTTATCTGCATATTAACTTGATTCCACTTATTTACCCCAAAGCTGTGTGCAGGATCTTCTACATCAATTCAACATCTCTAGTAAATTCTTGTCCTTAGGTGTTTAGGAGCAACTAGTGATTACATTGTAGACTCGCCATAGAGAGAAAAGAATGTTTTTACACCTTTTTTTTTCATTTTACAAAATAAAGAGTCATTCTCAAAAGTGAATCTGTGGCATGTTTTATGCTATTTCAATGAAAGGATTTAGGTTTCTAAGTACTTAAGTAACTTGTGAAAGCATGTTTTATCTGTTCAAGTCACTTTGCAGCATCTGGAAACACTCTTCCTGTTGTTTCTAATCCGTGGTTATTGCAAACCATCTTTGTGATTTCAGATGTGGTGGTACAGTGGTGCACACAAGGAGACCTGCTTGCAGTAGCAGGCATGGAGAAGCAGAACCAGCTGGTTGACCTCACCAATGGTTCCCTGTTGAAAAGCGCACTTGTCAAGTTCTACAATGTGCGTGGGGAACATATCTACACCCTGGAGACACCTGTGCAGGTAGGAGGCATTTTTAAACTCTGTTCTCCATGTTTTGCTGACATGTTTTTCCCACATTAGCTCTTTGGTGTAGACCTGCAATGTGAAAAGGGTTGCAAAATGTCTGGAATCCATTCTAAAACACAATGTAGATAAAATTGTGATATAAATAATGATTGTTTACATTAAGGTAGACATGCAAGACTGCACCCGATTCTAAGGTCCACTGTGCTAGGTATTGTGGAAATACAAAAGGAGAAAGTCTGTTTCCCAAACTCACTGGGCTGTGAATAGACAGAAAAAGAAAATTTAATTGTTTTATGGATAAGTGACTGAGGAGAAAAAAAACCAAGCAAAAAACTTGCTTAATGTTGTAGCAGAGCCAAGAGCTGGACAAAAATATTCCAAGTCCTGTATCATAACTAGAAGATTATTCCATCTTTGTTATTGTAATTTTCTAATGTACAATCATTTGGTGTGATGCAGCAACCTCAGTCATGTAACCTGCCAAGTAAATGCCAGCACATGGTTTGTGAGCTACTCAGGAGCACAACGGGCGTCATAGGTCATTATTGATATTTCAGAGCCCAGCTGAATGTAATTCTGTGTTATTTTCTGCACAATAGGGATGACTTCATTCTGATTTCTGCTGCTAATAATGAAACTTTATAATAGCTTTGAAAGCTAAAAGTGAAGGAAAATGCTGTAGATCTATTAATTATATTTTATGATGATACCATGTATTATCATTTTTTTTCCAGTACCCTGATCTGGGATGGATGCAAAAGGGTGACATAGTAAACCATCTGCTAAGTGTTTGTGTTTGCTTATACTTAGCATTAACCTGTGCTTATTAACCTTAGCACTCTAATTTAGATAGAATTCTTTAGTTGTGTAAACTGTAAAATAATAATCTCTAAAGCCAACCTAAATATGTCCAGTGATATCTAATGCTGATTTAGGTACCTAAAGGACTTACCCATAAGCACAGCTTTATTGTCTTAAATGTAGCCTTTCCAGCAAAGTAGCACAGCCCTTTCCTCTCTGGATCAATTCTGAAGAAAACATATTTATATCAGTGTTGCTTTTTCCCAGCCCAGGTGAAAAGTAAACCTTGTTCTGTTACTTCAGTACCAGAATTCAGTATGCACACATTAGCTGTTGAACCCTCTGGTGCCAGGCTGTGAAATCACTCTGTGGTTTGAGCATCAGAACCCAAGCATCAGGTCAGGTTGCCCCAAGTTACACGTATGTGCGGGCTGTTCCCTCGCTGCTTTGTTCCTGCTAATCTCAGATTCTCCTTCCTTTAAATACTTTCATCTCCTCTAGTTCTCCAAGTACAGCTTCAACTTCTTTTCATGTTTTCAGCTCTTCTTTCTCCTCTACTTAACCAGCTGGGAGAAAGCACATATTGTGCCTGATGTGGGGGCTAATTATTCTGCCACTATGTGAGTGCTTACAGGGTAGCTGAGAGGTCAGACAGGACAGGTGAATACCAAGTTTGTACTGCAGTATTTCTAATAGTGGAAGTAGTAGCATAAACCTCTCTGCTCTTTCTAGCTGCTGTTTTTGATGTGAATGGCAATATTTTAATGTAATGGAGATTTCTTCCCCCATTGTCAACTGCAGACTAAAAGCCAACAACTTCAGAAGCTGTAAGCCAGGTTGGAACTGAAGGATGAGGACAGTCAGGGAGTGGCAGCCACCACTTAATAACAGAAACAAGAAGTCTCATTTCCTTTGGAAATCAGGACAAAAATAACATTCAAACTGATATATTTATGTTTATTTAAAAACTATGTGCATAAACCTACCTAAAATTAGAGCCACCCCTCTTCTTTTATAAGTCAGTGTTTAGTCTCTTTATTTGGTGCATCTAAATTCATATTTACTCAGCTGCAGGAGGAAGTGAGGGGTCTTTCAGAAGAACACCTGTATCTGCTCATGTGGACTTTATTCTCCTATGTATTTGAATGCTGGTCTAGCAGTATTACCAGCTAAATGACAGGTATGCTAGAACATTGTTAAGTATTTAGTTTACTTGCAAAACCAGATAAAAAACACTGTTTCAAAAAAATTGCTGGTAATTTCTGTTATGCTATGCCTCTGCTCCAAAGATGTATGTGCAAAGATGGCAGAGTGAGTCAGTGGCCTCAGTAATTTGTCTCATGACAAATTCATCAGAGTAAATTAATTGGTCTTCTGTACCATGGCAGTCAGCCTTGTAATGGGATTTTATAACATTCATCGCTGGTTACCGAAGAAAATAAAAGAGTTTTCTCATCTTGAACTCTTCTGCTAAGACTTTCTTATGAAGAAGCAAATGTGCGACTGGAAAAGCACATTTATTATAAATTAATGTTGTTCTGAATACAAAAGTCAGAAAAAATACAACACCCATGAACATAAAAAAGAATGGATTCCAGGTACAAAACTGATTTTCCATGTGGTCCTCTGTCCCAATTCTTTGACATAGCACATGTCTGAAAATTTTATCAGCAAAATATACTGAACTGTTTTTGTTTCTGCTGTTTGTCTGTCCTGTCTTCAGTAGGATATTCAGGAAACAGATTTTGTTTTTTATAACAAAACTCAGTCTAAAACTGACAGGATTTATATGCAACTTGGCTGGAATGTTACTGAACATAAAGTCACTGCAAACCCCAGTGGCAGAATAGATTTGGGAACTTCAGGTAACTCATCTCAGTGATGACTGTTGTCATGGATCCCTTCAAGATGTTTGATGTGCCATCTTCTCCTCCAGCTTTAGTGTGGTTTTGGCATCCTCTGTCTCCTTTGAGTAACTGTCTTATGCTTTTACCTTCAGTGTAGGAATTTATAGTTCATAAACCTAGTTTGCCGACTATAAAACCCCAGATAGGGAAATCACACTTTTTTAGAAGTATTGAAATAAAAGGAGTAGCTTTGCTTGAAAAACAACGTTCATAAACAGAGTGGTAGTGTTGGCATAGCGTAGCAGTCACTCCTGTTCCTGGCTCTGGGGCTTCAGCCTGGCATCCTGCAAGGATGTGTTTGCAGAATAGAGTGGAATGAGCTGAAAAAGCATCGGTAAGGGCTGGTCAAATATTGAACTGAATTTTATGCAAAGAGCATATTTTAAGGGCTGGTGATCAGCTGATGACTATTTGAAAACATACTATCAATTTCTGTAAAATTTACCTCTTACTACGCCCGTCCTTGTATACACCTCAAACACCAATGTGAGGTACCAAATATGTGCCTCCTTTTTTCATGGTCCTGCTTTTTCAACGTTTAAAACTGTGATTGCAGCAGCAGGCTACCCTGCTGCTCATAATGTTTTTATTGGAAGAATGTTAATTTCTTGCATTGTTTGGTAAGTCCTCACAACCTTGCCCTGGCATCAAGCAGGGATGAGAATAATCAACTCATTTAGGACTGTTTTACAGTCTTGCTAAAATTGTTTACCAAATGCTGCAACCCAGTTCTTTCACTTTAGAGGTTCTCATCTAATGTGCAGACAGGTTTTATTACAGCAACTAACTCTACCTGCTGTCACTTCTGATTGGAAACAGCTGCTTCATATATTCCTGTATCCTGAACTTTAAACACTAGTCTTCTACAAGATCTCTTCAACATTATCTAACTGCCGACTTCAACAAACTTGTGTATTTTTTCTTTCTAATGGTTCAAACTTGTGGGTTATATTTTGGTCCCTTCTTCAGTTTTAATGATTTTTTAATATGTCCCACAGAGGACCAGGGAAACAAGAACACAGATTTAGAAGCTACAATGCAGATCTCCTCTATATGCTGTAATTCTACAGTAAATTTACATTAGCTTATGGTTTTATACCGCTGTGTAGCTGGTTTCAGGACAGATTAAATCTCGAGTGCAGCAGAAGATGAGAGTGAACTAAGCTTCATATGTGGTATAGACAACAAGATTAAATGTAAAAAACCTGTGTTTATTAGTGTAGAGTTTTTAGACCTAATTCAAAGTGGTGTACCAAAGACTAAGTCGTTATGGAAGAAGTTTCCAGAAGTCTTTGAGAGCCCACCCACTTGCTAGAGACCTGCTGCTGTCAGCATTTCACAGACTGCTTCTCTGCTGGAAATGTTCCAGAATCTAAATGAATAGATTTAAGATTACATGATCCTGCAGAAACCTGGTAGTTCTGTAAAGGTTAGAGAAGGAAGGTGCAATTTTAGGTTTAATTCAGATCCAAAGGTTCTGAAAGAAGAGGCTGTTTTTTATGTTATTCAGCTGAGCAGACCTTGCTTACTTTTCTTCATTTATTTCACACAGAGCGTTCAGGTTTGTTGCATCTGAATTAATGTTGCCTTTCATTTATATTGCCTGAAATCAATTTTATTTAGTTGTTCTGGGATGACAACAAAGCTTCAAGAAGAGTTTATTTTCTTACAGGGGAAAAAAGCAGTAGTTTAGAACTAACTGATGAAACATGCTTTAGGATATCAGTAAGGACCTTGATGTTCTTTATATATGCCATAGGACCATTTCTGCTGCAGAAATGGATTTTGATCAGTGCTGGAAAATGAAGGCACTTTTCTAAGCAACTCTTTCTGTTAAAATGGAATCTTGTATTGACTTCTTTAAAAAATACTATAGAAATAGAGAGGATATAAGAAACAGCTTCAAATCAGATAAAGAGTTTATTACATCAAAAATCCTATCGGGCCACAGCAGTGGCAGATTTCTCATCATTTTTCACCATCAGTTATTAGCAGTTAATACTTTTCCCACTGTAAATATGAGAAGCAGAAGAATGAAGGAGTGTTAGGTTGCTTTCCCACAGCCATCCATGAATGCTGTGCTGGTACAGTGGTGTGGACACACAGCTCACAAGAGCCAGGTGGGCACTGCAGCCAGTGCACCTTTCAGCTTGTCTCTGAGAGGGAGAAGTGTGCATCTCCGGCCTGGAGTGAGAGCAAGGAGGCAACGTACTTACCATTCACTGGATACTATCTTGCAGTTGTGTTCCTCCTGAGAAAAGTCCTGCTAGTTCCTGGGCTTTCTGCCCTGGAATACTATTTTTATTTCATTACCAGTGGGAGTCCCAGTGCCAACAAACAAGGGATTAGCTCAAGCAGCAGGCGGGCCCCATGGCTCAGGATTTCTGAGCTCAAGGCAGCAGGCAGCAAGAATCAGCTAGAACAGTGTTTTCATTGACTGAACTGCATAGTGAAGTAATAGAATGTATATAAATTATGTTCTCTTCTGTAAGAGAGACAGCAGACTTATAAGAAGCAAGCACAGAGCTTTGAGCAGGAATATCCATTCCTGCATGCTTTTCTAAGGGGAATCAACACAGCTCAGGGTACAGATTTGAGTAGCTTTGAAGCCCCCTTGGAAAGAAATGGCAAAAGACCTCCTTGTTGGCCACTTGTTGAGATGTGTTTTCAGTCAGTATTTCTCCTGATAAAGCATCTTTTTTTTTTTTTTTTTCTTTTCTTTTAGCCAATGGTTTCTAATATATAATTGTCATAGAGCTACATATTTGTATTTAAACTCTGGAATTGATTCAGGTTTTTACAGTTTATCTTGAGATTTTTTCAAAACCTGATGGTATTTTTCTATGCAAAGTGAGATTAGAAATTCTCGTATTGTATTTGTAGCTACATTTTTTTGTTCCTAGCAGAAAAAAAACTCTCAACTGTGCAAACATGGAATATAAAATTCCTCTGTCCTAGAGTCTGCTTGTTCATTTTGTAGCAGGTGCAGTTTGGGTACAACAACTTTTGTCCTTCCTTGTTTTGCTAAAACAGTGCAAATAAGTGGATGCTTTTTGAGGAGCAGTACTTTTGTGTTGGATGTTGGAGGTCAATTGTTTTTTCTCAGTAGATTTTGGAAAGAAAGCTGTAGCCAGCTCATACCTGACTTGCTGCAGTAATTGATTCATATCCCTTTTCCAGCAAGGGAAAGACTAGGAAGCATAGTTATTGAAAAATATTATTGGAGCAGTACTTTAAAGGTCAGGTCAGATCTGGCATTTGGGTGATCTTTTATTTTTCCAAGCCTGTAATGACAGGCTAATTTTCCCTGAAGCTCATCTGGAGTCTTAGCCCTTCACTGTAAATTAGGTGTGGCTGAATACTGGGCTGGAGGAGCAAAGAGGGTCTGACCATTTCAGAGAAAGGAAGGCAAGGCATGTCTGGTGGTGTGGTGCAAGTGCACTTTGTTGAGGGTGAAAGTATTAAAACAACATATGAGGTGTGTGGGGAGACTAATTGTACAAGTGGAAGAGTAGAAATGTCATTATTTACAAATGGTACAGCATTTCTAGGTATTGTGTGTGTGTTTGTTTAAACATGCACCCACTCACATATCGTTTGCATATACATTCAGAAACAGAATATAAGAGCATAATACAGTGAGAAGTTTAGAAGGTGACTGAACTAAACTATGGTTGTCTGTTGGAAAACTGTGGTGACATTTTTGACTTCTGACTTTCTACTCTTCAGAGCTCCACAGCGTTACATTGCCAGAGGTCCCACCCCATGTTTCAAAGCTTCTGAAAAACGTTTGCCTTGAGATTGTGTTTAAGATTGCAAAGGTTCTTACACTGATACTGTCTGCACCTCTGATGTCTTCTGCATGCAGCTGTAACCTGAGGAAAGAGGTGGTTTTATTTGACTCTATTTGGATGAAGAATGTTCACACCTGGGTGTGATAGATTGGGTTATAATAGCTGCAATATGAGACATCATGTCTGGGTGTGCTGTACTGGATTATGATAGCTGGCATATTAGACTTCTCTTCTGCCATTGCAGTCTATCCAATAAATAAACATTAGTGTGCCAAGTCACATACTTGTTGGTTCTCTCTCTGTGTTTATAGGTAGGCTGGAGTTGATGGAAGGTGAACATCACAGTAATGATCAGGTAGACAGTGCTGCCCATGCTGGGATCCAGCCCTTGAGGAAAATCAGGGTCACTTCTACTATGCTGTTCTCTGGCTGTCATACAGTATATGTGGCAAGTACCTACCTTGTGCCAGTGCCTTTTCAATTGCATTTATTTTGTGAGCAGCTTGAACTGTCTCATAGCTGCCAGACAGTGTAAGGGCCAAGCCACACTCACAAATCATGAAAATACCAATCGGTAGGGGATACTTCATGTGACCTCTCCTCAAATTTAAGGCTGTATCCCACAGATTATGGTTATGACAAGCCATGTAGAATTACTAATGATACACAAAGGATTTCTCAACTCTTTTGAAGTTCTCTACTACAAAATGTGTTTAGCAATAACTGTGAAGATCACAAGGTTCACATGTTGCTGCTTTCTATATGCATATCAGTCAGCCTGAAGATTTGTGCCTTCATGGAGGTGTGTGTGTGTGTGGTGTTGCCTAGATGTTATTAAAATAAAGCTCCCTCATTCCTCCTACATTAAAATCAGTTTTTTTCTTTAAATTGAAATCCAGGGTAAGGTGACATAGTAGGGAATATTTCTTCTGTGAAAAAGTTTTTCATCCACTGCTTTATCTTGATGATAAACATTGATATAGTGCTGTGCCAACTGCATTTTGCTTCCTATCAGTCACATAAAAACATCTTTTCCCAGTTTCTCACCTTTAAGCATCTTGAATTTGTAAATGGAGGGGATGCTTTTTCCCCAGACCAGATGAATAACTTCTGGGCGGATCTAACCCTGCTGAGTATCATACTGCTAACAGAGGAGTGAATAAGATCTGTTATTGGTGGTGTCTTGACCTTGTCTTCTTGTTTGATGCATCTTGTGAAAAGCTATTCAAAAGATACCCTGACCTTTTAATAAATACAGTTAATAACTTAGATGAAAAACATTTGCTTAAACTTTTGTGTGTCACAGATTGTGAAAACAAGGAAGACCTTCACAGAAAGGAGTAAATCTTTTGTGGTTCACTGATCACAGCCTGCTGTATAGTATTCTTCACGGAGTTAAGAGTTTCATCTTTACTCTGTGCTGTTTGTTTGCTCAGAGGTAGCAGATGGGATTGAAATACCACCGGGTGTGTGTATATAAGCAAATACAGGTGCTTTGTAACACAGAAAGCAAGAGATGACAGCTGGATGCAAGTAACACTTAAGGGCAAAAGTAATGATGATAGGGCTAGAAGAGGTCACAACAGACTGTTACTTTACATGAAAAGATGAGATTTAGAAGGAAAATTTAGGGAGCTCCTTGCAAGCAGGAAATAAATGTCCTAAGCAGCAGTGTTTGAGTTGTTTATCATTATTCTGTTCCACATTGTGACATTTAGTACCAGTTGGCCCTCACTCTTTCTATTTTTACTGTCATGATTTAGACATTTCTGAGTGTAGGCAAGTAGAAAACAAAAGGCCATTCTCTGTTGTGTTCCTGGTGCTCTTTCACAGTTCAGTTCCTCTGGGAATAGTTCAAAAGAAACACTGTGCAGCAGAAGACTTGGCACAAGACAAGAAAGCTGATTGGGTTTTCTCCACTAGTTTTTTAAGTGTCTCTGGGCATATAATTTAACTTTCCAGTTGTAAAATATGAGCTGTTACCAGTGGATGAGGACTGATTAGATGACTGAATAAATCATTGGGATTGGGCATCAAAAGACCCTGCTTCTCAACACCTTGTGTCTTTGAAGTCACTTATCCTGTCTAGGTGCTGAATATGGTAGCTGATTCCTTGTGTGAAGAGCTTTAAGCATTCTGAGTAAAAAGCACTGAATAAACATGGACTGCTGGTTTTGATAATTTCAGATGTTCACATTCTCCCTCTGTGGGCAGTCTTAAGTTTCTGGAAGACTTAAGGTAACGTGGTCGCTGCTGAATTCATGTGATCACTCGCTGCGCAGCCGTCTTGGCAAAAGATCTTTTGCGCAAAATCTTTTGAAGTTGTATCCTTTTGCTCTTCGTGCAGCGTCCCATCATCTCGATCTGTTGGGGTCACAGGGATTCCCGCCTGCTGATGGCTTCTGGGCCCGCGCTGTATGTTGTCAGAGTGGAGCACAGGGTCTCCAGCCTGCAGCTGCTGTGCCAGCAGACCATCGCCAGCTGTCTGCGGGATGACAAGGACATCAGCAAGCTGACCCTGCCCCCTCGGCTCTGCTCGTACCTCACCACTGCCTTCATACCAACTATCAAGGTAAAAAGAAAGAAACGTGTGTGTTGTGAGGAGGAAAGTGTTACTAGATTTCCCCCCACCGAGGTGCTCCTAAGTGGCAGTGGCTAAATGATAAGATTTTATCATTTGAAAAGCTTTCCTGTCCTCCTCAAGACCCCACTGATGCATATGGTGCCTATTAAAAATCTGAAAAGAAGGCTCACACATGCTGATCTGCATTATTCCATGGAGATGGCCTTTCCAAGTACATTACAAGGGTAAAATATGCTGGTGACTCACAAAGACTTCTGAAGAAGCTCGCCTTGGTGATAATACTGTATTGTGGTTACAGCAGGGATTCACAGGGGTAAAACTCTGGCCTCCCTACATGTCACATGAGTGCTTAGAATGACAGGAAGGTTAGGCTTAGGACCTGGGGCTGCCCAAACATTTCTACTAACAGTGTGTTCTGCTAATTTTACTGCTCCAACAGTGCTATGGAAAAATGAACCAGGTATCACACATTTTCCTGTACCAAGAGCAGAATCATCTGCACAACCTGTTTGTTTCATGGTTTTGCCCTCATTATCATCTTGGGATTTCCAAGCTGTTTCTCACAGTCTATAAACCAGAGCATTAGCTGGTAAATTCAAACATACATTTTTGTGATTTTTTTGTGTATGTGTTACTGCAGTCTCTTGAGCCAGAGGTCCTTTTTAAAACAATGTAGAACTAGAACAACTAATTTGAAATCAGTGGGGCTGGCCCAGCTTAAATGAGAACAAATTATGCCTACAAAATAATAATTCAGCATGGTTCCATTTGGGTACTGCCACACAGTGCAGTTTGCACAACTGTAAATCATTTCATTTGTCAGAGAAAAATAAATGCCTTGGTATAACCATAACTCCTGCCAGGTTAAGGAAGCCTATTTTTTTCCCTACCTTTTTTTTCTTATACTTTCACTTTGAAAGAAACTCAGTTGACTTAAACACATTATTAGTATTTGTGTCATAGAGGCTATGTTGTCCTAGACAAAAGCAGTCCCACTGCTTTAGGAGTGAGTTTGTTATGGATTAGTACAGTGGGCTGGCAAGGAGGGCAAAGTAACCCAGCTTGAGCTTTGTGCTTGTGTTTGTCTACATGGCAGACAACTAGGCCCTCAGCTAGGATGGGACATGTGCTTGGAAGTGATACAAGAAGTTCAAGCTTCTTTCAGAGTTGACAGCATTGTAGCATAGTGGCCTAGCATATACCAATACTAACCAGGAATGGGATCTGAGTGTCCAGGTTCACTTGGAGGGCCTGCAGAGACAAGATACTCTGATACTTGACTTGACCACATTACCCAAGTTCAAAAAGAAATTTCTGATAAGGGCTGGAACTTGAAGACAGGTTTGTTGTCTAATTCGGTGCTCTGACCACAGGTTCAACCTTCCTTTTTGATGTAACTAGTTTTAGTTTTTGTTTTCTGTGTACAACTGCTTTTGACCTAACTAAATAACACACAGTCACTCTGTCTTGCATGTGGGTCCTGCATAACTCATGAAGTAACCTATACTAATCTTCCCCTGCCAAATTAGAGTTGGGTTCAAGTTCAGTTAGTTGTGCTGGGACTGAGTCACCACAGGAAAAAACCCCAACCAATAACCTATAGGAAACTTTCTCTTTCCTTCCTCTGTTTAATTAAGCCTCCAATCCCAGACCCAAACAATATGAGAGATTTTGTCAGCTACCCAACAGCTGGTAACGAACGGCTTCACTGCACGATGAAGCGGACAGAAGACGACCCAGAGGTCGGTGGTCCATGCTACACTCTGTACTTGGAGTACCTTGGGGGACTGGTGCCCATCCTGAAAGGACGTCGTATCAGCAAGTTACGGCCAGAGTTTGTCATCATGGATCCTAAAACAGATGGAAAAGCAGGTAGAATTCAATTGCTGCTCTGTATAAAAATGATTTAGCAATACTTTGGATATTAAATCCTCTAGAGTTTTAAAAAGTATATGTATGCAACATGGATGGTGGCATCTGATATTTTTTTCTGATGTGAAAAAAATCTTTAGCATGACCTAGAAGGATCTGAAATTATACCCTGCTGCCTTCTGTTTCGTAGAAGAGAACTTCTTGTATTCTGAGTAATTGAAAATAGATTGCTAATTAGCAGAAAATATTCTTTAGTCTCAATTTTGAAGTCAATTGAATGCTATTCATCCCTCTGAATCATGTTCACTGGAGTCCAAACTGTTGGAAATTTCAAGCTTGAAGGCAGAGTGAAGAACATTTAATTTTTCTCTGCAAAATTTCATTTCAACTGCCGCCTGTGGATTGGGTTTATGCTTCTGATGACTGAGAGTTATAATTTATACCAGTTTTCTGAAGCAGCACTTAAATTTTCTGGGGCCTGTCTTGATAGATGAAATCTATGGAAACAGCTTGATTTCCACTGTGATTGACAGCTGCAACTGCTCTGACTCCAGTGATATCGAACTCAGCGATGACTGGGCAGCAAAGAAATCTCCAAAAATCAGTCGAGCTAGCAAATCACCTAAACTCCCCAGGTAATATCTTCTTGGATATTTGTTCTTTTTCCCCAAGTGGCCTTTCTTCCAACCTTCTTCCCCTTCCTCCCCTTCTCTCTCTTGACACCTTGTAAAATTAAAAGTGAATTCCTCTGGGCACATGGGAATCCTCTGTAAGATTGGGGTCCTCTACAGGGTGCAGTTCTGGGGTGATCTCAGAGACTGGCATAGAGTTGGGCTTTGGGGAAGATTTCTGGGACAAAATGTAATGGGAAACAATAGAGTACAACTTCTCCCCAGGCAGTGTCAAAGATAAATTTTATAAACTCTCCCACCTTTTCTTTTTTTTCTCTTTTGCCATGATGCAATATATTTTGTCCTTCAAACAGACTGTTTTTTACTTTTGTTTGTTACATTTCTGCCAGTGAGCTCGTTAGGTGCTTGAGCTGGTATTCTTGACCCCCCTTGTATAGTGGGTGGTAGAAATAACTTTTGGCTTAGGGTAGGAGCACTGACAACATTTGTGGAGCCTTGTTTTGCTGTACTAATGTGAAAATCTGTCAGCTGAGGTGTCATGTTCTCATTTCTTGAGACTTTGCTCAAAGTCTGCATAGCTGAAATCATTCATCCCTACACCTTCTAGGGATTAGTGGAAGGTATATTGTATGTGGCAGAACTGCTGTAAACTTTCTTAGATAAATTAGAAAGAATCCCGCATAAGTTACTGCAAGTGTGTAAGGTCTTCTGTATCTTCAAATTTGACCTGTAATTCTCCATCCTGTAGACTCTACAGTCACTTTATTAGTCACTTCGAGGACATCCTACCAGTTGTCTTCTTCTGACATCTTTCCATTCAAAGATACGAGTTTTGTTCATTTTAGCTTGCCCATTCTTGATTCTAAGTCTTGCTTTACCTGCAGAATCAATATAGAAGCTCGCAAATCTCCAAAGATGTCACGAGCTGCGCAAGAGATCTCAAGATCGCCAAGGTTACCAATAAGGAAACCCTCTATTGGTTCGCCAAGCCTGACACGAAGAGAGTTTCCTTTAGAAGATATTACTCAGGTATTGTGCACGTTGTTACCACACCTGATTCAAATGCATTTCTTTCAAGAGGCAGCAGGTTGTGGTAGAGATCCAATGATCAGCAATGAAAGCTTTCATTGAATAACAGTAAGTAAATGGAGTATCAGGTGTTGTTTGGTAAGTACCAGGACCACTTTTGTCAGTGTGAATCCATGTGAGAGGTTTTATTCTAGGTGATGTTGTTGGCTGCTTGAAAGTGTATGTGAAAACACTTCATCAGTTTCTCAGACCTGTCTTAGCACCATGATAATTCTCTGCTTTGCTAGGGATTGCAGAGATAAGGAAATGTTTGTTTCAGAGGACCACATGTTCTGTTTCATAATTAACACGAAACAGTCTTAACTGGAAGGAAGGAAAGGAATTACCACTTTGCACTCTTTGTGGTGTTCATGTCCTCTGGATAAATGAAACTTAGCAGCCTGTAGAACTGTCTGGGTTGTGTGTGTCATTAATAACAAACTATGTTCCTTTAATTTTCTGTTGTTTGGTTTTTTTCTGCTCTCTTGTTTCACTTTTTCACTTTTATGAAAAATTCTAGAACAGTTACATGGAGATAGGACCAAAAGCCCTTTGAATAGAGCTGAAGACCTGAAGCTTAGATCCTGCTCCCGATACTGGCAGCATTCCTGGCCTTTGAGAAAAATCTATTGTTGGTCTTTCAGACCGGTAATATGTGTACCATGGCAGCAGTGGTTTGGGAAGTTACTTTAGGAGCTCCAGGGAAATATATGTTTGTTGTTGAGTAATTAATTTCTGTCTTGTTTATTGTTCTATAAAGTGATTCATGAGCGTAGAACCAATGGGCAGGGTGTATCACTCTCTGAAATACAGAATAGCCTGCTGGGTCCTGCTGGGCAGGAGCAGCAAGTGCCTGAAAACAGACCTATTCCCAATAAGCAGGCATTCTCCACTAAATGTTGTTCAGGTCTTCAATAGCTTGATCACCCTGTGGCTGTTGCATACATCATTTCTGATGGTGTATTGATATTAGAATGAGTCTTCTTAATGACTGGGTAAAACTGGTGCTACATAGGCACTTTAGGCTGTTTTAATACAATAAAAACAAGAGAAGCTGAAATTGCATTATCGCTTGCAATAGCTTGATTGCAGTTTTTTATTAGAGCTTAAACAGATTTTATTAGGTAAAAATGATCTTGTTTTTGTTTTGCAGCACAACTACCTTGCTCAGGTCACATCAAATATCTGGGGAACCAAATTTAAAATTGTGGGTTTGGCTGCTTTCCTACCAACTAACCTTGGTGCAGGTAAAGTAAACTCTTGATTTTTTGCATGTTAAATTCTTTCTAGCAAACAAGAAACTTATGCCATGAGATTTTTTTGTAGGTGATCAAGAAGCTTCTTTAACAAAGCACTTATTTTCTGTAGACAGTGGGAATTAGATTTCATTAAATTTACTGTAGCTAAAGGAGATTAAAATCTATAAATACAATAATGAGATGATCAATAAAATGCTGAAAGTCTCACTTGTAATGAAAAGGTAAATTAACATTTGAGCCCAGACCTCTATTTTTACAGTTTAAAATAAAAAAAAAAAAAACGTTTTGCAAGAGGACTATAAAAATAATAGGTTTTAATTTACTGCAATAGAAATATTTTTAAAAGTCAGATTTTTATAGTGATTTAGCTACAAATTATACAAAAAATGGTATTACAGCATCACGCTCAAGATTCTTCAAGTCATTGCAGAGCCTTATCACATGGTTCTCCTGTGGGAGCATCAGTAATCTGGTAGCCTTCATTAAAAACAGCAGCTGTCTATCAACCTTTTTCTGGGTAGGCCAGCTCTACCCGGAGAGCCCTGTGGGAAGGAAGAAGGCAGGGTAAAGAACAGGGTGCCACCTAGCAGAACTGAGCTCTGAACTGAAATATTAACACAGGTCTAGCAGTTTAATGAGCTCTTTAGAAAACTTATTTTGTCCTGTGTTGCATTATACAGTTGGGTCAATAGTGCATAAAGATGCCCTGGATGAATACTTTTTGTGGCTGTATGGACTGTTATCAGCAGTTGAATGACCACAGGTCATTCTAATTCTCTCACTGCTGGTGGCGGAGAGGAAAGGATGTAGAGTAAATGTATAGTGGTAATTCTTTCAAATGTTCTCTGAGTCTTCAATGGTTTGGGTCCCAGGGACTTCCTGAACCCAGAGAGATTTCTTTGTATGTAGTAATTGTCAGCAGATTTCCTTTCTGAGAGATTACCGGTTTTCCCCTATAAGTTGGTAGCATCCTGTGGTTAAAAGTTTCAGAAGTAGAATGGAAAAAAGTATTTTCCTTCTGTAAAAATAGATGTGAATACAAGATGAAGTAATTAATTATTTGATTACAGAGATGCTGCTTCCATTTAAAAAGAAATGGCTGAAAGCAACCATCTCTTTTATCCCATTTATGCCAAGTGTTACATAGTGATTTGACAAATAATGGCTCACCTATGCATATGTATACAGTAAATAACAATATTCATAGCCCTTCTGTCTGCTTGGAATTGCTTCTTCCTTAGCTTTACATGCTATTTGTGTAACAGACTTTTTTGTTTCTTGTAATATTCTTTCTCTAGTAATATATAAAACCAGTTTGCTGCATCTGCAGCCCAGGCAAATGACAATATATCTCCCAGAAGTGCGGAAGATTTCAATGGACTACATTAACATGCCTGTCTTTAATCCAAATGTTTTCAGTGAAGATGAAGATGATTTACCAGGTAAGGAGGAGCTGGAGGGCTGCCATATTATGGGTTAAGCTAGCTGGAGGTCAGGTCAGTTGTGTCATGGTCCCCTCTGGTAAACACAAAAAGCAAAACCTTAAGTCTGATGGCGTCCTGTATTCATGAATTAGAATAAGGGTAATATGTATTATGGGCATTGTTTCCTATAATGTGTGGAAAATATAATCCATAAAGAGCTCCTAAGTTTCAAGTTCATTGGGAATTAGTCATCTGCTAATTCATCTGTTTGCTAGGAATTCTCCACAGGTTGAAGCCTTGCATTCTGCATGTTGATAGGACAGAATGTGTTGGAAGCCCAAACAGGTTGTTCTTGAGACCTGATGGCATCAAAGCACAGCTGGCTGGTAGGAGCTTGGGGTGGAGGGCAGGTCCCCATAAAACTCACCCACCCTTTGAGAAGTGATAAATGTTCATTTGGATTTTTGCCAATACTAAGAGGCTAAAATAGTGAAGTAGTTGATAAACAAGGTGGGGTCAGGAAGAACTTTTCACTTCACTGAGATGTAAGGTAGCAGAAGATTTAAGCAGTGCAGGGTTTGGGTGCAGGTGATGTAGTGTGGGAGGTAAAAGGACTGGAAGTACACAAGACCTCCTCCAATCAAAACAAAATCATCGTGCCAATAAAACTAACAAATAATAGAAAATAAGATAAATTAATATCTTTTCAGAATTTTCATATTACTGAGGGATTCCTCTTGCCAGGTCACAGGTTTTTGGAACTATGGAGGTGGCTGTCATGCCAGTACCCTTTAAAGAGGAAGGAGTGTGAACACTGCAAAGCAATTAAAGATTTGTGCTAAAGTCTACTGAAACAAATGGAAGTCCCCTCATTTCAGACCAGGGTTTCAACTGTTGACAGCACCAAAGCTTTTATCTGACCCAAGAATCAGAGTAGTCCTCTGGACTTCTGAAGAAATACTTGTATGTTTAAAATTAAGCCCGTTTTTGCACAATCTGGGGAACTTGGCTTGCTTAATTTCTGTCTACATGATAGTCACCTCTAGCATCTGAAGAAAATAATAGCGACATTGGTGATTGCATATATATTATTAATAGAAAGCACCCAACATTTGCTATTATGAAACATGGTCCAAGCTGTCAGAAAGTAATATAAAAACTGAATAGAAAAGAAAAAAGTAGTATAAAGTTTTCACATCTCTTCCTGAAAATTGGGTTGAATTTGTAATAAGAGATGAAATGGTGCTCATAATTGCAGGTACACCACATAAACAGAGAGAAAATTGTTAAAGACTCTTGTAACAGCTCTTTGAGAAGGCTAGTAAAAAAATCATACCACCCTGTCCTTCATAACAGCCTCCCTTTTGTCTACTTTTCCTTTGTAGTTTCTTCTGAAAATTTATTTCAGACTTAGTAAATGGTGGCTACTTAAATCTTCAAAAATGTTTCTGAGGATATCCTTTCTAAAGCCTGCATATACAGGAAGAAAGTAACATATATTAAAGGAAAAAATATTGCAGGGTAAATAATGATTACACAATGGATTAAAAAAAACATAGTAGAAAGCTGCTCTTGGGCAGTGGGATGTTCATAATGAGATACACTTGGGACAGGTTTTTTTTAATGTAGTCGGTAAAGATTTGGCAAGACAAATGCACAGTGACTGGATTTAACTTACAAAGTGTGCAAACTATCAATTAAAAACCACTGAAGAAATGAAGAAAACATTGGATTTAAACACTTAGGACTATTAAGCAACACCACAACAAATGATATTTTGTTGGATAAGGCAAAATGACAGCAACATTTGGGGTTCCTCAAGCCAAGCTAACAATTAAACCTCAGGCTCTGGCAGCTAAATTGCTAAGCCTGCAGGCATCAGAGTGAAAGCATGGCATGCCAGCCAAGCACAGAACCACACTGCCTTAGGGTCAGTTAAGTTTGGCTGCTGGTCTTCCTCCAAAGGAATGAACAGAACTACCATAAGTATTTGTCAGCATAGCCACAGTCCTATCTGTACATCTCCCACATTCATGACTGATGCTGATAAAAGTCTGATGTTACCGAAAATGTAATTATAGGGCATAGGTAGATGACTAGAATTTTAATTAGAAATTAATTAGGAACTGGGCAGCATTTGGAGGAGTCCTGACTAGTGGATCTCTTACGTCGTGATCTGGTCTTGCAAATCAGAGGTCTCTACACAATTTGGCACACTTAAATATGGATATAAAACTGGATAAAAACTATATATGACACTAGATCCTTGGTCTCATCTCTTTTCCTTCCACAAACCTACTGATACAACTCACTTATAATTTTCTGTGGGCTTTTTTACAGGCAGTTTAATAAAAAATAAAGAACTTGCAATATTCATGAAAGTTCTAAGATACTATTTACTGTTTTCCCTCTTAATTCTTTTTTTTTTTCCTTCTTGACTTCTGCACCTCTGCTTGGATCCAGTGTCCTCATTTTCCTGCTCCAGCTTTTCAGTTCCTCTTGGAACTGTCACCATCAGTGAAAACCACTTTTTGTAAAAAGGAACTGCAAACAATTGAGCACTCTTCACGCTTCTGCTCAAAATCATGAGAATTGCTTCTTGCCCCATTGTCCCTTTTCCAATGCCACCACACGTGGGAAGTTTTTCCTAATATATATATATATGCCTCTTTATGCATTTCTGGTCGCAGCCTGTCCAAACATTGATGCTGCCGTCACCCCGACTACAGTACCCACTTCTTGAATCTTTTTGGCTTCCCATCTACTTCCTCACATCTTCTCCTTACAAATCTTCTGAGAACTTTTTAAAGTTTTGTCTGCATTTCATTCTATCATATTCCTCTCTCTCTGTTTCTGCTTCCTTGCTGTTTGGTTTGTCACCCACTATGCTTAGCTTTTCCCAACTATTTTCTGTGTTCTCGAGTTCTCCCAAGCTCTCTGAGTCTAGAAATCTTATACCAGATATTGTACAGGGCCTTCAGTGCAGGTCTTCAACTTTCTTTTTCTTAGCCTCCACTTCTTTTGTTAGTTTGCTTGTTTGTTTTGTTAAATTGTTTGTTGATGTATTTACTTTCAAAAGTCCCTCTCTGGAAACTAGTGAGTCCTGATTTAGCAAAACTTACTGATTTGAGCAGAGGCAGTTAAAAGAAGATGATGAGTGAGTGCTAACTGATATCATGACAGTCCACGGGGACTGTAGTATAGGCTGAAAGCATGCTCAGAACTTGACCTCTGACGTGTCACTCTCAAGAAGTGGCTTTAAAGATGATCACCAGCTGCTACAAACAGCTCTTGTGCGATGGGAGTCACAGGAGAGGGGCTGGCTTACGTGTTCCCACCGAGGGCTGATCCAGCGGTTTTGGGAACAGGTAGCAGCCCCTCCGGACGCAGCAGAGTCCGTAAAGGCAGTAAATAGTTTAAAAGGCCTCTCCGTGACTGGGGCAGCCCCCAGCGCAGGCCTGGCCACGGCAGGGGAGGGATGTCTGGGTCGGGGAGCGGAGGCCGGGGCGGCGGTGACGCTCTGTGTTTGTTGTCCCTTGCAGTGCCCGGCGCCCCCGGCGCGCCCGCCAGCAGCCCGCCCTGCACCGTCAACATCCCCATCGCGCCCATCCACAGCTCGGCGCAGGCCATGTCGCCCACGCAGAGCATCGGCCTGGTCCAGTCGCTGCTCGCCAACCAGAACGTGCAGTTGGACGTGCTGGCAAACCCGCCGGCCGAGACGGGGGGCGAGGGGCCGGGGCCCTTCCCGGGGGCTCCGGGCCGCTTTCCCGGCCCCGGGGCGGGGGCGCTGGCCGTGGGGGAGCTAG